>JALMQS010000087.1:5587001-5867451 GCA_024734495.1 Forficula auricularia
ATGTCAGAGGTGTTTTGTCCTGAGGGTCGAACTAACATGCCCGGACAGTGTGTTAACACCTGGGTTCAACCCCTGGGGGGAAGAACCCTCTGATAATCCAATATAAAACTACCTCAACTAATATCAAAGAAATTAAGACCAGATAAATTAAATTCTTTTCATAAATAATTCGGTTGTCACCGCGAGTTGTATTTTTGAAAAAATTCCATCTTTTTTTCAGATACTCATTCTCTGCTTTAATTAAATAAATTATGATCAGAAATGTCAATTGAGACCAGAATGAGCGGTATAATTTAAATGAGTCAGAAGTTATACTAGGTGGAATTTCCCAAACGCGACCAAATGATCACATCATAACGGCGCGACCAAATTCATTCCTCCAAAGACAACACAATCCCAACTAGGTGAAATAAATTCTTTAATTTTTCAACTATCAAGTTGTGTAATTTGATTTTCGGTATAAACGACCGGTTTTGAGCTGTAGAGAAAAACTGTATTTCCCGAGTGTGCTATCATTTGGTTTTCTGCAATGCCACAAGCATAGGAGCAAATTTCAATACTTATTCATGTCAAAATATAGAGAGGAATTTTATAGGAAATTTAATTTTCTATAAAAACGACATTTAAAGACTCTCTCAGGTTAGGCCCAATGGACTATAAGATATAGGGTTTCAGGATTGATTTAAAATTAAGAGGAAAGGCTGATTATTGTATTTATTGTAATTTATGTTACAAAAAGTAAAAAAATGCCAATGAAAAAATTGTAGTTTCATTTCCAAAACAATGTTACGTATTCTATATGCTTCTGCATTCTTAATACATAGTATTTGATTATTTTTCCCTTTCATATGACCTTAATTAATTATGTTGAAAGCACCCGATTCCAAACCGCAGAACAACATGTTAAAGCAGTTATTTATTTTTAAATCTATTAACAGTGAGTTCTTTGTATCTAACATTTGATTTAATCGTATTATCCCTTATATTGTGTGGCGTAAAGGGGGCGCCTGGGAGTTATGAAACCGAATAGCCCTATAAGGGGAGCGGTCTTTATACCCTACAGCCTACAGGCGTTGAGGCTAAAAGAATAATTCTGGAGGAGTAATACAATTTTAGAGAGTGCTATTATGAACTAAGCCCAGATAGAATGAAAATATATCTTAATCCGAAAAGCCTTATATTTATTATAACCCTTTTTAATTACATAATTCGTGCCAATTCTAATTGATTTTAATATTTCTTTTTTCAACTAAAGAAAATCACATTTCAAAAATCCATTAACAGTTGACTCAGTGGATCACGAACATCAGTTTGAGAAAAGCTGTTCTAAAAATAATATACACTGCCCGTCAAAAAAAAGAATCACTTTAAATTTTTACTTTTATAATATATACTTTTGAGCACAACTAATGATTGCATTACTATCATTTTAATGATAATTTCCTAGGCAAAGTGTCTAAATGATTTTTTTAATTAAATTTATAGTCAATTTCTTTTTGCAATTAGAAAAAATCTGAAAAGCGAAACTTTCAAGTGTTGTGTTATTTTTTTTGACAGACATTGTTTATTCGATTCAAAAACAAATTTCGAATAAACGTATAAGTTTCTATAAAATTAATTTTGAATTTTAGCCAATTTCTAGTTAAAGTGGAAAATTCTTATTTAATTTCAATATTACATAGTTTACCTCAACATCCCTAGTAGAACAATGTTTCAAACTATATAGTAATTACATAGTGCCTATATAGATTTTGAGAATCTATATATGCACTATGTAGTTACTATAAAATTTGAAACATTGTGCTACTAGGGATGTAACCTAGTATTTACTAGAGGATAAGCAAATTCAAGTTTAAACTATTCGAAATTTTTTTTTATTGAAATTTTATTATTTTTTCTATATTATTTTCAAGTTTTTTATCGAAAGTAAAGTTTCTGCTGAAATCACTTGGATTACTCATTTTTAATTAGAAAATCTAATCAGAATCCAAGAGGTTTCGACACCTACTTCTGGAGTCGTTTTCAAGTGGTTTGAGAGAAGTCTATTGGTAGAATGAGGAATGTTAAGGTGAAACATTAATTTCGATAAACAACTCAACCACACAAGGATCAAATATACAACATATAAATATTATAAAGAAAATTAATAATATTTTTATTAAATGAAGATATACTACTTTAGTTAGAGACTTATTTTTATGAAGAAATTGAAGAAATTTTGTCTCCGACTTTCGACATACGAAATTATTAAAAAATTATCTTCTTTTATCTTGTGAAATTTTGAAGAAAATAATACATGAGCCTGAGAGCTCCGCTTGAAATTTAACGTTAATAGGATGGGCTGCTAGTTACAAGGCTAAATTATTTCTATGTAATATTAATAATACTAATTAATTTATTTACACTGTTTAACCTGAAAAATAACTAAAATGGTTATTATACAAGCCAGTTTAAATTGAAATCACGACGAACAGCTTTTTCAATGAGCCTTGGGATTGTTCATAGAACTCTAGACCTATCAACTAGAAAAATATAAGAAACTTATTATAATAAAATAATAAATAGTTATCATTATTAAATTAGGGAATTGGTGGTCCACTTTGTAGGAATACCTTGTCCAAATTTATATCAGAGAACCGAAACCATTTGCCAACGAAGACGACAATAGGACGCCCGTAACGATCATGTCCACTCTGGTAGAGACATCCAATTCCAGAAACCTCGGACAGATCTTCAGATTTTGCACGGCGCAAGAGCCGCTCATATCTGCAATCACTAGAAGAATGACCAACATGCTCTCATTCGCCCCAAGATGACCTCGAATGATTAAAAGTGACATGCAACCCGCCACCAGAGGCAAACAAACATAACAAACATAACATAACATAACATAACATAACAATGACTAACAACACATGACTACGCTGGATATTATTCTATTTAAAATTATGTTTTCCATAAAGAATTATTATTAAACACTCAACAGGAAAAAAGCCAGACACTAGTTAATCTATTTCCATATTCCAACACAAAGAAACGGTGATTCTATTAGTAGTAATGAAAATCTTGTTTCTGTGAGAAAAATTAATGTTTTTGTCTTCTACTTGGTTTTCCTTAAATTTTAAAATAATTTTTCTCACAACCCTTTGAATAAAATTAAGTGAATTTTTTATTAAAAAATCGTTTTTATGGTTACCTCCATCTATATTTCTCCAATGTCATTAAAAGTTCTCATGGTATTTTGTCATTCTTTAGCAAAATTTTTGCATATTGTTACTTAAAAATAATTTTATTTCTTATTAATAATTGATCGAATTAATTGTATAATATATATATATATATATATGTATATGTATATATATATCAGTGGCGTGAAGTCCATGGATGCTGTGGATGCGGCACATCCCAGAATTTCAAGTATTTTCATAAATATATAAGGTCGACTTCAAAATTTTAGAAGGATCTTTAAATTTTCAAATTATTATCCGTTATTTCTATAAAAAACATGTTTTTGTTTTGAAAAGTGTATTGGTTCTCGAAATGAAATAAAATTGTTGCATAGTTTCAAGGGGCAATTAAAATGATTTATTTTTCCGAAAAGGGTGTGTATAGAAGGTTTGAAGTCCCTACCGGGTATCTCTTCCAGTTCAAACGTGTCAAAGACAAGTCCAGACGAGTTTTAGTCAAATAAAAATTGTTCTCGCTGAGGAACTATTAAAATAGAAATAATACAAAAAAGGAATAAATAAAGATGATTCGAGAATCTTTAGAAAAATCCATTTTTAAGAACTTTCAATATACAATATAAGATCGGAAATAACTAGGAGTGCTATAGACAAGTCATAGCTTGCTTTTATAGCAATAGAATTAGGAGAAATTTAAGATTTTCTTATAGGACAGTCTGATTCATTATGGAAGATGGTCGATTTCCATCTCAGAGACTGTGGAGTTTAAGTCACAAGAATTAATTTCTGACTCCTACCCTCACTCACACAAAGGAGTATCCGTTTGGGGCGAAGGTCCAAAAATATATATTTTTTTTTAATTTAATGTTAAATTTGAAAAATAACGAAAGTGATGCCGTTTTCGATGAAATTTGCAAAAAATAGGAAAGATTAAAATAAAATTTCAAAAATTAAGGGTACTTTTTTGGAAAGCATCCCATGGTTGAAAAGTCACCATCCGCCACTGATATACCTATATATGTATATATGTATAAATGTATATGTTTATTTGCATCAAGCAAGTTACCAGATTATTTTGATATTGAATGTAGAAAAGAGATTATTAGATGTATTAAGATCTCAAAGTTTTTTTTTCTTTTTAATTAAATTATATCTCTTTTTAACCACCCAGAATGGACACAACACCTATTAGTCACAGTTGACTCTTGCATTCTTGAAAAGGGTAGAGCATTCAAGGGCTGTGATGTAGGCGGATGCAAAGGTGAACAATTAGTGCACCTGGGCCTTGAACGATTGAGGGTTTTGTAGAATTCAGGAAAAAGGGAGGAAGTCAAAAGTTACAGTCTCTAAAGAATATTGTAATAATGATTGAATGATGAATTAATGAATTAACAAATTAAATGAGCTGGTTCGACACTTCTACATTTTGACCACGAAGGCATAAGTATTTACGAATCATGAGCTACGTGCAAGAACGGTTTTTGGGGAATTATTGATTTTATTTTACCAGAGCACATGCCATAATAATATTTATAAAAAAGTAAAAGCGCGGAAACTTTTCTACTGGAGACTTGAAGAATTAGGAGTCGGGTAAAAGGAGGAGCAGAGAGGGAATTTCAGATAGTTTTCCACTAATCAAACTTTGCCTCAAATGTAAACTAAAAACTTTGAGTAACGTAGAGGGGGTAACTCTTTTATTAACATAGTATACTTTGCTCATTAATACTGAACTCGTTAAAATTTTAGGGGTAATTATCAACTATCATCAGCTCTATGCCATTTACTTACTAACTCTCCCAATATTATTGTTATTATTATTTTTTTTGCTTCGGATACTAGAGCCCATATTATAGCTAAGCCAAATCTAAAATTTGATAGAAAATGTCTTACATGTTTCGAGAAATAGTATTTTTATTAAAAATATAAATTCAATTATTTATTTAATAAAAATTATGTAATTTTTAATTGTAATAATTTAATAAATTAATATAAGTAATAAATTTATTTATTTTATTGAGTACTATATATTTGTAATTTGTTGACAAAATAGTCTGTTAATTTTGTTTTTATTAAAAAGTTTTAATAAGCGATTCAGTAAAATTTTAATCAATTTATTAAATCGCCTTATTTATTTATTTCCTATTTTTTGAGGTTAAAATGGAAAACTTCAAGGTTAGAACGATTCAATAATAAACCCTGAAAATAGGCTATGGATTAAGTATACTTGTTCTACGAGATAGTACATTAGGATATGCACACTAAGAATTGGAATACAACCTCAGTCTATTAAGGAAGTCGGAGACTATGAATTTTGTTTCCCTCAAGGCATTTTTTTTGTCTTTTAGGTTCTGTTGGACATTAGGTAGTTTGATTTTTGAACCGTAACTTGAGAATACTAAGAAAGGAAGATAAAGGGTTTACTGGGAGAAAGAAAGAATGAAAGAACTGCTACTCTAGACACGATTGAGAAAGTAAGATATATTAACCAATAAGGAGAATCGTTAACTTCTAGCCAGTAGTATTACATCAGGAGATTAAATCTACCAGTTGACTTTAAAAGCTCATAAGAAAACATTTCATTGACATAATATATAAACCGTGGAAGTTATGAGATTTCTTACACATTTGTGACCAGGATATTAATTGGAAACCTATTAATGATTCCATAAATACTATTTTACGATTTTTTTTGTTATTATAGGCTCAGGTGTGTTAGATATATAACACTTTGGCTAGAGTATTCAAGTGAGAGAATATGTAAATAAAATGAAACAGGGCTATTCGACAAATTATTTCATTTATAAAATATTGGTAAAATCTGATACTTTCCATGGCTGAGAGGGTCAATAATAATGTAAATTAAAAGTTTTATTATAAGCTATCAAACAAACAAACTTTGATTGGGAGAAAAATATTTTTAGAATAAATTGCTGATTCTCCTTTATTGGAATTTACTATAAATAATTTTTTGATCATTCGAAGTTATCATATTTAATAAAGTAGAATTGTAGGTATCAAATAGAAATTGTACCTAGACATCGGTATTCCAGTTGGTAGAGTCCGTGCGTTAAGCGAAAAAGGCCTGGAATCGAATTCCAGTTTGAACACACAAATCACAATTTTTTGTTTGAAATTGAAAATATCATTAATGTTTAAGGAATAAATCAAAGAGTGTTTCATCACAGAATAAGTAAAGGACGATCTCATTGATTCATTATAAAATTAAACTCTGCTACTATCTGCAAAATGAGCTTTTAAAGTGAATCTTGTTTGATGTAAGTGAGAACATATATATGTAAATATGTAAGTAATTTAGGACAATATTTTATTGGTATTTTTCTTAATCTTTATAATCCAATATAAAACAAATATTCAATAGCATTTCGGTTATTATAGTTTAAAATAACCTGGCTTCATATGGGAGGCTAGAATTAAAGGTGTTCAGTGAATACTTCCTTGTTTATATTAGTCTGAAAGTGAAGTCAAAGTCTTCGAAACTATAGCCTCAAAATGAAAAAATATTTTTAGTATAGCTATAGATTCGAAAGTTATTGGTATATATACAATAAGAAATTCGTTTAATTACCCAAAAAACATTCATTTAAATATTTTCATTCATAAAGAAAAAACATTTCCCGCAACGATTGTTACTTAATTGGGCGAATTTCGTATAAATTAATTGTGTTTATTTTTAGTAATAGAAAAAGAACATTATATTATAATAAGTATACATTTATTTAACCAGAAGACACACTTTTTTGATTTATTCCTTATAAATTAAACGAATCCACAATTCTTAGCAATAAGCATTTTTAATTTCTTATAATTATTTTTATAACTATGCATTCTATAAGTTAAGAATAAATAATCTCTGACAAGCATATTATTGGCGATAAGATGTGACATCTATTCGCAGTATATAAAATTAATAATGACATGTAATGGGATAAGGAATTCAGCCCTCTTGAGATATAGTGACAGAAAATTATCGGAGAAACAATTTCCATTCACCCAGAAGAACAATGCATTTACTTCCCCGTAAAGTAAACCCTGATTTTCGCCAATAGCGAATGCTAGGGATTAGAATTAAGCGTTACTTCTTATTTAATCAGAAAATTATTATAAAAAAGTAAACGAAATGTCAAAAAAATAGCAACATAATATCAAAATTAAGTAAATTCCTATAATAGCAGACTTGAAATTTATAAAGAAATGAAGAATTAATATTTGTTTGTAAGTAAGCGCATGAATATAAGTACTGTATCCGGTATATACTCAGTATCCATTAGAGTGAATAATCTTACTTACCAAACAATAGTCATTCAATTGAATCTTCATGAAAAAACAAAACATTTACAAAGGAAGAAAAAAAGCCTGAGGATGAAGGCAAAGCCTTCGAAATGATAATAGTCTATAAACAAAATTATTTCTTGCTTCGGTATATTATTATTTAACTTTTATTTTATTGAATTATGGGCAAAGAGGGCAAGGACCAGGCATATGGGGGCTAATCAAATTAAATCTGAAATGGAAGTTTCCTGCATGAATGGCTGACTGCGATCATTTTCGAGCCATTTGTGTCCAGCTCTCATAAAAAATCATATTTTTTTAACAATGTACATAATATATATTTATATTCATATAAAAAATATATTTTAGCAAATATTTAATAACAAGAACCCAAACAAGTTCTCGGCGAACCTGATTACGGGTATATATTAATAACTAGTTGGAAAACAGAACTTGGCCGGTAATTTGTTTTTAATTGTTGTTTATTTGACAATTTCTTGTTTTATTTTGATTCGACCACATCAGGGGTGTCCAACCTTTTGGCTTACACGGGCCACATTTGAAGAAAAAACAAATGTTTCGGGCCGTGGATAAAATATTATACTTCTATTGATATTTTTTATCCAAAAAAGATAGTTAATAATGTAGAAATTAGAACTTTATTTTTTTTAGCTCATAGTGAGCTTCTAATTTTACTTTTATACTTGAAAATAGCTTCTCGTACATGTAAATACAACATACATACTTACAGAAGTATTATGTATTAGTATTTGTTTATATTTTTTCCTGGCTAGATAATTAATATAAAATTCTAATAAAGAGACAATTTTCAATTTTTCTTTCAGATCGGTATCTAATTGTTGTTCTAGAAAATTCAATTAGAAAGTTTTCAAGTAGAAAATTTATTTCTAATGAAAATGGAGTCGAAAATAGACTAAAATGATGATTATTTTTTCGGAAAACTTGAAATCTAGTTCCAGATTCAAAATTTAAAATTAGTACTTTTATTTTTCGAAAACTTCACAGTAGATTTTCAGATTTTTTATTTTAGAGAAAAAAAATTATCTGGCCAAATTGTAGTGTGATTTCAACTATCTACATATAAATCTCAATGTTTTAAGGAATTTTGTGACGTTATTTTGGGCCACGTGTTGAACAGCCCTGGTTTAAATCGAATGGAATTAAAGAAGGATATGAAGAATGATAATTTATTTTTTAAAAGTGTAATGGATATAATAATCCTTATCTATTGACATGTGAGAACGTGCAAACATATAAAAGACAAATCCTGACAAGTTTGAATCCAAGATAGAAATGATCAATTAATTGTGATTGTTCTAGAAAACTCCAATTCCTTATTGTCTCCTTGTACTACATAGAATGATAACTTATAGACTTGGTTGGTCGTAGCATATAAATTGCTGAAATAATAAATATTTTAGAAAAGGAAAATATGTGAAGAAGAAGAATATTTTAAATATTTGAAACTTCATTATTTTATTTTATCTTATATAATTGAGCTTATAATTTTGCTTTTAGTGAATTTTATTCTTGAAAAAAGCTTCACGTATTGTATAAATGTACATTAATATTTCTAAAAGGGAATAAATATATTTCTACATATAAATCTCAATGTTTTAAGGAAGTTTATGATTTTATGTTGGGCCACACTCATTGCAGTGCTGGGGCGCATGGTGCCCGCGGGCCACGGGTTGGACAGCCATGCAACCACATGATTCATTTTTATTATACCACCTGTTAATAATTAGTTTAATTAAAAAACCTATTAATTTTTTTTTCTCAAAAATTGATGGGACCTGGTTTTAAGTCGATTTTTTCATGTCTTCAGCATGTATATGCCTACGTATAATACCATAAATAGTATACATATAAAACATAGTCAGGATAATGTATACATTTTATGGGGAAAGTTGAATTATGTTATACTCTTATCACTGTATTGACTCCACATTTGCCTTTGGAAATTAGTGAGACAAGTACATTGTACTCACTTTGACCTTAGCTGGTTAGCGAATGTCTGAATGAATCCATAAATAAGGTTATGTATAATAATATGATTTTTAGGAAGATATTTTTTCCCAGTAATTTAACCAGAATTTTACCATGCCATAAGAGCGAGTTCGGGTTGTATCGTAAGAGGATATAGAATTAATGGTCTTGAATTATTAGTTTTTGAAAATTTTTGACCCAGAGATCACGTCATCTCCAAATGAGACATTAAATTATATCAGTAAAAAAAATATTTAATTCAAACTTTTTCGAACGTATTTTGTTGACTATGCCTGTTTCTGTGGCAAACAATTTTCTCAAAAGTATAAATAAATAAAAACTATCTAAGATCATCACTGTAACAAGGCTATCTTTAAATTTGGCACTAATTTCTACTGAATACGATTTATTAAATACCTTAGATATGTAAGAGTTAATAAAGCAATTTTGAAAATAAATGTTTAATGACAAATTTTATTTTTATTATTTTTATAAGTAGGTTCTTAGAACATACTTAATTATTATTTCCCCTTTGATTTCACATTCGCCAAAGCCATGAAAATATTGTATACATTTCCCGGATAATTTGGATACAATTTATATTTTATTATTTCCAATCTACTTTTACCTCAGTTTTAGGCGTGTGTATTCATTTCCCGGTCAATGTTTACATCATCCGACTATGCACATTTATCATAGCATATACAAAAATTGCACGTTTAATATAATAAGATTTGGAAGTACTAGACTGGTAAAAAATTTTGCTTGGTGTAAAGAATATAGTTTGGCGAATGGAATTTGTTTACTTTTACTTCGGGAGTTAGCTGGGACAGACGAGCGGGGAGTTTTTCATTTAAACAGAATATGAATAGTCTGAACTAAAATAGGTCCATCTATTAAAGGTTGACGGGTATGTTTATCATTTCAACATTAATTGAAGTAAATCCAGTGTTTTTTTTCATCTTTGATGAATCTGTCAATTCACGTTAATTGCTTAAAAAATGTGTACTTTTTTTTACTAATTTAATGAAAAAAACAGTCTTGAATAGAATAATAAATTAATGCGTTGATCAATGTGAACTTGAAACGGTTTGTTATTCAAAAAAGAGGAAAAGTATCAAGTAAATAAATACAAAAAATATGTGTTTATAAATTTTTAACAAGCAAATAACACGAAAGGTCGTTTGATTTTAGAATATTATTATTCTATATACATTAAGAATCGAAGCCGACGTGACGCTCTAATTAATTGAGCCAACCAGACTCATTCATCAATCGCTATTTGAATATATTTTTTATTTTATTTCTTATTTAATTTGTCTTTATATTATTGTTCGTGATGGAAGACTAACCTGGGTGACTTTTTAAATTATATTATTCAACACCTCGTAATAATTCTAACACCCAAACTAGGAAAATAATTAATTTCATTAAGGCATGGAGTTAATTTATGTTAAAGTCTAGTAATAGAGACAATTTTTATAAAAATCACTTAGGAAATAAATAAAAAAATCTAGGCAGATATAACACACTAAGACCGCCCTGAGAATCATGAAAACTAGGTTTCGATTCGGTACTCCAAAATTGTTGAAAAGTGACAATATAGCAAAATAATATTGTTTTCAATCAAAAAAATGAAATGTGATTCTCTTTAAAAATGTCACTTTATTTTAATTGGAAATTTAGGTGAAAATATTTCATAGCAACATTAGAAAATGAATAAGGTCGTATAAGTATGAAAATGTAGCCTTTGGAAATATAAGTATCAATTTCGGCGAAAAAAATGAAACTTTATATTCTTGAGAAATCGATATAATATTTCAAATGATGATGAAAAAAATATTTAGTACAAAAATAAAAAAATAAATAAATTGTTGAAAATTGTGTAGCTT
Source organism: Forficula auricularia (assembly GCA_024734495.1). Taxonomy (NCBI): domain Eukaryota; kingdom Metazoa; phylum Arthropoda; class Insecta; order Dermaptera; family Forficulidae; genus Forficula; species Forficula auricularia. The sequence continues at coordinate 5,598,379 of JALMQS010000087.1, forward strand.
ATAGGTATATGTTCGCATTATTTTAATAGAAAGATTTCATAAAATGATCAGAAAAAATTAATTAATAGCAAAATAAAAAAAAAAAAAAAAAACCGAAATGGATAAAAAAATATAATGTTTAACGAATAAAGCAAAGTGATACTTTCTAGAAAAGGTAAAAAATAAATAAAAAGTCTTTTAAAGGATTAATTTAACACGAGCTTGAAACTCTCTTTTCTTAAATCTTATTTTTTTTCCATTTTAAAATAGAAATTTTACTTTTATTTTAATCTAAATTGTCTATATTTATGTCGATAAAAATAACTATTTTCCAAGTTAAATGTATTTACTATCAAAAAGCTGATAATATCAAGAAAATTGTTATTTAGAAAAATACTTTTATCACTTTTTATATGCTTTGAATTTAAAAATATAGTTTATAAAAAAAAACAAAAAAAAAAAAAAACACCCAGATAATTATTCATTAACTTTGAAAAATAATATCACTTCATCGTAATCCCAGTGAAAATTATAATAATTACGAATAAAATATATTTAAATTCAGTCAGCTTTTCTGAGTGACTTGTAATTTATAGGCCCCAAGAGTGCGGTCTTCTTACATTTAAGGGACAATCCGTCACTCAATATATTATTATCGAGAAATTAAATGATAGTCGAAAGGGAACTTTTACGATTTATCTATGAAATTAAATATATGGTAAATATCAGCGCTTTTGTCATTAAAAATTTCCAAATAATTTTAAATAGATTTAAGACGCATATTTAATTTTTTTATGATAAGAAAATAATTGTAAGATAGTGCTACAATTTCACGTCGAGAGACAATGAAGATTGACTCACTTTTTCTTGAAAGAGAGGGTGTAGTAATAATGGATTGGATCGGAGACGAAGAAAATCGTATAGCCAGGTTTCAAAATATTGAAAGTAGTTGCATCCAAGAAAAATAGTAAAAGTATTAAAGAAAAATGGAAGAAGTATTGGAATTTCTGATTCTAGAAGAGAAAGCTTGGAGTTAAGGTATTTATAAACTCATATCTTGATGGATTGAAGGTTATAAGTTATATGATTCGAGAAATTAAACGGAAGCAGAAATGGATTTTCAATTTCTAAAAGAAATTAGTGGGTGTCTAAGATATTTCTAGATCCAGGTTTTGATGTTTTGAAGTATCTAGATTCTAGCACTGGAAGTAGAAAAGGGATTAGTCTCTAGAAGAAATAGGTTGGAGTCGAAGGGTTTAATAGATTGGAGGCTGTAGGATTCAAAAAATTGGATTGGAAGTTGTAGAATGTGAAGAATAGAATTAGACGTTGTACTATTTGAAAAATAGGATCCGAAATTGTAGGATTCGAGGAAACGGATTTGAAGTTGTAGAATATGAAGAATAGAATTGGAGATTGTATAATTAGAGATATCTGATTGAAGATTGTAGTTATGATGAATGAGATTGGGGGTTGAAGAATTCGGGAGATTGAATTGGAGCTTGTACGATTTGAAGAATAGGATTGGAGATTGTAAGATTCAAGAAATCGGAATGAGAGTTATAGAGTTTGAAGAATATAGGTGGACGTTATAGGAGTTGAAATATTGAATGGAAGCAGAAAGGAAATTCCATTTTCTAGAGACAAAAGTAATAAATAATGTGTTAGTTCTAAGAAATATTAGTTAAGTGATTGCAAATCGCTTCATTTCCTTTCAGCTCTTTTCGAGAAAAAAACATGTTAAGTGAATGGGCGCTTGCAGTTGGAAAATTTATCTTATAAATTTGCTGAAATGTTGGCAACCGTTTATTTGTTTATAAAATTTTATTTTTTTGTGATTTATTCTTTATGAAACAGTCTAAGATACCGACAAACATTTGACTGAGCATTGTAATCCTTTCACTCAACGTAATTAATAGAAATTTATTAAATTAAAAAAATCAAAGAAAAATATGACACCTAAATTGTCAGCACGAAAGAAAATTTATTGTGTTATTGTGAATATTATGTATTTATCAATAAACAAATAGAGAAAATATCAAAATATTGTCTAAATATTTTATACCCAAAAGAGAATAAATTTGAAATTAAACAAATATCTTATGTATTAATGAAAAAAATAGACTCTTTATAAATAAGTGTTTGATAAGAATGTTTGTTTCCTGAACTTGAGTCGCTTTGTTGATTTTGAAATGTTTATTCTTCTAGAATCTATACGAATAAAATCCTTAAATTAAATTTTCAAGTTTTGTAATTTGTTTTCGAAATTTATTTTTTCAGCTGAATAGAATAATAGTCAGAATAGATTTGTTTATATTAACAATAGATTTTTGGGAAATCTACCAAATAAATTTTTGAGATTACAATTTTCAATTTCGAACCGAATGTTCTGAAAGCAGAATATCCAAAATAAAATCGGTATCTCATTTTGGAGATACAAAAATGTTGACATTGAAACCTACTTTCTACAGCTTTCCATTATTGAATTATCATGGATACCCGAATCCAAACAGACACACAGAAAGACAGAGATAAACATGCTTGAAAATGATTTTTCTCCAGGTTTAAGACATTTTTCACGATATAAGAAAAAAAAATGATTGAACGTTTTCGAGTGAATTCAATACTTTTCGGTCCGCCTGGCCAGCCAAGCGTACTGGGTAAAATTCCCGGAAGAATATCCCAATCCAAAACAAACAAATCAAAGTGTAAAAATAATCGATTGTTAAGAAAATCTTATTTTCAATGTGAGTGTCACCTACAGATCAATCTTTTAGCCTTTATAGAAATATAAATACTTAGTACACGAAGAAAAAAAACAAAAAGTGTAAAAAGAGGAAAAAGTAAAAGCTTTTTCAAGACTACAGGTTTTATGATTGGTCGGGGAAGGGGGAAAGTTGAACTCTTTCAAGCAACTAAAGGTTAGACCCCCCTAACTATAAATTTAAAAGAAAAAAATATTTATTGATTGTATCAAGTATTAAAAAAAAATCTTTAAAAAAAAACAATCAGGAATACGTTTATTTGAAACCAAACTTTTCAGGAGAATTTATCCCTTTTTCAATGGTAGGTAAATTTATAAAAGAAAAAAGAAAAAAAAAGTTACTTCCTCTAAAATTTTTTACAAATTTACGTACCATTGAAAAAGGGAGAAATTCTCCTGAAACGTTTGGTTTCAAATAAACGTGTTCTTTAGTTTTTAAGGAATTTGGTGTTGGTACTTGGTGAATGGTACATTAATGTGAACCTACCAAGTATTTTTTATCTAATAATTTTAAAACTGTTCTTGATTGTTTTTTTTTATTAATTAGAAATATAATAAAATAATAAAAATTTATTTCTTGAAATACCTGTTTGTTTTATTATATCTTTCCCATAACAAGGCAAGAAAATCTCAATAAAATCATAAAAAATATATATATTTATTTTTTGTATTTTTGATTTAGAGAATCAGTTCTTTGTATTGGAAATATAAGCATGTTAGCATGAGAATGAAATTTTTACGTCTCTTCCATTTAAGGATTTACAATGGTTTTAGAATCCAGACAGACACACGGACAAACAGAAAAAAATCATACTTAGAATTTTTTTTTATAAACACAAATAAGAAAAAAAATGAAAATTTTGAATAAATTCATAATACGAGTATATGAGGTTATCTCGCTCTCTGTTATTCGTACAATTGACTAAATAGTAAATGTTTTAATTTTTAATAAACATTTTTGCTACTTAGAAAGTCGAGACTAAAAAGCCCAAATCTAATCAGATCTTCTTAAAAAAAAAAAAAAAAAAAAAAAAAAACACAGATAATACACACAACATTTTGGATCTACAACGAACTTTCTATGACCTTCCGTTCTCATTGGTATCGGAATCCAGGCATACATACAGGGAAAAAAATGGTTAAATACAATTTTTCCCCACGTTTCTTTAAAATCAATAAATGTAAAAAAAAATCGCGTGAATTCAATACATAGGCTCACCCTTAATAAATTACAAAGTAGGAATATTGGTGCTAGTGGCGTTATCTTTTCATATTTTGAATCTCGCAGTTTAAAAAATAACTGGCGCAATATCCTAGCCTTAAACCAACAAAACAAAGGGTAAAAATAGTTTTATGTTAAAATAATATTTTCAACATGCTAGTGTCACCTCACACTACTAGGTATGTAAGTAAATAAGAACTAAGAAGAGACAAATGTCTGGGGTTATTTTTTCAAGTTTTAAACCTAAGTTAAATATATATGTATATACGGCAGAATATTCCAGCTCTAAACAAATAAAATAAAATGTAAAAATAGTTAAATGTTGCTAAAATAAGTTACAAATTTTAATCCATTTAAAAGTGAAAATTTTCTACATTTTGTCTCAAATCTCCGCAGTTCTTTATTTTGAAAATACAAACATTTTGGCACCAGAATAAACTTTCTACGAGTCAAGTTCTGAGTCATTGTGAGTATCGAAATTCAGTTACACAAACAGAACCAAAAGGTAAACAGTATAGCCTGTCAGTAGTTTAGGTATGTAAAATAATTAATTAATAAGTCCTACAACTACGAGTCAGACTCGCATACACAGGGTTCCGTGGCAAATATATATTGCTTCAATACTTAGATCGGCCCAGAAGCTGACAGGACAAAATTAATTTTATCTTCCAAAATACGACTTGAGATATAAACAAACTCCTTATTATTTGATTTTCATAAGGAGATAATGAACGAATTTTAAGAATTTTTTGAGAATTTTGTTTTAAGTAATTGATTGGAATTGGGTAACAAAATATCACTTAAAAAGGTCTGTTTGGGGCTTTTATACTGTCCTTTTAAAGGGAAATAAATTTAACAAAAGTTAAGTTTAATTCTATTTAAAATTATATTTACAGGAGTACAGTACAACGCAAAAGAAAAAAAATATTTTGGACTCCAATTAAACCTTTCGCAAAATATCATTCAATTAAAATATACATAGGATTTTTGATTTTGGGCAAAATGAATACACATAATTTGTAAATTTCAAGTTTGTATCTTATTTAGTTTAGGAGCCACACTATTCTGACAGACAGGACAGACAGCTAATTGTAGGGATACTAATAGGGTTCTGTTTACTCTTTAAACGGAACCCTATAAATTACATTTTTAAAATTGTAGTAATGATGAACTATTTCATATTTTTTTGAGATTTGTGTGTTTCCACAGGTGTTGGTTTGTTGAATTTGTCCCACCATCTAATTATTACATAGTACCTATCTTCTAATGTTCATAATATATACACAGGGAGTATTCAAAAAATAGATCATATCCATAACAAATTTGCCTTTATCTTAACGCGTGACTACAGGGAAAATATGTATATTATCGACTGTATTTACAATTCAGCTAAGTATAAATTAAAAAAAAATTAATGTTTATGTTAAAATGTTATGATAAAAATTATAAGGGAAGCTTGAACCATACAAATACTCTTAAACAGTTTTAACTGTCTGAAATTCATAATTGATTTAAAAATGATTTGAAAATTGCAATGAAATTGGCAGCCATTTTTTGAACTTTACTTGTGTCAACAGGTGCTCTGCTGATTTGTTGAAATCTAGGACCTGTCATGCATGGGTTTCAGGGACTGAAGTGGGAATCAAATTGGGAACACCTAACAAAAAACAACTACATTTACATTATATCTCTATATTTTAACTCAACACAATAAGAGAGGACATGAAATTGGGAAAAAATCGAAAACAATTTGAAAGCAACGAATCATTTCTTTATTGAAACTTTGATAATCTCTTTAGTATCAATCTTATTTAAGACTATCCATTTCTAATAATGGAGCAGAAAATCTATTTATTAAATCAACACGAAGCAATAAATTTAAAAGGTTGAGAAAGTCTCAATAAACAGACGAAGATGTTGCTTTCATATTAATTGTCGTTTTTGTCCAAGTCCATGAGAATTCATATTTATGATTCACAAAATGATGGACGGTAATCATATATTAGAACTATATACAACTACAACAAAATTTAAAGAATATATAATTTTAAAACTAAATTGTAATTGTAATGTTTGAGTTTTTAAAAATTCCTCAAGAAATCATGAGGGCTCAATCTGATACAACTCTTTTGGCATGTAATAAAAATTATCCATGACATTCAGTACATTCACTAATTCAATAGATTTCAGTTTCTCTTAACAAATTTTAATTCTGCTAATATCGGGAACTTTTATATTTTTTAAAATTTATCATACGTCTTTATATTTATATTAAACTAGCTTCAAGGCCCGCCTTTGGCGGGCCTTTTGCTAGCCAGGGGGCTTAGCCCCCTGGACCCCCACGTGACTGTTTTATTGATGTTTTATACACGTGTAAAGAACACTTTCATATATCAACTCTTGTGAATTAATTGTAATAGATTGATGAAGAGGACAAAGTATATCTCTTTATGAATGAATTTAAAAAATTTATTTTTCCAGCAGAAGAAAAATATTTTATTGTCCCCTTCTGCTACTCAATTATTCGGCAAAAAGAACCTTTCTACTTAAATTAAAATAAAGTTTTTGTCTTGTAAAAAATCAATAAATAAGGTAAAAATCGTCATTTGGGGAGAATTATCCAATTAAAAAATTAAAAATAATAAACTTTTAAAGTTTATTATTAGATTATAGAAAATTTAGGTTTAATTAGGCTCAAAATAGGTTTTTAATAATTTCAATAGGATGAAATTTCCTAGGTTTCAAAACAATATAACAATGGGTTTTCAAATGATTTTGTTTTCTTTAAAGAATTCTACGGCCTAATTGAATTTTGGTTTTAATCTTTAAAATATATTTTTAAAGAAATTCCAAAAGCTAATTAATTCCTTTCAGTTAGTTTAGTTAGTATAGTTTCAATAATCCTTTATAATTAACTTTGAAATAAATAAATAATATTGAAATGAATGAATGAGCTCGAATACAAAAGCCAAAAGGCTTAGTTCTTTTGAAATGGCTGAGGGTCTTAAATACAATAGAAAAAAGATGAGGTGCGATTCCCAAGGGTATATTTAAGAAAAATGATTTTTAAATAACATATTTTATTTTAAATTAAATATTTTTCATCTATATACATATATATATATATAATCAAAAGCTTGGCTGAAACTTTTTTATTTTTTTCTACCCTATTAAAGACGGTTTTCAGAATTTTTTTCAAATTTTTTCACTCAACCCAAAAGAAGTTAGGAATTTTTGAAAAAAATAGCTTTTTTTAAATAACCATAACTTTTTCAAAAATTCAGTTATCATGACGATTTTTTTTTAATTTTTTGTTTTAAATGTACTTTAAAAAATGGATAGTTTTTTAAATCTTTGTTGCAGTATTAAATTCTTCAACGATAATGTGGTTAGAACTATTGAGAATGAATGACACTCAAAAATGTTACAAACAGGGCTTGTTTTTTTTTGATAGTTTAGTTTGGCAAGCTATGTTGGCTAACCTGATTTTTTTTTAGTTTTTCCTGAATTTTCCAATTTTCCGGGCAACTTTTTCAATTTTTTTTTACGTATTAACCTGAATTGAAAAAAATTAGGCAAATCAGTCCAGGCATTTGAGAGATCTGCGCTAACAAAGAAACATAAATTCATTTTTATTATATAGATGTGGAACTCCTTATATATTCAGCCGGCCTGTTCACTTGTTTAATACAACAGTACCTGGCGAAATTTTTTTATTTTAATTATTGTTTATTTAATCAACCCCATTTTGTTTTCATTAAGCCACATGATTAATTATTTTTTTCTCAACCACCCATTAATAAATAGATTAATTAAAAAACCTATCAAAATATTTTTCCCCAAAATTGAGACTTGGTATTATAATATATATTTTGAAATAAATTCTTGATTATTTTTTATTCAAATAAATGAATACAGTTCTTTATAAAAACATTAATAAAACGTTATATGACTCGTTTCATTAATATTTCTTTCAGCACATTCATGGCTTAAAATTATCTTGGAAACGACTTTTACTTTGAACAACTAAAAATTGTTTTCAAATTGATAATGGATGAATGATATAGTTTCTGTTTTCTGTTATTTTTTGTGAAACGGCCACAATTTTTAGTAGTTCAAAGTCAAAGTCGTTTCCAAGATAGTTGTAAAAGCCATGAATGTACTGAAAGAAAGATTAATGAATATATAGTGTTTTAAAGTTTGAATTTTTATTTAAATCACAGATGATTAATTATAATTATTTGTTTTCAATAAATAATTATAATCAATCATGTGTGATTTAAATAAAAATTCAAATTTTAATCACATTATCACAAAAATAAAAGCTTTAACAGCTTCATTACTAATATGATGTTTTGTTTTTTGGTAAAAATGTTTTTGACAAGGAATGATGAAATGAGCCACTGAGGAAGTGAAAATAAATTGACGAAACGTCTGGCTTATTTAATAAAAGCTCTGTGTTTTAATTTGAAATCTTTATCCAGTTCCCTACGATTACTTCTATGATTAATAAAACGTTTATTAATTATTCAAAGGTTTCGGGAGAAAAATATGTATCTATAATATTTGTCGAAATGATAGAAAGCCGGTTAAAAATGGTCTCTGAGAAAAATGAGCCCACCAGCCCATTATCTATGGGAATAGGAATACAAAAGAGAAATGAAAAATCTTTTTTAAAACCTCAAACTTAGCATTCCTTTACCTGTGAACAATTAGTTTAATTAAGAGAAAAACAATCAAATCAATGTTTCCCGAAGATGAGACCATGACAGATTGATTTGTGGACCCGAAAATCCCCTTATGCGTGTTTTTCATTGAAATCGTACTGTTTTCGAGAAACCGATTTTATATAAATATATATACATCTATACAAGAATTGTTCATTTAATAGGATAAGATATGACCCAGGTTGAACTTTTATGTCATTTCAAGAATTTAATTTATTATATTTTCTAATACTTAGGCACGCAGAGATTATGAAAAATTGATCATTGCCAAATCAATTCTTACAAAATTCCCTCTCATGCATGACAACTTAAAATATGGCTATCGAAAATTTTTATTAGAGATTTATAATCGAGGAATCTGTATAAAAAAAAAATAAAATAAAATAAAAATTCTAAGCAATGCAAGGACGAAAAAGACACTCTTGTAAACAGCTTTACCTGTCAGTTTGCATAACCATGCTGGGTGGTAATTGCTGATGGTGTTGATTCTCAGAAACCACAATACGAAACCGAAATAAAACCAAGAGTGACTGACTATGTGAATGGCAATGATCAAACAGACAGAGCGTAGACTCACGAATGAATAAAAAAAGAAAAAGAAAAATCAAAAAGAGAAAGAGAAACAAAAACGTAGAAGTAAGGAGGGGTAGATAGAAAAGGACAGAGAAAAGAAGGGGAAGGACGGGAAAAGAGAAACGATGCGAGCGACACTTGGCGGCCAACCGCCGAAAGAGAGACATGCGATTCTCACCTAGAAATGCCATTTCATAGCTGAGAACACTAATTGCATAATACTTCTACACAGTTGCCATTTAAAAACGAAAATATTGCTGTTTTAATAAAAAAACTTGGCCATGTGCGAGTGGAGCGCGCGGGTTTGAAAACATTTCCTTGCCGAGAGTAGTAAAGTTATCCATTCGAAAGGTTTCTCACCAGAATGTGTCTGTTGATATTTTTATATGCTTTATATTAGCTTCACCTGTATCTATCTATCTATCAATGTGTCTTTTGTTCTGTTAAATTCCGCAAACATTTGTCTATAAAAATAATTGTTTACCTACTCAATTTAAATGAAATTATATAAAAATAAATACATTTCATTCTGTTAAATGCCACAAACTTTTCTCTATAAAAATAATTAAGACTAAAAAGTAAAAAATAATAATTAGATGCTGTTTTAAGGTATGTAAGCCCTTTGAACCAGATGTGGTGTTCAAATGAAGACAAGGAATTTTATTCTGGTTGAATAATGAAAGGGCTTACATACCTCAAAACAGCATTTAATTATTATACATAAGCCATCAGCGCCTTCATCAGTAATAAAATAAATTATATTTAAAATAAACTGCAACGGATCGTTGCTAAACTTTATCCAAATTCATTTGAATATTAATATGTTTGTTCCTTTATTATTAATCAGATATCACTTGCAATTTGTAGTTCATGTTGACATTAATTAAAAATAATTCTCATTTAATAGTCGAGGAATAATCATTCTACATTGGATTCTTGACATTTCGGTTATTATTGTAACCATTGCTGAAGACATGGAGGAATCGACTTAAAATCAAAAATAGCCATCGATTCTCATCTAATACTTGAGGAATAACAATTCTACATTAAGTTTTTGACGTTTCGATTATTATTGGTAACCATTGCTGAAGACATGGAGGAATCGACTTAAAATCAAAAATAACGATCGATTCTCATCTAATACTAGAGGAATTGCCTTATTGCATTCCATTTTTGATGTTTTGACTATTAATGGCAACCTCTACTGAAAACGTGGAAGAATCGACTTAAAATCAAAAAGACTAAATTCTTTTATGGCAAACAACTCAAGCTTGACTCAAGCTTTGGCCTCTCGACGAGATCCCAGGTAATTTTTGGCAAAACCGTCACGTGCTAAAATTCAATCTAATTGAATACTACAATTTGTGACCTTAATTGAGTCCATGGGTTCCGTAGTCTTTACCTGAGGACCCTTTGAAGTCGCGCTTGCCGCGCGACCGATTGCAATACTTTCCCCATGCTTCGCATTGGATAAAGTAAAAAATTAAAAAACATGCTTCTAAAAAGTACAAAATAATGTAATACTTAATCAAAAAGCGTGGGGCACTTTGTCGAAATTAATTAAAAGTTTCTGCGCCCCACACTTTTTGATTAAGTATTACACCACTTTGTACTTTTTAGAAGCATGTTTTTTAATTTTTTTAAAATATAATTGTAAACCATAAACCACCATTTTGGTAGAATCTTTTCCGACCTCAAGAACAGACCAAAGGCCTCTCGCTCGTACTCCTACACTTATTAATCTCGAAATCGCACTTTTTCATAAAACTTTTCAAATAGATTTTACATTAGAATGTTTATATTTTCTTCTCTTTCTGGTAAAGTTTCGCATTATAACCTCTTAAATAACGTTTACTAATTAAATTTTAACAGCACAGGCTACATTTTTTGAAAAATTTATATTTAAATCTTTAAAAAACAATCGTCAAACGTTTAATAAAACCCAAACTTTTCAGAATAATTTCTCCCTTTATCAATGGAATTTCAAAGAGTTAAAAATGAATATAAAGGAACACTAAAGAAATTAAATATTTTGAATATAGATAATGATACAAATTGTCTTGGTTAAGAAATTATTTTTAATTAAAAAAAAAAAAAATAAATAAAAAACATGATCATAAAATGATTGGAAAATCCTCCAAATACCCCCATTCTCTCTCAATCATCGACAAATATAAGAACGAATTTGATATCCCAAGTGTTCTAGAAGTTTTAGAACAGTGGTTCTTAACGTTTTTAAGCCGCGACCCACATTTGAGAAATATGTTCATATCGCGACCCAAAAAAAGCCAAATTTTTTCATTACCTTTTTTTAATTCATACTTGAGAAATTTTCTTCAATTTTACACTGATGGCCTTTTTTTTACTCAGATATAAATTTTTTAAACAATTAAGATGAAAAAGGTAGGTACTTTCCGATCCAAGGAAAATTTAATAAAAAAAGTAACTATTTTAAAAAAGTATTGAGAAAATTAAGATATATTTTGTAGTAAAATATTTAAATATTTTTTAATGACTCTGCACGACCCAAAGAATATGCTTCGCGACCCATAGGTTAAGAACCACTTTTTTAGAAGATGGTAGGGAACCTTCGGAATTTGAGTCTGAGTCGCACTTAGCCGCTTTTTAGATTTATATGAATAAACTTAAAAGTTAGCCATCATGGGAAAAAGTAGAGAAAACAATTAATTATCTTAAAGAAAAAATTTAGATTTAAGCTATACATTTGTTTTTAACCAAATAAATAAAGTTTAAATCCTAATGGCATAAGAAACGTATATGAAAGAAACCGATTGAAATAATAAGAATGGTAGCAGAATACCCGGAACAATACTTGGATATTTTTAGGATTTGTAAATATTTATTTGCGATTCCTTGTCATAATGGGAACGTTCAATGTTTATTTTCTTTAATAGGGATATAATGGTTTGCAGGAAGAAATCGACAGCTACCAGAAACACTTGAGATATTACAATTGACTCATATTATTGTAAAATGTATGACTATTTTTCAATCGATGACAAAGAATAATTTTAACGGAAATGTAATTTTTAATATTTTTAATTTTTACTTGTTTATTTAGGATCTGGTTCAAACTTAAACGGTCCTTATTATTATAGTTTCGATATAATGTCCATCTGTTAAAACGTAGATTGTAAACTAAATAAGATACAAATTTGAAATTTTTTCATTTTCCACGAAATCAAAAATCGTATTAATATTTTAGTGAAATTAATATTTTAGAAAAGATAGAATTTTTTGTGTAATCGAAATAAAAATAATGTTTTTTTATCAAGTAGAGTGGGATATTACTGTAAAGTTCGTCTTAAGCAGATTTGGTTTAAATATTTTTAAATTTATTTCACATTAAAATGACTGTCAGAGAGTTGTAAAATAGCAATTTTTATATATCAATCTACGAAGGTTGTAATCAATTTCATTTATAGAAACTAACGTGTTGATGATATTTTTGTAGAATATCATCGCATATTCTCTTTTAGAATTTATTATAGATAAATTCAAGAAATCTAATCACCATAGAGCCATTTTTAAGTGCGGTTTTTGTACATGTTGGCGTTTAGAAATGATATTTGGTAAAACTTAAATGCCTGTCTTGTAATTAAATTATTAATGGTATTGATTTTTGTTTTATATTTTGTCATACGAAAAAGGCATTTAATTTTCGTAATAATTAAAATAATATTGTAATACCTACTTAATTTTTTATTGTCTAGGCATTTGGCTATTGCAAATCAACTGTTTTATTTTAAATTAAATCCTTTTGTGACGGTGTGACCAGATGTGAATATTTCTTGGTTTCTCGAAAAATTTAAAGTATATCGATAGACTCTACAAAACTTTAGAAAACTAAGTCTAACTTTGGCTGGAATTTTTACTAAGGTTATATAATGGTTTCCATAAACAAAAATTGCATAAGAGAATTTTATTTAGCATTTGTTGTTGTTTATATAGTTGATGTTATTATTATTTTAGTCTATTGTGTTGTTTTGATTTTAAATAGTTTATTTAGAGTTTTATCACTAGCCAAACGGTGTGTTATGTAGAGGCCATTAAAATTAAAAATAAAATAAATAAAGTGGCAATGGCGTTTGCTAAACTTTATTATAGGAGCTTAAAATAATAAAAAGAAAAGAAAAGAAATTTTGAACTATGATCATGTATTATAGTAGAGAAATAAAAAAACAAGTCAATTAACTCATTACCATTTGTGCCAAGCTTTAGTTAGATATACATATAGTTTTATAATCAGGGTAGGTTATGAAAAAATAATTTATAAAGAATAAATTGCCTCTTGGAAAGAAAATAATGCAAGTGTTTTTAATAGAAATTAAATTTGAATCGAAGGTATTTGTGGACTTGAGTTTTGTATGATTGAATTTTATAAGTTTGTGAAAGATTGAAGCGGGAGTGAGGGAATTCAAGTCCCTTGAAATCAATTTAGCTATATACGCATGATTTGTTTATAATATGATCGTGAAGGGATTTGGATCGTAGCATGTTTAGCTATAGGAGGGATTAGAGATTTGATTTTTATTGTTTGTTTGGGCTAGACTACCCATGTAGTAAATATAAAATTAATTTAATTTTTCCATTATAAACATGTTTTCGAGATTAATTTTTTATTTACGCCAAAGGCTGACTTGCTAAGCCGAAAAACTATTAATCTTACTTCCAAATTTTTGATTTTATTTATTTTAAATTAACATATTTTTACAAAAAGCTACCGGAAAAAAGGAATCGAGCGGCCATCGTCATGCAAAGGCGATTTATTTTTAAATCTATAAACGTTGTGTTCTTGGTTTCTAACAGTTGACCTAATCGTGTTATGACTTTCTTATATTATTGTGTGGCGTAAAGGGAGCGCCTGGGAGTTATGCAACCATTTAGCCCTATAAGGGGAGCGGCCTTTATACCCTACCAGATTCAGGCTAATAGAATAAATAATTCTGTAGGAATAGTAAAATTTTAGAGGGTGCTAATATAATCTAAGCCGAGATAAAACAACAATTTATCTTAATCCGAAAACTCTTATATTTATTGTAAATTTTACATAATTCATGCCAATTTTAATTTATTTTAATACTTATTTTTTCAATTAAAGAAAACCACATTTCAAAAATCCATTAACAGTTGAATCAGTGGATCACGAACATCAGTTTGAGAAAAGCTATTCTAAAATTAATATAAACTGCCAGTCAAAAAAAAAAAAATTGTAACACTTAAAATTTTTTTTTCTGATTTTTATTTTTATAATATATATTTTTGAGCATAATTAATAAATTATTACTATCATTTTAATGACCGTTCTCTAGACAAACTATCTAAATAATTTTTTTTTAATTTATTGTCGATTTCTTTGTACAATTAGAAAAAATAAATTCGAAAAACAAAAAATGTCAAGTGCTGGTTTTTTTTTGACAGACATTGTTTATTCAATTTAAAAACAAATTTTGAATAAACGTAGAAAATTTCAATAAAATTAATTTTGGATTTTAGCGAATTTCCAATTCAAATGGAAAATTTTTATTTAATTTCAATATGGTTAATTTCACATTGGAAAACTACAACATTTGACCCTGTATCTACTAAGCGAGGGTCTGAGGTGATAAACAAATTCAAGCTAATGTTAAATCTAAATATTCGAAGAAAAAAAAATTTATTGAAATTTTATGACTTTTCCTATATTCTTTTTAAGTTTATTTATTGAAAGTAAAGTTTCTGCTCATAGATACCATTTATATTACACATTTTTAATTAGAAAATCTCATCAGAATCCACGAGGTTTCGACACCGACTTCTGAAGTCGTTTTCAAATGGTTTGGGGCAAGTCTATTGTAGTGTCGGAAATGTCAAAATTAACTGGATTAGGCGAAAATTTATTTCACCGCCAAAATATTCTAGTTATACCTATATATATTAAGTATTAAAAGTCGCTATCGAATATACATTTGGGGTAGTTCAGGGGTGTCCAACCTTTTGGCTTAGACGGGCCGCATTTGATGAAAAAACAAATGCTTCGGGCCGCATACAACATATACTAATTCTATTGATATTTCTCAATAAAAAAGAATAGTTATAATGTAGAATAATGTAATCCAGGTGCTATTGATGAGATTACATTCCAGAGAGGGTGAATATAACAGTTCTGACATGTAAAAAAATCATCCATAAGACCTCGGTTTAAGTAATTATAATAATAATTACATTGATTTTTATTCAAATTAGTTTTTATATTAAGATTTAAATTGCATTTACTCGTATACATTTTACAACGCTTGATCAGAATAAGTAGAGAAAGCAATCGTATATAAAACCTATCTTAAAAGGGAATTTCTTTTAATACACGTATTTAGTTAGAGTTTATATTATAGAAATTAGAATAGATTTAATTGTATATTGCGAGAGGTTCGAAAACAAGCTCCGACCTGTATGCTCGAATTGGAAAAAATCTTTCAATTCGATACTTCTAGGATTTCCCTTTTAATTATTAGGTGCTTGTACAATAACTAGTACTCTCTTTTGCAGGGTCCAATGTTCACTCCCCCATGAGCTCTTGAGCCCATGCGACTTTAATTGTGAACCCCGTCAGGCCAAAATCCACGTTTTCCAGCAAGGACTCGCGAGTTAAGGTTAACTCTCCAGTGATTCTGTGCACACCCACGCGTCTTCCAGGTGAGATTTTTTCCCATTCTTTTTTGAATTTTCTTTATTCTACCCATTCTTGATTTATATATTTATTTCACAGTTAAAAAAATAAATTATCTCAATATAAATATTTCGATTTCTACTACTTATTCAAATATATTTAACTAAAATTAACATTTAATAACTCGTATTGTAAACTGGTTTTAACCTTTTTAAGCTGCCACCTAAATTTGAGAAATACTATATATTGAAACGTCGTCCATTTTGATGAGATTTTTTCTACAAAAATCTGCAATCTAGATGGTTTGAGGTTGAATTTCTTTTCCGTTTAACAGCTCAACTACTAAAGCAGGGGTGTCCAACCTTTTGGCTTACACGGGCCGCATATGAAATATATTAATCTATTGATATTTCTCAATAAAAAAAAAATAGTTATAATGTAGAATAATGTAATCCACCATGACAGAAGAAGAAAGTTAGCATATAAATATTTATATCTAATAAAAATGGAGTCAAAATATGCCACAATTGCGATTATTTTTTCCAAAATCTTAATATATTTTTTTCAAATTAAAAATTGAAAATCTGCCCATTTATTCTACGAAAACTTTTACGATGATTTTCCAATTTCTTTTTATTTTAGAAAAAAAAAATATCAGATTGTATCTGATGTTTCCAGTAAGTAGGTACATAAAAATCTTGATGTGTCAAGGAAGTTTATAATTTTATGTCGGGCGGCTTTCATTGCAGTGCTGGGCCGCATGCGGCCCCCGTGCCACGGGCTGGACAGCCCGGGGTTAGTTGATGGGCCATTCACTTAACGAGCGAGTACTCTAAGTTTAGTGAATGATATAATATATAAATATTGGTATATAAACAATCGTCATTTATTAAAATTCAAAATGTTTCTGCAATTAATTTTCCGATAATCAATGGATAAAGAGATAATTTCTCCTGAAAAGTTTAGGTTTCTTATAAAAGTTTTGAGATTGTTTTTTATGAAGAAAATGTATTTATTCTTTGGCCGATGATTATTTATAAAAAGAGAAGTTTCAACATTTCAACACCTAATTTTGGAATGGTTTTCGCTTAAGAAGTATATCATCAAACTGAGGACGAATCGAGAGTTTCAGAAATGTTCATTTTTTTATTTTTTTTATTTTGATAAGTGGAACGATATTTGATAACGGCTCGGGAATTAGTCTCTGACACGCAGTTCCTTAACTAAACTAGTGCAACAGGTGTTAGGAAAAAGCATATTTCGTTTATTCTCTGAAACCTTAATTCAAGTTAAAACTTGTGTCTCTGCCGTTCTACACAGAACATAAGCAGGCTTATGGTACGCATTCAGCGAACTGGTTAATACTTGTAATTTCGTTCATAATATAAAAGCAAGATTGTAAAAGGACTTTAATAATAATAATAATAATAATAATAAAAAGATTCAAAGTGAGGGTGAGGGATGTTAGATGTACCAATTTCTTGGTACACATACTATTTTTCAGGGTCTTGTACCATGTACCAACTAAAAATTGTGCTGGTAAGCAATAATATCAAATTTTAACATCGATCATGCATTAAAATTTATTTTTTCTATCTTTAAGATTTTATATCAGTACTTTCAATAACTAATGATTGCAACGTTGCAGCTCAAAAATTTTCATGATTTTGTTATGTAGATTTAATTATTTCACCAATTTGAATGTAAGTACGAAAATATGAATCAAATTATGTTATTCAAGTGGTCACTCAATAAAAACCACTGGTCAAAATCGGATTAAGTCCAGGACGGTTTAAACCGGATTTAACCAGCCTGGTTTTAACCGAACCACCCTGGGTGAATCCCATACCCCGATAGCGTTCGTGCATACCGAGTAAATATCCTGAAGTTAAGATGCTGAGTCGCAGTATTGGCTAAAGATTTATTTAAAGCAATGCACAGTGCAAATGACAATAAACAACTCTTGCTCTCTACGTAAAGGCGTTAATGACCTTAGCATCATGAACAGTGGGTTATTTTGAATTAATGAATCAAGAGATTTAAATTTACTTTTACTATCTGTTTTCTTTTTACATTCGATTACTAACATTTTTTTTAATTCTTTCTATATTTATTTATTTATTTTTCATTTTTTGATGTTATGGAACTTTTTTTTTCAAAATAATATACAGTATTTATATCGTTTATATATTTGCGAATTATTTTTCATTTAATATCAACGGTCTTGTTTAGCTCACATCACTGGTTCCCAAAGTTAAGTAACTTGTGGTTCGTTTTGTTCTCAAGTGGGTGGCCCTCTTCTAACACTATGTACTGTTGTCATTCTTACAGCCTTGACAATCCCAGCCGTGTTGCATGCATCCACATCCCAATGCCATTGATTTGTATAGATACAACCCTCTATCTAGAAATGCAAAGAATTTTCCAGTATATGCAGATAATACAGAAATTGGTCAATAAATATATATAATAAAAACAAATCAATGAGGTTGTCCTCTGCTTGATGCAAATAAACATAAATCAAATATAAATATGTATATATAATATATAAGACGAGAACTGATAGAGTTCGAAACGAAGAGATAAGAAAACGAATGAACATGGACTGGGATTTTATTGACGAAATAAAAAAAAAAAAAAAAAAAAAAAAAAACAATTAGTTTGGTTTGGACACATAAAAAGGATGGACGAAGAACAAATCCCAAAAAGGGTCTAAAATGGATACCCCCTGAAAGACGAAAAAGAGGTCGTCCCAGGCGCTCCTAGATGGACGAGGTGAACGAGGGTATGAGGTCCAGAAATCTCGAGATTGTGGATGTCTTGGATCGTGAAACGTGGAAACTGGGAACGGAGAAGCGTCGCCAGACGTAGAAATCCGGAAGAAGAAGAAGAATATATATAATACGATTTATTTGTTTGAGATTATATTTTCGAAGCTTTGACGTCCATCATCAGTCTTTTTTAACCGACTTCAAAAAAGGAGGAGGTTCTCTATTCGATTGAATTTTTTTTTTTTTTTTTTTTTTTTTTGTGCCTATGTTACCTCATATCTCCGCCAATTGTCAACCGATTTTGAAAATTTTTTTTGCCAAAATTTTTTTTTTGGGTCCAGTCTAGCTTCCGATTGGTCCCATTTTTTTTCGATTTTTTTTCATAGGTATTAGACCTTTTTTATTAGGTTTGTTTAGGTTTGTTTAGACCTAACCTCTTTGTTTATGAACCGATTTCGATGGTTCTTTTTTTATCCGAAAGGGGGTGTCTTAGGGATGGTGTCATATTAATTTGGTCAAGTTCTGATGATATAATCACTATTAATAACATCACTAAAAAGAGAAAAATAAAAATTTTTAAGAAAAAAATAAAAACCGACTTCAAATAATTAAGTGCAACAAATATAAAAATACACTAAAAGGTATAAAATAATTATTATCTTATTTAGTTACAACTAAACGACGAAATATTAACACGAAATTACTTTTTGAAGTTGGTGCCAAACATATACCTTTTATGAATCGCACTCGACAGATCTTACTTAGTACGTTTGGCGGGTACGCTCGCATATAGGTATAGTTTGTTTGGCACCGACTTTAAAAAGTAATTTCGTGTTAATATTTCGTCGTTTAGTTGTAACTAAATAAGATAATAATTATTTTATACCTTTTAGTGTATTTTTATATTTGTTGCACTTAATTATTTGAAGTCGGTTTTTATTTTTCTTAAAAATTTTTTTAATTAGAACTGTTATTTCTAATTACAAAGTCAAACCTTCGAAACTAAAGTCTCAAACAAATAAATTATATATATGTATATAAATTTACATATTTATATTCAATATATATTTATATATTTTTATTTGGATCAAGCAGAAGACAACCACTAATTTATTTTCTCTTTATGAATCAACAACTCTGCTACTCTTGGCAAAACAAAATTTTTTCCATTAAATAAATATGTATAAGTAAAATTGATTTTATAATTTAAAGTACCATTTTTAAATGTTATTTAATTTTATTAAATATTAATCATCTTAGTTCAAAAGCCTGATGAAGGAGGAATAATATAAGAGATTTAATAAATTGATCACAACCAGTTAGCACGCTCGCTCTAGAAAATGCCTTATAGGTCATGTGATTTTATTATCCCGTTCCTCGATTCTAAAATGTCTTCTAGAGTTCATGGTAATATGTCATTAAGATTATTCTACAAAATATCTTAGAGATTTTTAAGATTAGTTTGTATCATTATTATTATTATTATTTAATTTTTAACTCAGATGAATTTTTTTCAGAACCGACTCTAATTAATCTAATATGTTTATGAAGTATTACGAGTAGGTATATGACCTTTGATGAGTAGGTATACGTACATAAGTTACACATGAATGTAATAAAAGAGGCGTGAAAATAAAATCACGCATAGGGTTCATGAAAAGCTAATTACGGATTGCTATTTTGTCGTCTATTCCTATCATTATTAAAAATTCAATCAATTTTTTGGTACACAATAGAAATAACTCTGTTTCTGGGCTAAGATAATATTATGGAACGATACGGCTTTTAGACAAGTGTCTAACAAAAGGGCAGAAATAGTATTCCACTATCATCTCTAGGATGTAAAAGCCAATCTTAATTTATAGGTATAGCAACACACTTTGCATATATTATTATTAGCCCTAGGGCAGGATGAAATACTTTAGTACCTTTACCGTGTTCTGTTTATTAATAATAAAATAGACATGGATTTTCAATTTTTAAGGTGATTTGAACTAAAATGAATTGGCTAAGGGGCCAGTTATCGGAAAAAAAGTTGAAATAAAAGCCAACTTTTATTTAATACTCCATTTTGGGCAGACGTAATCGATATTTTACAACGTTTCGAGTTCTACACCGCCTTCAACTTTTTTCCCATAACTGCCTTCTTAGCCAATTCATTTAAATGTTGTAAAATATCGATTACGTCTGCCAAAAATAAAGTATTAAATAAAAGTTAGCTTTTATTTCAACTTTTTCCCATAACTGGCCCCTTAGCCAATTCATTAAAATAAAATAGTGCCACCAAACACTATTCTTTTAAAATAAAATATACATTATTAAATTATATTTATATTATTTTCAGATTTATTTTATTCATGACGCAAACTGGATTGATATAAAGAAATGTACTGGCTAATTTGCGAAGTTTTTCTTCACATAAAATTTTTCGAGATTCTTAAAATTCTTCAAAGTTATTCGAAGAAAATAATAACTGTCAATTTCAATTAATATCATTTCGTCTGAAGAAGATATTTTAAGAATCTCTAAAAGATTCAGCCAAAAGAATAACTTAACAAATGGGTCAGTAGAGATAAATTAAAAATTATTTTTATCTTTATTATTGTGTGTTTAAGTTCGATTCTGAGCTGGATTTGAGTTTGAATGTTTTTGGAAACATCCATTTTATTTTACTTGGTATGCTGGCAGAGGGAAGCGAAATATGTACCTATTGAAAAGTAAAAACTTTAAAAACTCGGAACACTCTGGAAATTTCGATTAATTGCCTTTTTTGTGAGCATAAGATTTGAAATTGACAGCTTCAACTTGTTATTACAAATGTGTAGCCTGTTTTACAAACGTTTGTGCTAAATTTTTTCTCATTACTTACAACTCTAAAAAAGCCCATCATGAAACGATTTGATTTTTATCTGATCTGCATTTTCCATCAGGAAGATTTGAAGCTAGAAACTCCAAATCTTACTTTATTTATAAATACAAGAATTTTGGCACCTGAACGAACTTTAATCAATTTCTTCTTCGTGAGTTATCATAGGGATTGGAATACAGACAGAGTAACAATTTAAAATTTTCCTAAAATTTGTAAGCGTTTTAATAATTTTTAAATCAATTCACTACTATGACAACACGGCGAGCTGAGTCTGCTAAGGGTGTCGGGTAAAATGTTTTGGGCTTAAAAAAGAATTAGTAAACTTATTAATATATTATACTAGCTGACGACCGGGCCTTCGGCCCGGCGTCACACTAGCCCTGGCGGGGAGCGTCTCGTTCATACCAATTTAATAATTGAAATTTAAAATCTTACTGTAAGTATCGAAAGAATGTGCTGAATGAAATTGATTCAAAAATAAGGAAGAATAAGGAAAGATTTATTTAACACATTGCCTAAGCACGATCACTATCTGACCAATCAGAATCGTTCTAATAATTTAACGCTTTGGCATTGGCTATGCACTGGCTAATCAGATCGTTTCCACATACATATATATCCACATACTTTTCTATTTTATATATATATAGATAGATAGATAGATAGATAGATTTCTACACGTGATGTGGATATATTAGAAATCGACAATGCACAGTTTTTGTATTGGGACGCGCCAAGTCCCTTTTGCACTCGTATTATTAGATTTCTGATTGAACAAAGAAACAACAGTGACAAAACAAAAAACAGTTTTGAAATTATAAAACATCTTTCCAAATTATTAAAGAAAAAAAGGCTAAAATGAATGTTTTAAGATCACACGAGTCCTTATATAAACACAAAAGAAAACAAGGAGCATATATCATAGAAGATGGACTTATCTAGCTTTATATTTTTGCCAAATTCATTAATAAGAATGTTAACATTCAGCTGTTTATTGTTTTACTGTTGTAAGATTCAATAGAAATGATGCCAAGATTTTCAAATCGATCTTGCCCCATTTTAGATTGTAAGTAATCCTTTTAATTAACTTGAATTTGCAAAATGATCTCTCAGCTGTAGCTACATGAATCGGTATAGTTAGCACAATAAGTAATGTTGGATAATGAGTGAGTTAAATTATTTATTGCAATATAATTGAATGTTTCTATTTAAGCAAGGCCGTAGCCAAAAATAAATTTCGGGGGGGGGGGGGTTTAGCTACCTACCGAGGGTTTAGGGGAGTATTGATATACTCCTAGGAGTAGGACCTTCCTGATGCCCAGATTGCTTTTTTATCAGAGTATTTTTTTATTAAATTTTTATTGAACGTTTATTTATATGTATTCTGTCAAATTTCGATCCTTACTTCAACATTTCGGGATGTGTTCTAACACTCTAACTCTAATTAAATACGGTCCCATATGATCATGAAAGCAGGAAGAAAATGATAAAAAAATTTGTATCTTATTCTCCTGAACTAATATTAGAAAAAATTAATTATTAATAAATTATTAAATTTCAATTAATTATAAAATTTACTGAGAACGTATCGAGACTTGAAACTAGTTTTCTTCTAATTGTAAGAAATGCAACTCAGAAAATGTCGTTTCTATATCTCTAATACTTTTCGAAATATTCAATTTATAAAAAATATGTTCAATTTTTTTTTTCATTCATAACCCATTTCCTTGCTTTTCATCAATGAACCAATTTACTATGAAATGTTTTTGTTGTAGTGCCTATGTGTGTGTGTTTTTATAGTTTTAATGCCGTCATAAAAATTCCTTTAGGCCTTTAAATTTAAATCCTGCATAAATTAAAGGCAATAAGTCATCAGTTAGCCCAGTGACCTAAAGAAGAAAGGTATTTAAATCTGTTGATGAATATTTCCAAGAATCTATCCAAAACAATTACAAACAAATACACATTCATATTTTAAAGTAAAAATTCAAATAAACTGAATTATTTCAGAAAGGGTTGCTCCTATCAAAAAATGCAAAAGAACATTTTTGAAGAGAATTTAATACTCTACAAATATGAATTTAACTATTTTGTTCTATGAGCAATAGAAAACAAGATATGAAAAAAATTTAATTAGTGATTTTTTTTTTTCGTGGCCTCACAAGAATATTGAATATAAAAACAAATTGTAATATTAAATATTGAAATTTCACAAAGAAACAAACTATTAAAAACAACATTTCCTGTGTGAAAATTCTATTACAGGTATGGACAATCTTTGCTTAGCTGAGGGCGTAATTTCGGGACTATAT
This sequence comes from Forficula auricularia, assembly GCA_024734495.1. Classification (NCBI taxonomy): domain Eukaryota; kingdom Metazoa; phylum Arthropoda; class Insecta; order Dermaptera; family Forficulidae; genus Forficula; species Forficula auricularia. Next base: position 5,622,263 of record JALMQS010000087.1, read on the forward strand.
AGAATATATACGAATGAATTAAAAAAAAAAAAAATTGAAGAGCAATATAGACAAATGTTATCAAAGCGCACAGAGTGCGCAGTTCAAGCATTGGCCGCATACACGCGTACGCTATTTACACGAACAATTTCGAGCCACTTTTGACCCCTTGCAGCTCAGACCCCATTTGAGACACAGAGGGCCGCGCTGCTTTTTGGCAAATAATTAAAATTCCATGGGCTTTGTAACTTTGAATAGTATTTGTAATTACTCAATTTTTTTTTTGTATCATACATCTTTTACATTTTTTTGTATTCAGGTGTGCCGCAAATGATTCCAGATATTTTTAGTGTGGCGTCAACAAAAAAAGGTTGAGAAACACTGCTCTAGCTTTAAAAGTTCCGGTTCAAAAATGCAAAAAGAAAATTTTTTATTGAGATTTTAATGCGAAGTCATAATATAGGCAAAAATAAACAATTTATATTTAATTTTATTTTTAATTACTACGGCATAGCGACCCGAGTATTGGAAAATTTATCACTTTTTTTCTTAATTAATAAATGTGCGGGTGAGCGATTCTTTCATTAGAATCCGATCGAGGAAAATTACTAAAAAGGGCTTGGATAGAATTATCTAACTTTTTCCTTTATAGTGAAGGAAATGCAAGTATGCCAAATACAAGCCAAGACCTGTTCAGACTATTAAAGATTCAATTTTTAATTTCTATTATTCTAGGAATGACCTTTTGTTCTTGGATCAAAATTATACTCGTTATAGAGAGAGCAAATATTTAATTGAACTTCAATCAAATTCTAATATGAAACAAAATATTTGTTCTAACTGGCGAACGTACTGGATCGTGAAAAAGTTTTACTTTTTTCTTCATTTTTATCATTTAATAGAAAAATTAAATTCATAAAAAGAAATCTTAGAAAGTTTATTCTGTAGCAAAATTGTTGTATTTTCAATGCGCAGAACTGTTTAATTTTGGGCTCGATAATCAAGTGTTTTTCAACCTGTGTGTTGCGAGCGTTTTTGACAAATAATAAAAATTGCAAGGCTTTTGTAACTTTGAAATAATATTTGTAATTACTTTTTTTTTTTTTTTTGTATCATACAACTTTTACTTTTTTTTTATATTTAGGTGTTCCGCAAATGATTCTACATATTTTTAGTGTGCCTTCAACCAAAAACGGTTGAGAAACACTGTTCTAGGGCCTGTTAATTTTTTTATTTTTCCCTAGCATAGTAGAGAGAAACTTTCTGGGATAAAGTATTGTTTTTTAATGATATTGAGTTACGGAAAGAATATGCAACACCTTATAAGTCAGGATTACCTTCTGTATCGTGAAAAGAAAGAGAAGAAACTCACAAGTTGGATCAGATTTGAACTCTTTATCACTATCTTTCCAATCTGTTATAATTTATTTCTAGGATGCCCTAATTCGAGAATCGTGGAATCCTTGACCTTCATTTTGATATTTGAATAGGAACCCATTAAGTAAGGCCTTGGAACATGTACTGTACTTTATCTTAGAGAATTATTAATAAGATAAAATAATTCTCTATGGTGCCCTTTTCAAAAGAGAAAACTTTACCACGTCAAGCTGACTGCTTTGTCGTATAGTCTGACAGAATGTAAATATATTTCAAAGTTTTTTCAGATTCTGAAACCTGTTAGAAAAAAAATATTTCACTGGACCACAATAGTGTTGAATTCTACCTGACAATCGCTTGTGTCTGATAGTTTGGACTATCATCTGAGCTCTTTTCTTCATCAAATTAAAGTAAACTAAAGTTCACTTTTATCTTGTCCATTTGGGAGGGGAGTGTCACGGTGTATTTCCTTCACTGACCTTTCAAAGCCCTGAAGAAGGAGGGAAGAAACTTCCGAAACGTCGGTTTTGAATAAAAAGATAGATATAATGTTTTCTCTTTTCTGAAACTTGGACAGCCTCATCAAAATCCATTCAACAGTCACGGCAGATTTTTTAATTTCCTCCTGCAACAACTTTATATATCTAATTTATCGTATTGGTTTACTCTACTTATTGGAAATAAATAAAATTTCGTTTTCTCTCTTTTATTAATGGGAATGTCAAGCAAACTAAATGCATTTGAAGATCGATTCTCTTTTCGAAGAAAGTTTATTTTAATCCCAATCAATTTTTCCTTCAAGTTATTCTCTTCAAGTTTATATATGACGACATTTTAAATCAAAGATAAGTAAGTAAAGAAAGGGAGCGAGAGAGAAGTAAGAGGAAAAATCTAAAACAAATCTAGAGGATTTTAAGAGCTCAAACCAAAGTGCTCGGCAATTTCTAATTAATTTGCGCTGGAATATTTTTGGAGAGTATATTAAATTGAAAAACGTAAAATGCCAGGTCCAGGCGTTTTTTTATGTCTCTGAAACTTCTTACTCTATTCAAGGTCAAGATCGTCCCTGTCTTGAATATGGCTCGCATCTTTATAAATGATACTTCACATATTCTCTTGTCACCCAAGTGGCAATTCATAAGCGAGCAGTCAGAATTATAGATGACCTGATGCTTACTGATTTTCCTTTACTCGCTGACCCATCGAAGAAGTTCATCCGCACTTTCCCTATTTTATATACAACTAGCTGCGAGGCCCGCTTTTGCTAGCCAGAGAGCTATGCCCCCTGGACCCCGTTCCCCGTCCCCTGAAGCCCCTCCCTTCTTGGTTACCAAAGAAGAAAGAGGCTTGAAGGGACCGAAAATGGGTACCTCAGGTTCGTAGCATGAAGTTATATAGCAGTGGTGGCCACTAACCTTAACTTTGGGAGCCGCAAATTTATAAAACTGTTTCAAAGCGAGCCACGTTGTTTGGAGATTAATTAATGGTTTATTAAAAAAAGACACATTTTTTATTTTATAAAATATAAATGAAGTAACATTTATTTTTTGGTCTACTTACCTATTTTTAGTGTTCAATTATAATAAAAAAAAAAGAAATAAGATTTTACTTTTGAGAAGTGCTTTTACGAGTGCTCATGTTGACTGTTAGTTGTTTGAAATCTGGCTGATAATTGGTAAGCGCAGTTCGCACGAGTTCACTTAAATATTCATCAGTTAGTACGGATCGATATTTAGATTTAATGAACTTAAGCGTTGAGTACAGTGATTCACACACATAAGTAGTTCCAAATATTGAGATTAATCTCTTAGCACACTCTTTTGTTAGTGGGTATTTTTCTTCTGGGACCTTCTTCCAAAACTCTATGGCCTAAACGCCACTTCGTTTGAATTCTTTTAGTCCTTCAACCTCTTGCAATTTTAGTATCTCCAATTATTAATTTTTGTATTATTATTTTTTTAATTTAATTATTATACTTTTTAAAATCAGTATTATTCAAGAGGGTTCAAAAGGGTCCAAGGCCCGCACGAGATTGACTGAAGAGCCGCATGAGGCTCGCGAGCCACCCCTGTTATATAGCCTAGAACCTTAATGAATAAACGGGCTATTTAATGAAAAAAAAATTCAAATCGGATTAGTATTTCTTGAGATTAGCTATTTTAACCAACAAATTTTATATATTTATATATTAGTAGGTATAGATATAGATATCAAGTTCATATGCCTTGATGAGTAAACATATTGGAGGAAAAAGTGAAAGCTTTTTCAAGACTCGATTCGCCCTAGTAATAAATAATCAACCTAATTATAAATTGTTTATTTTTGCCTATATTTTGATATCGTCTTAAAATCTTAATAAAAAAATTCAATAAATAATCTCTCGGCTGATCCTTTTGTCTATAATAAAAATAATCTTTTCTTCCTTCCCTAAATTTAAATCAATAAATAATGTTTTCAGCATTTTTAAACCAGAAGTTCTATAAAGCTAGAGGCCAAAAGCTAAGTATTTCTCTACATTGGATTTACTACAAATATTTTGATACAAAAATGAACTTTCTACGACTTTCCCTTCTTGAGTTATCGTGGTTAAGGGTATCCAAGTACCAATACGAACACACACGCACAAACCCAGAGAAAAAAAATTATGTTTGAGAATTATTTTTCTTCACATTTCAAAGGACAATGAGCATTTCACGACGTTTCTACTCCTAATAGTGAAACAGTTCTTAGACGATGAAATATTTATTGGATAAAAATACTTGGTAGGTTTCACATTAAGATATAAAAAAATAAAACAAATTTATTTTTGGAGAATCTTCAATTTCGATATATATATTTCGGGTGACTAACCCATCTTCAGGAGAAACAGAAAGTAACTTTCTCAGTTACTTTCTGTTTCTCCTGAAGATGGGTTAGTCACCCGAAATATATATATCGAAATTAAAGATTCTCCAAAAATAAATTTTTTTATTTTTTTATATCTTAATGTGAAACCTACCAAGTATTTTTATCCAATAATTTTAAAAAATCTTTCACCAAGTACCAACACCAAATTCCTTAAAAACTGATGAAATATTTTTTTACTACAATATTCAAAATTCAAATCAAAGCTGGCTGTATTTCGAAATTAGATTGAGTATATCTACACTACCTCTATAACTTCATGGGCGGATCAACACTTTTAAATTTGCGACATGAAGGATAGTTAGAGTTAACTCAAGTCATCGATTTCTTTCTAATCAAGCTATTAAGGCATCACATATTTCGAATATTTTCTTCTTCTTCGAATCCCATACTTGATTCACAGCGTTGCTGATTACTATCAAGGGCATCTGATATTAAACTTAAAATGATGAGAATATTCAGGGTGGATGGAGGCGTATATGATTTAAAACCATGATGAAGGTGTAGAGTAAGTAAAGAAAATTTTGAAAATTTTTTAAAATTTAAATTAAAATATAAAATACTTGCTTGGTTTACCTACCTAGTAGGTATTATATATATATATATGTACATTTATATTTTATATTTTAAATTTTAAAAAGTTTCTAAAAATTTTTTCAAAATTTTCTTTACTTTATTTAAAATGTTTTACCAAGAACCCACACCGTTCTCCCTTAAAAAAAATGGAGTAGATTATTTAGGATTATAAAAAGAAGAAGGCTGAGAGAAAAAAACAGTTGATATGGTTTCCATATCTTGAAATATTTTTGGATTACATTACTTTTAAATGTAAAGGAAGCAAGAAATAATCTTTTCGTTAACGATCTGAATTCGTTGAAAGCAAAATCAATTTTTGATTATATACCTATTTTATTTTTAAAAACTAGGAATTTATTTTGTATGTTGTAAATATATATTGAGCGCCTAAGCGGTTACTTCTATTGAGCAGTTAATTATTTTTACAGAAATTAACGCTATGGGCCAGTTCAGATGATATTAGTTTGGTAGTAGTAGTAGTTAGCGCAACAGGCAGTACAAATGGCGATGAGTTGTTGGGACTTCAAAAATGATGATACTGGTTGACAGGGAAATTTTTTTCATTTAATAAAAATTTGTAAGCCTAAAGAGGGAAGTCATTGTTTTCCGATTCGAAATAAAAATATATTCAGGTCATCCTTTTATTCGGGGATAACTATAAAAGAACCCAGAATCGATTTCGGATTCTCATGTCAAGTTGTTTTTTTTTTGTTTTTTTTGTTTGAAAGAGAAAATTATTATTTTTTCAAAATAATATTTTAATTATTTATAACTATATTAAATTATGTATATATATATATATATATATATATAACAATGTTTAAACTTGGTTTTTGATACAGGCGATTGTGGAGAATGAATGAAAATCAACATTAACTTTAATTGCCCAGCGCTTTAATATACTAGGATATTGTCTCGATTGCCAAACAGTCATTCTCTAGTGTGCATGTACAGGCACGAAATTAATTCGGCAGGTGTAGAACAACAAGTAATCACTGCTGAGTAGAATTAACAGACTGGATTTTTTGAATACAAAATATAAATTTTCTTCAAAGTAATAATATCGCTTACTAAAATCAAAGTAGTTTTTTGGAGACGGACTGATAAGTGAATAGAATAGATTTTGATGAGTCCAAGGTTCAAAAAAGAGAGATACTTATAACTATATTTTTTATTCAAAACCGACGTTTCAGAGGTTATCCCCTCCTTATTCAGGGTTTTGAAAGGTCAGTGAAGGATTTCACATTGGATTACCTTCACTTACCTTTCAAAACCCCAAAGATGGAGGGAATAAACCTCCGAAACGTCGGTTTTGAATAAAAAAGATAGTTATAATTATCTCTCTTTTTTGAACCCTGGACTGCCTCATCAAAATCCACTCATATCGTTTACTGTTTCTCTATAATAGTTTAGAGATGATTCGTGGTATTAGTAACCAAGGAGCAAAACAAAACATGGTAATTTATATAGTTAAAAAAAGATTTAAATAATTAAATTTTTTATTATTTTTTGTGTATTTCGTCTACGTAATCATATATCTGATTTAATAACTCTGTTTGTTTCTATAATAGATATAATAGTTGACAACGGCTTTAAATTATCAGGCGCATGTTCAGTTCCTATTATTTATTGTTGATGATCGTGTACATTATCCTTTAAATATACGATTTTTTTTATTATTCGATTGTTTAATTAAACATATAGAATATGTATTAGACAGGGGTGCTCCCCCTTACCCTCATAATCCCTCCAGTTTCATGGAAAGTAACCCTCCCCAAGTTTCAAGAAAAGAACCCCCTCCCCCCTAGTTTATTCACTTCTAAAGAATTAGAAGAGATTTTTATTACCTTGTGTTGAAGTTATAAGACTTGAACGTTTTTATTTTTAGCATATAATGCTAAATGAAACAATTTTCAACCCCCCCCCCCCCCTGTGGGCACCCATGTATTAGAAAAATAAAAAAGAAACCAGAATCACATCATAGGTCGGCGTAGAGACAAGACGTTTTCCTCAATCCCGGAATATTTTCAAATGAACAAAAAAAAAAAAAAAACAATTGGTGTTTTACATCCAGCGTGAAATATATTTTTAAAAAATTAAATAAGTTTAAATGTTTTGTCATTGAGAAACAAAAGACGATTTTTAATCCTTTTTTGTTCATTTCCTTTTTTATTCCTAAATTTTCCCTGAGATTGAGGAACATGACTAAAAAGTGCCCGGATACAATAATCTCTCTTTCTTTCGAGTCTAGACTTGTTTCAGATCATTAGGGATTAATTTCTTAATTTCTATTATTCTAGAAATGGCCTTTTGCCTCTGCAGCTTAAACCAAATTGATGCTCGTTATTAAACGATTATTTCGTTTTAAATCTCGAAAATTCAGTTCAATAAATCTTTAATATGCTTAAAGCTAAAATTATTATTAAAACAATATAAAAAGGCAAATTTTGAAGTGTACTATAGCAAATATTTAGCTCAAAATTTGAGAAATTATAAATTTTTATCTACACTGACCTCTGAGGTTGACTCTGTTTCAGTTTCAGCTTATTTCTTTTTCAAAATAAAATATTACGTATTCATATTATATTTTTAATTAAAAATCGAATAATTATAGCATTTTTAAATTTGAATCTTTATGTATACACCCATCAGAGGTTCTCACTTTATTGTATTTGCGCTCCCTACGTTTTTTAAATCTTACTAAAACAATCATAAAAGCAATATAGTAGATGCTTTCCAGTTAAGCACATATAGTCCCAAGGGGGTCATTTATTATTAAAATCATTGTAGCTGCTTGGATTTGTTGACTAGATATTTATTGTCATAGTATCAATAAATAGTTTCTAGACTTTTGCATATTCCTTCCGCACCCCTTCAGATATTTTGCACTTCATATGTTGAGAACCACTGACAGATCTTAGATTTATTTATTAGTTTGTTAGACGTTTTACTTTTCGATTCACCTTAGCACTGTAAGCTACACTAAGAATAGATATAATTCAGAGCAAAATTTTCTATTATTTAAGAAGAAGAATATAAGCGTTTCATTAGTATTCATACATGCATTATCAATATAATAGGTCGAAAAATACCTTTCTTTGCTCCTCATCTCCTTGACGATGAATTCGGCGAGCGGGTCAGCTGACGGACGCTCGCCGAGAAGTCGCTGCTGGTCAAGATCCCCGTGCATTTGGCTGAACGAGTGCTCTCCCACAGGGAGTTCCAAGTGGGAGGTCAGCTCCACAGAATCTGCAGCTGTAAAAAAACTTGATTAGTAACAATAAACATGTTTCTTCTTTATTAAAATTAAAATAGTATTCTGGACACAAATAATTAGTTGTATTATTGTTATTTGATTCACTACAGAGGTGTCCAACCTTTTGGCATCCTTAGGCCACATTTGAAGAATTAAAATTGTCTCGGGCCGCACATAAAATATACTGATTCTAAGGATAGTTTTTAAGCAAAAAACATTTCATAATGTATAATAATGGTATCCGCTTTGACAAATATCAAAGAATGACTGATGTCATAATTATGTGGAAGTCATACTACATTTAAAAGTAAACAAGAAACAAGCGATCGTATTGTTTATTATTATTATTAATATAATAGACACAAAACACAAGATATTATAATCAACAAAAAGAAGGATTGTCTATGTATGAATGTAGGTATATCTTTGAAAACAAATGAAAAATGATTAAGTGTTTATATATTAACAATATATCCTGAAACTAATACTACATTTACTAGTGAGGATGGTCTACCAGTGGTGAGCGAAACTTTATGATGAATTAAAAATAATAAATAATGGTAATTTACAAAATTAGCAATACTCGAAATTTCAAGAATTAAATCTACAGTCCCGTAAATTCAGAACTTATCTGGAAGGATAAATTAAACAATTAAAACTGCTTACTCTTCTTAGTAATAATAGAGGTAATAATAGAGTTAAATATTGATAACAATCACTCACAAGCACGGGCATCGTATGATGATGTTAATTTGATTATGCTGTATCCCTGTATTGACGAAAAGGAAGATTAAAACTTCGTGTACAATGGATATAAATTGGGAAACAAGCAAATAAATTGCCTATTTTTAAAGATTCTTTATATTGTGTAGGTACATTAATGGCATTTTGTGACAATTTTCTTATTAAAAAGGATTAAGAAAATTTCCAAGTTTTTCATAAGTTTGAGATGTTGTGTCTGGCCGTATTGATATTAGCGGTGGCCCCGGGTTGGACACCCTTGCACTACGTCTTCATTAATTTTAAGATTATCACATTTGTCGAGTTATAGCAGTGGTTCTCAACTATTTCTACATAGCGGAACACTTTTGTGAGCAATTTTCTTTAGCGGAGCACTTTGCAATTTAAGTTAATAAGAAATTCATAACCTTGTCATCAGTTATTTCATCAGAATTGGGTAGTTATAGTTCAAATTCACTACTTATAGTTATATTATTAACGCCATTTTTGAGACAGAAAAAAATGCAATTTCGCAATATGCTGAGAAAATGTGATTCGCCTATGGTATATGGTTGTTGTTTCATAGCTACTAATTCTGCTATTTTGTATGATGTTATTTGAGATTTATCTATTAATTTCACAATTTATTGAAATAGGTTACTTGTTTGTTTTTCGTTATTAATAGTATATCAATATAATCTCTACGTTTGATTGTAAGATTTTCATGATTAGTTGTAAAATGCCGTTTCAACTTTGTAAGAACAATTGCACTATTAGCAAGTTTAAATCCACATACATTCAATTTTTATCGACTGTCCATGAAGAGTCGTAATTCATATATTCTTCCATATAGGGAGGAATAATTTTAGGTTTTTTTTAACAGCTAGGCTTTTCTTTTAAAATAGCAGTAGCCTCTTCATCCTCATCCCTATTGCTTGAACTTGTGTCCTAATACTATTTTTCCTTATGATAAATCTATCCATCATTTCTAGGGGTATAGAATTCATTATTAAACTATAATTATGTATTGTATAATATGTCTATATTAATTTAATTATGATTGTTTATTAATATGCAGGAACGAATTTTAACTGCGTACCGGAAATTAAATAAATTAATCAAAAAGTATAGTAGAAGTATGTAATGTTGTTTTGTTTATATTTGCCTTGTTTGTTTTTATCATTTTTTTGATATTATCTTTTTATTGGGCTTAAAATGAAAAGAATTAAAAATATAAAATTGTTATATGAAAACTTTCTGATTTTAATTTTTGGATATAAAGTATTACCTTTAGTCCAGTCAACGAATAGGTTTTAAAAAACATTGAAGAGGGTAGAATTTTTTACTTAAGGAATGTCTTTGGAGTAGTTAGGAGTTAAAAATACTAAAATCCCTCAGTACTTCAATTTAAACATATATATATAATAGCCATGCCATATAGTTTATATAAAGGTGATTGAGTGTTTCGAATCTTGAATTTCTTTATAATTCGAAGGCCAAAGGAATGAATTTTCTAATTTGAATTTGAGAGAGAGTTCAAGTTGCCGATAGAAATAGATTTAAATTTTCTAAAAAAACCACAAGAGGGTGTCATCTATTAGATTCGATGGGACGGATTATTTTTAATTATGTCAGAAGGGGTTATTTATTACCCCTTCGAGAATCGAACCGTATCGACGTAATTTTCATGGGGTTAAGACGTCATTTAGAGCCGGTTGTATGTCGCTTTGTAAATGCTTTTTACAAGTGACAAAGGGTAGATGGTAAATGGAGGGACTGGGATGCCCAATCAGATGAAAGTGCCTGTCATCTGATTGGTCATCCCACCCGGCACAAGGTGAATTTTAAGGTTTTACCCTTTGCCAACGTTTAAAAAGAGTTTACCAACCGACATACAACTGGCCCTAAGTCGATCAGTCTTGCTTTATTATAAATAGTTTATTATATGTATTTAAATTTCTTACTAGAACAGCTTCACTCTTAAGTGAGCTGGCTAGTTTACTTTTCCCTCGATAATAACTGCAAAATTTACAGAGAGCGTACCGAGATTTGAAAAAGTTTTCACCATTTTCCTTTAATTTTTAATGAAATTAATATATTTGACAAGTAGAATTAACAACATAGCTTAAAAATTATTATAGGTGTCTAAAATATATTTTCAAAACGTTATATTAGGATTTATATGCTTTTTAGATTAGATTTGCCCCCCCCCCCCAGAAAAATATATTAATCTTTTCGTTATTATAGGATCATCTTATAGTATACATATTTCATTTTTCTCCTGTTTTTATTTTGAAAATCTTATAATTTTAATTTTTAACCCCCTTCCGCCTTAATTTTCCCAATCAAAATCTAGTCAGCTCTTAATCACAATGCACCTTAACTACATGTGAAATTTCTTTTTGATTTTTGAAATAAAAAAAAATCTTATTTCCTAAGGCTTTTTGGAGTTCTGGTTTTGAAAATTGCATTGGATAGACGGTATCAGTAGGTTTTAAAATATATTAAATCAAAGATCATAAAAATACCATTTTTGCTTATTTTAAAGGCGTATTGATTCGGAACAGCAATACTTGAAAATTAATACTTAGTTTCATTAATTTAAATAAAGCTTCATCGATCAATTACAATATAACGCCTGTTTTTAGCTCAATGAGAATTTGATTTATATTAAAACTAAAACTATATTTTTTTGAATTAGAAAAAAACATGAAAATGTAGTTATAGTTTTTTTTGTTTTTAATTATTATTATTATAAATTGAATTCTGATTGAGATAAAAACACTTGTTATATTAGAAATGATCGACGAAGTTTCATTTTTCAATAAATACAACTAAGTATATATTTTGATTTCAAGTATTACATATCTGAATCAACACGCCTTTAAAATAGGCAAAAATCACCCTTTTCGAAGATTTGACCAAATATAAATCAAATTGAAGAAAAAAGTGAAACTTTTTCGAGACTCTGTTACATGCTTGCAGTTTCCTTGAATTAATTAATCTATTAAATGTTAATTCAAAACACACCTGTTCGATTTTTTTATTATTTTCTACTATAGAAACGGATTAAACTCTTTGTCTGTCTGTATTCAAATACTCACGTTAACTTAAGAACCAAAAGTCGTAGAAATTTCATTCTTTTGCTTAAATATTTGTAAAGTAAAGAAAATTTTGGAAAAATTTTTTTACACTTTTTAAAATTTAAAATATAAAATACTAGTATTAGGTAGGTTTCACATAAATAAAAGATCAGATGCTTGTTTTGCACGACTCTATATATATTTCGGGGTATAAGCCCATCTTCAGGAGTTCACAAAGGCCACTTATGACTCGTATATAGCAGCTGGCTTGCTTGTCAATCAAGCTGGTGTTCTTGAATCGAAGCTCTACTCCTAAATTTATATACAGGGTGGTGACTTGTCCGACGCAGCATAGCGATCACAATGTTAATTTTTGAATGCGCATTTATTTGCTCCCCTAATTATTTTAGAGTTAAAGTTCTTATAGGTTTTTTGTAGAGAAAAAAATACGGAATCCGAACATATTTTTGTTTTCAAATTTTGAAATTTCAGAACCGTAATAATCAACATTACAAATAATTGTATTTTTACAAAAATCACTGAGGCCATGGAATTATTAAAATAAACAAGGCATATTCATTTGTTGTTTCTATTTGACGTTTAATAGTGAAGTCCTTAGTGATTATTGTAGAGCATAATTAGAATACAAAAAACTGAGCAGAATTAAAATTCTAAAAGATAATTACATCAGATTTTGACTAATTCATAATTTAAAAGTCCAAAAAACGATTTTAAAAATGTAGATATTTATTTAAAAAATTTAAATTCAAAACTTTTGTTGTTGTCGATTGTTTTAAAGTCAGTTCTTATTACAATGTATTCATTACAAGAAAAAGTTGAAATAATTAAGTATTTTTATGCTGGAAATAGTGCTCGGCAAGTGAGTTCCTTGTTTAGCGTTAAATATCCGAATCGGCCAATTCCAGCTGGTACAACGGTTGACAGAATAGTTCAAAAATTTGAAACCACAGGCACTGTACTAAATAATTGTAAGTGTAATAAAGAAGCACAGAATTTACGTGAAAACGAGGAAAATGAGAACACCTTCAATGTTTTGGCTGCAGTAACGGAAGATCCTAATACAATTTTAAGGCAAATTGCGGAAAACGTTGGCTTACATCATTCCAGAGTATTGGGAATTTTAAAAAAGCACAAATACCACTCTTATAAATATCAATGTCATCAAGAGTTGCAAGAAAATTATTTGGAGAGAAGAAATGCGTTTTGCCTTGAAATGATGGAAAAAAAGTAATGAAGACAGAGATTTTTTGAAAAACATTGTTTTCACGGACGAATGCACGTTTACACTCCATAATGAACCAAACGTTCAAAATTGTAGAGTGTGGGCTACTGAAAATCCACACAATGTTGTAAAGACCAGGACCCAATATCCCCAAAAAATTAACGTTTGGGCGGGAATATTCGGTCATCGCATTTTAGGACCATTTTTCTTAAATGAAAATTTAACTGGACAGCGCTTTTTGCAGTTATTGGAAGAGGATATAGTTCCGGCTGTAACGGAAAATGCTCGAGAAAACCAAGATATTTGGTTCCAGATGGATGGTTGCCCCGCACACAACAGCCGCGATGTCCGTGAATTTTTAAATAATCATTTTGAGAATAAAATCATTGGTCCGAGGTTTACGATTAGCTGGCCTGCAAGGTCCCCCGATCTTTCTCCCAACGATTTTTTTCTTTGGGGACATTTAAAATCAAAGATTTACTCTGGACAAACATTTCAAAACTTAGATCAACTCAAAAATCGTATACAAGCCGAATGTGATAAAATATCACAATACCAATTAGCAAATGTCAGACGAGAATTTTACGAAAGGTTGGGCCATTGTTTAGTGGTAAATGGTGGTTTATTCGAACATTTGCTATGATTGTTATTTTTTGTTATAATTTTATGCATTTGTTAATTATGTTAAAAAATTAAATTCTGTTTACCTTACTAATTTTATTGTTTTAATTACGTTTAAAAATATTACTTATAATTTCGTTGATTATTCTTGTGAAAATTTAAAAGCTCGTTCTAAACTTCATCTACGTGAATCTACTATTTTTATTTATCAATGACGAATACAAAACTCAGCCCATTCAAATTTAACGAGTTTTTCATTATGGTAATCAATAAATTCTAATAAGAACTGATTTTAAAAAGTTCAAATATAACAAACGTCACTTAGAAACAACAAATGAAAATGCCTTGTTTGTTTTAATACCATAATTACATGGCCTCAGTGATTTTTGTAAAAATACAAATATTTATAATGTGGATTATTACGGTTCTGAAATTTCAAAATTTGAAAACAAAAATATGTTCGGATTCAGTATTTTTTTCTCTACAAAAAACTTATAAGAACTTTAACTCTAAAATAATTAGGGGAGCAAATAAATGCACATTCAAAAATTAACATTGTAATCGCTATGCTGCGTCGGCCAAGTCACCATCCTGTATACCCGAAATATATATAGAGTAGTGCTAAACAAGCATCTGATCTTTTATTTATGTGAAACCTACCTAGTATTTTATATTTTAAATTTTAAAAAGTTTAAAAAAAAAAAAAAATTCACCAAGAACCTACACCATTCTCCCTTAACAAAAATAAATATTTGTATTTCCAATGCGAAGAAGTGACTAGATTTTGGTAAAAATCAATCGTTATTTTCCTTTTACTAATATAGAAAAACATATATTTATTAAATTTGAATATTTTACTTAATTTTTCCATATTTAATAGAAATTTTTTTCTGTTTTATTTTTCATGGTGTTTTGTCCATTTTTTCTTCATGTCTTCTTTTTCTGATCTTCTCGTCCCGTGAATCTGCACAACATAGCTTCGCATTCCATGTAAGTACAAAAACTTTTTTACAAGCATGGCGTTTAATTATTATAAAGCGATCAAATTCTTTAAAAAATTAGTGATTTTTGAAATAGGGTGTTTTTTCTTTCATCTTTCACCCTACAACTTTTAATTTTAGATTAGAGATTTTCTTAATACAAACAAAATAAATAAAATTAAATTTAACATTTGGAATTTAAAAATTTCTTTTCATAAATTTTTAGAAAAAATGTTTCATTTTTATTTGATAAATTCATAGTAAAAATCGTTCAATTTTTACTTTTTTCAATGCATATATAATTAAAATCTAAAATCATTAAATTAGTAAATTAGTAATTTTTAAGAAGGATTAAAATGACATCCTAACAAATTGTTTTATTCGAAATATCTGGTATTCATTTTGGCCTTTTCATCAATTTATCATCAAAATTTTTAATTTAATTAGCTTTTCTAAATTTTCGCATAGAATTCATTCTAATCATTTTTTTTGAACTATTTTTCAAATTGAAATTTTTATTAGAAATTAAATTCAGATAGGATAACAAATGATAGATTTACAGCATTCCCTTCAACCGTTATTGGATGGATCAACTGATCCAAAGGATCAAAGGAGGATGGATCTTCAGAGGCGGATTTATCTTCACAAAGTAAGACACACTCCTTAGAATTGGTAGTTTTTTGGTCTAAGATTATCGAATGTTGAATTATTAGTCGTTAGGCTTCTAGGTTCATCGCCTCTCCCTCCGTGGGATCAGCTACATAACCACAACAAATTATTGCATAATATATATAGATTTATCATAAGCTCAAAAAAGAGGGATAGAATTAGCAATAGGTATAGAAGGGTGGAAGGGATACGCCATGCCAACCTAAGGGATGCTAATCTGTTTTTGAGATGTTTCTAGAGACAACCGACCGTCTACAAGAACAGAGAGATCGCTTCTAGGTCTGTATGTAGTGTCAGTATGAGCCGTTGCAATTATTCAAGGTGAATATTACACTTAAAATTTTTTAAATTTTATTGAAAAGATTGAGGTTGTCATCTGCTTGATGCAAATAAATATATATCTATATAAATAAATACAAATCTTTTATAAAAAACAATCTTCAAACGTTTATTAAAATTTCAGACGGTTCGGACAGGCAATATTTAAAATTTAGAATTCAATCAATATTCAT
The DNA here is from genome assembly GCA_024734495.1 of Forficula auricularia. Taxonomy (NCBI): domain Eukaryota; kingdom Metazoa; phylum Arthropoda; class Insecta; order Dermaptera; family Forficulidae; genus Forficula; species Forficula auricularia. The sequence continues at coordinate 5,638,183 of JALMQS010000087.1, forward strand.
TTAGAACAAAAATTCCGAATGTACCTTGCTAGTAGCTAGCTATTCAACTAAGCTGGGATACAATTCTGACTTTTCTAATCCCAAAAGTTTAGATAAAGAACAGAATTTAGAAAAGAGATTCATTTGAGGAAGGATCGAAATTTTAAACAGCAAAAATTAACAAAAGGTCTGAATATGGACTGAAAATTTTTAAGGAAAAATAATTTTTTTAATTATGTATATATAAAATATTTATTCAAGGTAATTTAATCACCAAGACAATTTGTATCAATGTCTACTTTTCAAAATATTTATTTGTTTAGTGTTGCTTTTCTACATTTCATATACGGTATAGTACTTGTATTATTTAATGCAAAATGATTTAAAATATAAATTCATGTTTATAAAAATTTTATGATTTTAATTTTTTGATATTCGACCATTCTAATACGATCGTACACTTTCGATTTACGACTAAATCCGCGGAACACTCTTGAAATGCTTACGGAACACCAGTGCTCCAGGGAACACCGGTTGGAAACCACTGGGTTATAGAGTAATCTCTCTGGCTCTTTGAAATTCAACAAGTTTATTAATAGGACCCTTAGAGATATGACATATGTATATATTTATAGAAAAAAGTCCAACTAAATTTTATCATCATTTTGTTTCTTTTTTACCAATTTTATTATGAAATCCTAAAATTTAAAACTACCGACATAAAAAGATGTAAAAACGTCGTGAGAACAAAAACATGCATTTTCTTTAGTAAAATTAAAATGGTATTTTAAACAGCACAAATAGTTGTATTATAGCTATTTAATACAATATTTAAGGGGTAATTATATAACTATATTTATCACATATGTTGAATTATAAAGTAATCTCGGTGGTTCATTGTAATCTTTCAATTTTTCTGACTCCCATGAATCCAACATATATATCTATAAGAAAAAAGACGGAAAAGTTCACTTTAATAGTTTCATTTTTACCAATTTTAGTATGAGGTGCAAAAAATTAAAACTACCTATATAATTGAAAGATACATGTAATAATAAATTTCATTTTTTTCTGTTAAAATACAAGAGGTTTCTGAGTGCCTAGGATCTGGATTACAAAGACTCGTATCGAGTCAAAATAAATAATAAAAATATCTATATTAAATATAATTTATTTTATTTAATTAACTTCACAAACCTTATCGGTCCATGTAAAATAATTTTTCGAGTATTTCTACCAGTATAAGGTAAATAAAAGCTTAAGCTCTAGTACAGGACTGTCCAATCCGTGGCCCGCGGGCCGCAGCGGCCCAGCACTCCAATGAGTGTGGCCCAATATAAAATCATGAACTTCCTTAAAACATTGATATTTATATTTATTCCCTTTTAGAAATAATAATGTACATTTGTACAATATATGAAGCTTTTTCAAAAATAAAATTTAATAAAAGCAAAATTATAAGCTCGAAAAATAATGAAGTTTCGAATATTTAAAAATTATTCTTCATCTCATATTTTCATTTTCTAAAATATTTATTATTTCAGTAATTTATATGCTACGACACTAACCAAGTCTATAAGTTATCATTCTAGCACAAGGAGACAAGGAATTGGGATTTTCTAGAACAATCACAATTAATTGATAATTTCTCTCCTCCACTAAAACTTGTCAGGACTTGTCTTTTAGATCTTTGCACGTTCTTACATGTCAATAGATAATGGATAGTCAGGGATTATTTTATCCGTGACCCTTTTAAAAAATAAATTATCATTCCTCATTTCCTTCTTTAATTCCATTCGATTTAAACCAGGGCTGCCCAGCCCGTGGCTCAATATAAAGTCAAAAATTCCTTAAAATATTGAGATTTATATGTAGATACTGGAAAACACACTACAATATGCCCTGATAATTTTTTTTCTCTAAAATAAGAAATCTGAAAATCTACTGTGAAATTTTCGAAAAATAAAAGTACTAATTTTAAATTTTGAATCTGGAACTAGGTTTCAAGATTTCCGAAACAATAATAATCATTTTGGTCTAATTTTTACTCCATTTTCATTAGAAACAAATTTTCTACTTGAAAACTTTCTGATTGAATGTTCTAGAACAACAATTAGATACCGATCTGAAAGAAAAATTGAATATTGTCTCTTTATTAGAATTTTATATTAATTATCTAGCCAGGAAAAAATATAAACAATTACTAGTAAATAATATCACTTTTTCTAAGTATGTAGGTATGAACTACTTATGTACATATACAAGAAGCTATCTTGAAGTAAAAAATTTACGAAAAGTAAAATTAGAAGCTCACTATGAGCTAAAAAAATAATAAAGTTCTTATTTCTACATTATTAACTATCTTTTTTGAATAACAAATATCAATAGAATTATAATATTTTATCCGCGGTCCGAGACAATTTTTTCTTCAAATGTTGGCCGTGTAAGCCAAAAGGGTGGACACCCCTGCTCTAGGATATAGATTATTGCTATTAGATAAAGATAATATCTTTCGACTGGGTGGATTCTCATACTTTTCACAGTGATTCCTTATGACAAGTACAATTTAGCAAACTTGGTAATAATTTTGAATTTTCGTCTCTGTTATCAGAAAGAAATACAGAAGAAGAATAGACCAAGAGCTTTTAAAAAAAGCGACGACCCTAAATTTGTCAATAAGTTTATCCCTATGACCTCTAAGGACTGAAAATCTCATCACTGACTCCCTCTATTATTACATACTTAAGTCCTTCAAAACCTTCAAGGGTCAGACACATTCATCTTCACTCTTTTTCTTCGACACGAGTAGTTCAATAGGTTATCAAGATCTATAGGCTCTATATCGTTTTGGTTCGCCACTTCTTGAATTCAATTGCATTAAAAACAAAAACAATAGAAGAATAGAAGAAAGATTCACCATTAAGAATTAAGACCGATCGACGACTGTAGCAACCTCGCCCTAAGTTAGTCATAGCAATATCAATAGGCCTGCGACTGACTCAGCTTTAACAGGAACGGAGAGAATCTATAAATGACGCACACAGCCATCTTGCAAGAGATTTCAATCCTGGTTGCAAGTAGAAATAAATAGAGCAAAAAGGAAGTGTCATAATATAGAAGAGAGATAAAATATACATTTGATATTTACAAGAAACTTGATTTATACATTTTTATTTTAAGATTACATTCTTTAAATATTTTTATTAATGTATTTTTGGCCAGAAAAAACATTATTGATTGGCGATTCTATCAATCATTAATTCTACGATTCCATATGAATTGCGAATAAATTAAGCTGATGTAGTCACCAATGACTTATTCACATGACATTTTCATGCCTTCTGCTCCCTCTCCTACATATATAATATATATTTAGTCTTTTGGATTTTTTTTTTAAATATCCTAAAACGAGTTAAAACTATTTTGACAAAAAAGGTCTGCCAAGTGTAAGTCGGGCTTGCATGTGTTTGCAGTGTTTCATACCTAATATCTAAATTATAATTGATCATGATTAACAGATTCTTATTTAAATATTAAAAAAAAGTAAAATTGTTTATGTGATTATGACAAATTTTTAGAAATTTAAGTTTCTGATTGTCTTCAATGGTAACGGAGATAAAAGAAAATAATGTTCTTTAGACCAGTGGTTCTTAACCTATGTGTTGCGAAGCATATTCTTTGGGTCGCGCAGAATCGTTAAAAAATATCTAAATATTTTACTACATTTATTATCAATAAGTTTAAAAATATATCTTAATTTTCTCAATACTTTTTTAAAATACGTACTTTTTTTATTAAATTTTCTTTGGATCGAAAAGTAAGTACCTTTTTTTATCTTAATTGTTTAAAAAAAAATTTATATGTGAGGAAAAAAAGGTCATTATTGTAAAATTGAAGAAAATTCCTCAAAGTATATGAATTAAAGGTAATGTAAAAATTTGGATTTTATTGGGTCGCGACATGAACATATTTCTCAAATGTGGGCCGCGGCTTAAAAAGGTTAAGAATCACTGCTTTAGACGAATGTGTGATGTAACTATTTGAAGCCCTGAAGAAGTCAGCAAAGTCGACGAAAAGTTGGTTGAAAAATAAAAAAAATCACACAAAAAAACTTGCCCTTATTTCTCATTATAAACTTTCAAATTAATACACCATAAGGACGGAAATGATGATAATAATTAAATATTAATGTTAAATATTATTTAAAACAAATAAAAGATTCACGGGTTTTTGAACAATTTTTTTTATTAATGTTAAATATCAACGTTTCGTCCTTTTTCAGGACTTTATCAAGTACTTTTAAGATTAGCCATCCAGATTTTCATGAGAAAAAATTGAATAGATTAAGGGGATTTCTACGACTAAACAATTACCCATCTCGTTTCATGGATGGATGTATAAATAATTTCATGAATATGTTGAAAAACAATAATAGTAATATTGAAAACAGTGATAATATTGCTAACGATAAAAAATTCATGAGATTCCCTTTTATTAAAGAAATTTCGTATAATGTTAATAACTGTTTCGATGACACTAATGTTAAACTTGTTTATTACAACCTAAAACAAGTAAAATCATTCTAAATTAGGCTCAAGGTTCAAACACCTATGCATGATCAATTTGGCGTAGTTTATAAAATCCCTTGCCAATCTGGAAAATCATACATTGGCTAGACTAGCCAGCATCTCCATAAGAGAATCTCGAAACATAAATATGATTTCAAGAAGATAGATTTAATAAAACCGAAACATAATGATAACAGCTAACAGCACAGCTTTGGCTTTACACCATCTGAATAAGGATCATCAGTTCTTGTTTGATAATGTGGGTATTCTGAGTAGAGGAAAGAACTGGAAAAAACGAAATATTAGTGAAATGTGTTTTATTAAAATGAATGACAATATAAACATGAGGTCCGGTACACTTAATTTAAGTTGCGAATATAATTTGATTTTCAATCAGTGACATTTTTGGTGATCGGTTTCAGTTAATAACTCAAAATGAATTTTTTGAATTTCCTACGCTGCTCAGATTTTTATGCTAGGTTCATGTGTGTTTATTATTTGGTAGACACTACTAGATAAAAGAAATTTTCTCTATGATTTAGGATTGTTTTTTTGAAAATTGGTTGTTAACTTATTATGGGATGAATATTATGAATACACTATTTATTGTCTCGATGGTCTCACTATTTTATCAACGATTAATGTTTTAAGTAATTGAGGTGGGTGCCATATAGCCAATTATGTATAAATTATTGTAATTTGAAATATTATGCATTCATTTGATTTATGTGATCTAATTGTTCTTTTGTCCTTTGTTTTCAGTACTTGAAAAAGTCCTGAAAAAGGACGAAACGTGGTACGAAAATTGATATTAACATTAATAAAAAAATTGTCAAAAAACCCGTGAATCTTTTATTTATTATTAAACATGGACATGAACCAAATAAAATTATTTAAAACTAATTTAAGAAGTTTTAACTGAGATATTTTTATCGAAAAGTGCAACTCCTGGTAAAATACCTAAATAATATTCAAATTTTTAGAGAGGCAAAAATCGCGACCACACACAGCAAAAGTGGTTTCCGATTATCTTAAAAAGGCTTCAATCCAATGTTTAGGATGGCCAGCATGTAGTCCAGATTTAAACCCTATTGAACATATCTATAGGATGCGATTTCAAAACAATAAATCGATCGTCTCTCTGTAAAGCCGCTCTTCTTCGCTCCGAACCAGGTCTTTTTGAGTACTCCCAGACTCTTGATATCTATAGAAGGCTCTTCGCACAGTCGTTCTGTGAATGTTTAGTTTTCTCCACACATAAGTTTATAGCTTCTGCTATCTTCTAATAAAGCGCGTAATTTGGTTACGATTGTTGGACTTTGAACCATATTTTCTTTTTTTGAAGAAAGATATTTCTCAAACAAATATAATCATGAACTGATAGGATAAGAAAGATAAAATTAATAATAGTAAGTTAATTCGATTACACAATTGCGTATTATACATTATTTTTTAAAAAAAAAGAAAAATAATTAATATCAAAGATCAAATATAAATCTTCAATTATTATTTAAAACGTATATATTGGTAATTAATAAAAATAAATGATCAAATTATTTAATTTTTACTATTATGTAGGTTGGCCACTTTTTTGCCTCTCAGTGTACCATATTCAAGCGGATTTGAGGCAAGGTCTTTACATACACACGACTTGGACGTTTTATTCATTGGGCTATGAAATTGTAGTTGAAATTCTTATAAATTCTCAGGAATTTATTTGTATAGAAAAGAAAAATGATTCTCTCTTCCGAAATACTTGAAATATCAAAATCCTTCATAAGAAGAAAATAAACGAATGTGTCAAATTTTTTCACAATTTTACGTCAAACTATTTCTTACTCTTTTCTTAAATCGTCACAACGACATTTTAATGAGAATTAAATAATATATATATATAATTATTATAGCCAAAAATCATGCATAAACAAAAATTGGTCCCCCATAAATACATTTAAGTACTATTGAATAATATATATATATATATATATATATATATATATATATATATATATATATGTATGATTAGCTCTTAAAATATTTTCATCATATTGTAAAAATTAAGCGAATTTTAAAATTCCAAAAAGGTTATAAAAAAATTACTCTAGGAATTATTATATTTTGATAAAGATTAACAAGAAAATCAAAATAATCAGATCGTTTTTTTTTTATAATGATACTGATACAAGAAGAAGATGCACCGAAAAGGTTCAAGCTCTGAAGTCCGAGGTGGACCCCTGTATCTTGGAAATAAGAAGAGATTTAGGGATTGGGTCGGAGTTGAAGGTGTTCGTGGATGCGTGTCTTGAAAGATTGAAGGTTATATGTTGCTGGGAAGACGGTCGGGGGAAGAGAGTTCCAGTCTCTAGATGTCATAGGGATAAACGAGTTGGCGAATGCGTTTGTTCGATTAGTATCCAATTTAAGCGCGTAGGGGTGTTGAGTCCTAGAAAACCGTGTATTTCCCTCAAATGAAACATTTGGAGGGATTATTGATTTTATCTCTTCAGAACAAAAGCCATGGTAGTATCTATAAAAAAGATAAAGGGCGGAGACATATCTACGAGGGCCAGGGAGTCGAGAGTGTCAGTCAATGATCGAACTCCTATCAGTCTGATATCCCGCCTCTGAATTGATTACGAGAATGTTTGGAGGCTCCTCTCCACAAATGCGAGCAATATTCGAGACAGGGGAGAATTTGAGCCTTATAAAAGATAAGAAGTTGAGTGGGGGTGAAAAAGCGTTTGGTCCGGAAAAGAAGGCCAAGCTTACAAGCTGCAGCTTTTGTTACTGAGATAATATGGTCATTCCAAGAAAGGTCAGAAGGTGAAACCCAACATTGATACTTTGTCGCGAAATTCCAATGAGCTCAAATCAAAGAAAATATCAGGAAGGTTCCTATGTTCGCGCCTAGAAATTAGGCAGCATTGCGTTTAAAAGTTGATTATTAATCAATTTACAGAATGACGCCTTAATATGTGGATGTATTTGATGTGTATATGCGGAGGAGATATATATGTATCCTTAAAATTTAATTTTTTAGCAGACTATAAAGGAGAGATCGAACTTACTATTCTAGAATAGAAATAAATCACTAAAAGCTTTCTTTCGTTTCAAATGAGATTTCTTTTATTGACAACACTCAATTAAACGTATAGCTTTTTTTTATATCGTTTCTCTTCTCCCCATTTGGATAATGGATATAATACATTTTTTTACCGTCTAAGTCGAATGACACCTTGTATGGAACCGTTAATCGTTATTTGATGAAATAATATTGAATTTATCATCACCATCATTAAGTATACAGTCCTAAGACTGGTTTGACTCATTGAATTTTTATCTTATCTTATATTATTAAATTAGCAATTCTTGTATGTAGGTATATATATATATACAATCGGTTTCTCGAAATCGGCTGTTGGTGACTTTTCAGCCAGGGGATGCTGTCCAAAAAAGTAGCCTTCATTTTTTGAAATTTTATTTGAAACTTCGATTTTTTTTGCAAATTTCATCGAATACGGCATTATTTTCAAACAGAAGTCACACTCTTTTATTGTCTCCTTTAATTTATAAAAATTCTGCTACTCTCGGCAAAAAGAAACTTTTAATTTACTTGAATTATTATTTTTTAATGCTGGTGCGCAAAAGAATTAAAAAAAAAAAAAATGTTTTTACCCCCCTCGTCCGCAACTTAAAAAGAATGGTCTTAGATGTTTGTCTTTCATGTTTATATATGTAAGGGTATGTCTATCTGTGACTTTGTATAGTTGCTTTAGATTCAATAGTTTCAAATAAATGCACGATTTGAATTTCTTATTTTTGGGACCTCACTCATCATCATAAGTCTAAGACTGGTTTGACGCAACTACTAGACTACACTTTAACTTATCATTTGCCAACTCTTTCACTCTCCCATTATATATCCTTTATTATATTCAGAATGGTATCCCGAATTCCAGAATATCGAGATACGAAGAATAATTCGTATCAATATAACCTTCGGGCTCTCTTGAGAACCCTCAACAACAACATAATCAAATAGACCTCACCTCGGCCCGCCACACATGAATGCAGCCCAACCATACAACCACGAGAACTACTGCCAAAGAAAATTTTTTAAGTTATTATTTGTCAATTGAAAAACAAATATCATTTACAAGCATCATATTTGACTTTATTTTAAAAAATTGAATCTCCAGAAAGTAAATATGTACAGTGTTTCCTTGGAGTTTCTGGTTTATAATGTTAAAATTTTGTCATAGGTTTCGAAAGTATTTTTTCGTGTTTAATCAGAATTTGGTAGTTAAACCGAAATAAAATCTCACTTACTATGAGAAAATATATTTTCGACATACTCAGCATGAGAATGTAATCCAGGACATATGCATTGCTATTTTAATACTCATATCTGCTGACTGGTCCTCAGTCTCCTCTCTGATAGATCAGAGACTCCCAACCTGCGGTAAAATTAAACCTTAATAAATACTGCAATTTGTGATTTTGTTTAAGACCATGAGTTCCGTAGTCTTTAGCTGAAGATCCTTTGAAGCCGCGCACGGCGGGATAACGATTATAATAGGTACTTTATCTGCTTCGCATGGATAATATAACAAGGAAGAAAATTATATATGGAATTTTATGCATGTTTATTTTTTATTGATTTTCTATTATATCACGTGTTAGCGTTCACATCATAATATGTACTTATTTTTTTATATTATTATAATATACAATTTTGAGGAGGTATAATTACAAAGTATTCGTTTTAAAACACAAAGCCAGATATAATTCTTATTCGACAGAGGCTTCCTTTACTGGCTGAATTCCTCTCTTTTATAATATATAAATGATTCTTATTATACAATTTAATACGTAAAAAAGTAAATTACCTTTATAAGGCTCAATGTGTGCTCAATTCGTGACCAAGTATACGATTTATTGTGGTGAGGTGGTCAGCCCCATCCACCCTCTGACCGACTTTACTTTGATAAGGCTTTCGAGAAATAATTTTTACCTACACTTATATAGAATAAGTGAAGTATTGGAATGGCGCACATCGGGAAATTCAGTTTTTAGAGTACCTAGTCTAATTCCAATATTATCAAATAACTTTCATTTTTTGAACACTAAATGAAAGTATTCGATATCCTTTATATATAGTCATAGTGCGAGTTTTCAACAATTCGTGTATTTTCATGTCCCCAGAACCCCATAAGACATTGTTCTTTCTGTTTCTGTAAGCAGGTTAACTCAAAAGTAAAATTAAATTTAACACTTAAGATAGTTATCGGATTTATTTTGTTGATTTTTCATTATAAATCGAAATACAAAAAATTTAGATAAGTTAGTTTTTAGGATTCTGTTCAGTATAGGATGACCACCCGTCCTATTTTGGGAGGTGATGTCCTACAATTAAACATTTTATCCTACGTCCTATTCTTAACGAAAATGTACTACTTTCACAATTAGTATAGATAGTCATTAATAATATCAATAAACTTTTTTTTCATATTTTTATATTAAATAATGGGTACAATTGCAACGAGTAGTATATCCTATATCAATTATTATTAAATTGTTTTCTTATCAATTTTTAGTATTTTGTGCTTTTTTTAGTACCGATTTTTATTGTTTTAATCTGGGTTGTCAAATGTCTTACTTTGACTATGCCAATATCTGGTCAACCTACCCTATTGGCGTCTCTAAAATGTTTGTCTACCTGAGCATTGTAGATCGTAAACTACTCGTATATTTATTTTTCCGAAATCAAAAGTCAAATTTAAAAATAACTTAATTAAATGAATCTTTTAGGGAGGGTCAAATTCTTTGTGGGATCGAAAATAAAAAAATATTTTTATCATGGAGCGTGAGATGATGTCTCTGAAAAGATCTTCTTAAGTAGAATTAGATTTTTTTTTTAAATTTATTTCACTTAAAAATGACTAATTGAAAGCTGCAAAGTGGCCATTTTTAGGTGATTTTTGTAACCTGAATCACTTACCATGATTTTCTTCTAGTGAAGCTTCTAGAGATTCTTAAAGCCTTTTTTTTGGACCAAGTGATGTTATTAGAAAACCTTATCAAGTGAGACAGTACAAATAAAAATCTTTTATACTTATCGCTTTGAGATATCATAGCAAAGTTTTCTTTCAACAGGAAATATCCTGTTCGTGTCTTTAGGTTTTTCGCATTTTATCAAATAATTTCTATTCTCATTATTTATTAATCATATTTTTTTCTATTTGTCAGTAAAGTTATATAATTTTGTTTGAATAGTTTAAAAGACTTAAAGTTCAAGATGTTATAAAGATCCCGGGCACTCTGTTATTTTAAATCTGCGTAATTTAAAAAAAATGTAAATTAATAAATTTACTTATAATTTTTCCTTTAATTTATTTATTTTAATGTTAGCTTCTTATTAATTAAGTGTAAGTGAAAAACGAGTGGTGTACACTAAACACAATATAAATTTTTAATTATCAAGCGGAATATGCGGTCCGGGCTTGATCGGTTTTGATGGAATAATTTCTAACTGGTGTTATTACATTGAAATAACCCAATAATTACAACACGATTATTTGCCATGATATAAAAGAGATAATGAGATAAGATAACAACACTCACAAAATAAATAAATAAAATAATAAAAAACAAAGGGATGTGAAGTGAGATTCAGAATATATTAATAACAAATGAGAAGTTTAGCTGAGAAGTTGACATTTTCCCATTGTTTAGGAGGAAAGTAAATAGTTTTTGTCAATGAGTTGGAATTGTTTTCTAGGCTGCACTTCAAAAGTTAAACGGGACTTTATTAGTGTCGAGTTATTGTATCTTACAAAATGGGGTTTTAAAATTTTAATCTGGTGGTAATTCTTTAGGGGAGGTCGAATTTTTTGTGGAAAAATATAATTTTTCATCATAGGGTGTGAGGTATCCATGTAAATGTCTTTTTAATAAGGATTAAGCTAAATTTTTTTTTAATTTAATTCACTTTAAAATAAGTGTTTCAGAGAGTCTCAAAACGGTCATTTTTAGGTGATTTTTATACCTGTCCTGGTTCAGAAGTGGTTAACTTAAAATTATGAAACTATTACACAAATTCACTTTCCTTTCTTTGTAATAAATTTGATATCTTCATTCTTTTGGAAGATATAATAAGGTAAGGAAATCTCTGTATGCGAGTCCGACTCGCACATGGTCGGCCTATTGTTAGATTTTTCACCTTTTTACTTCACGGGAAAATAATTTCATTACGAAAATCTATGTTAATTAGTTATTAATATTTTTTCCAATTTTAAACTAAAAAATACAACAAAAAAGTTTTCAACTCTACTGAACCGATTTATTAAAATTACAACTGATATTCCAGCCTTCAATTGAGAAGGGTGACTACCCCTAGCTAATAATATGTTTCATAAACTAATTAGTTTCTTTCAGTTTCCATGACAATCGAATTGCTCAAAAATCACATTTGAACCTTTGACAGGCCAAAGAAATTAACTCCACTTTTTCAAATCTTATTACCATATAAGGATATAAGTAATAGATATATAAGTAATTTACTGAGAGAAGTTTATTCAACAAAAAATCAATGGATTAAGTAAATTGAGCTGTTATGTATGATTTTATTAAATTTCAGAAGTGTTTTATTCAGTCCTCTGGAAATTAAACCTAAGTGCCAGAAAAATTCCAGGCCAATGGCTAACAGCATTTAAGGCGAAACCAATCTGATGTATTCTCCTCGAAGGACTGGACTGGATTGTTTTTTGGCATTTGAGTTCAATTAGTAAGGTATAGGGAATTCAACTCTTAATTGAAAAGTTTTTGTTTTGCCGAGAGTAGCAGAGTTGTTGATTCACAAAGAGAAACAAAGAGGTTGTCCTCTGCTTGATGCAAATAAACATACACACATATATATCGAGATGATATATATGTGTGTATGTTGCTGCATCAAGCGAGACAACTCTTTGCTTCTCTTTGTGAATTCAACTCTTCTTGGAACGGTAATAAAAATCATACATAAGAGCTCGGATTCAGTAGAAGATAATCTAGTGAGTTTTGCATATAATTGGCACCTAGTGTTTTCTATTTAAAATACAATTAAAATCTCTAAATGCAAACAAAAATATCTCCTATTAAAAATATTTACTTCATTAGCCAATATTTATGAATTTTTTATTTTAGACTATTGAAGAAACCGTTTAAAACCGCCAAAAGCTCTGTCTATTATAATAATATACTCCAAAATGTTTATTTTAATTTATATTTTAAAAGGGTATTTAAAAAAACACTTTATATTATTATCACTACTTTTTGTTATTTGGAATTTAATCGATTTGGCAAATGAGTGACTCACATTTTGCGATCTTCCATCCACCCCTGTGTGATGTGTGATTACATTTAAATTACAATCCTTCAATAGCGGATGAATTTTCGCCGCTCCAGAGCGAAGTACAGAACAAAGCACTTGTTTAAACAATTGTAGGAAAAATATTAACTTTTTCAAGATTCGGTTCGCTTTCCGCACATATTATTGATTTGGCAATTTTTCGTCTACGAACGATTTGAGATGGAAAGTTAAATTCGACACAGAGTTTACTAAGACCAACATTTTTTTGAGCAAATTTCCCCTCATTAACTACAACTGTTCAATCTTTCCTGGTCCTGCAATAGGGTTTCGATTTTTTCCCGATTTTATTTGCTTTATATCCAGAAATTCTGTAGCTAGAGAGTCTTTTATCTAATCTGTTCTTCGTTAGGGAATCACAAACATTTTGTTACTAGAATGAATTTTTTACGAACTTCTATTTTAAATTATGTTGGGAATTAGAATCTAGACATTCAGAAAGATCATGAATATTATTTTTCTATACATTTTTCAACATATTTCTAAACAGAAATAAGAAAACCAAATAAAAAAATTCTGTCCCGGAAAATTCGGAACGTATGGTCAACATCTATGTCTGCTAATAAAGTAGTTCAAAATATCTTCAAAACAATCAAGAACATTGAGAAATATCAAATTTGGTGTAATATTAATAACCATCTAGAGCCCGCTTAAGTTAAATAAGGCAAATTATGAATAGAACTAACTCTACTATGTCTTTACTGATCAAAATTCAGAGAAAAACATACCAATAAGTGCAGAGGTTGTTATTCAGAGTTCATGAAGTTTTAATAAAAATTGGTCGGTAGTTGGATATAGTATAAAAGCCAATAGAATTAATTAGATGCATAGCAAGAGGACAGACCAGTGCAAGCCGACTGCTACTGGAAATTAATTTCAAAAGGGTCGGAGAGAATTTAATAAATCCAGCAACCAGAAAAGGTCAAGGGTGAACAAATTTATGTTTCCGAAGGGGGCATGGTTTATTTATCGAGGCCAGATTTTAAAAATTAAACGACATAATACAATCTTCCGATATGGATGGATTTCAACAAAAAGGCATTTGCCCCGCCACCCCCAAAAAACAGCATAAATAATTAAAATGAATCTGTTAAAGTTTTATATGTTTATTAGTCTAGGCAGAAAACATATATTTGATAAAATATTTCACTCAGCATTTCAAGCCCTAATTCTAGAATAGTTTTCAAACAATAGTAAGATCTTTAAGATTGTTCTCTGCTTAACCTAATATGTTATATAATATATATTTGTTTACACGTTAAAAGGGTTGTTGTCCCAACGGGAAACGCACATTTTTTAAAATTTGAAACACATTTCTTTTTAAACTATGTATTAGTAATGATTAGGGTGGTCAGGTTAGCTGAGAGGTTAGAATCTTTGACTATGAATCATCAAGACCGACCCACCGGAAAGGCTGAACAGGAAATAATCTGGCTCCAGGGGGGGGGGGGCATGACCCCCCCAAATGGTTGTCAATTTTGTAAGATTAAATTCAAACCGGATTAGTATTTTCTGAGATTAGCCCGTTCTAACATACCCGTTCTGGTCATACAAAAAGAAAAAAAAATCGTATTAATCATCAGTGATATTTTATGATGAAATCTTTAATTGAATTTCGTAGTTGGTTATACATATATATGTCAAATAGGTTCGTCTATGAGAATTTTCAATGTTAGATACGGTTTTCGGCACTTGAATATAATTCCCAAGGTGACGATAATTCTTCTAATATCAATCCAAACTTATATATTACACTATCTGTGCCAGGCATGCCCTCTGCTGCTAGGCCCCCGGGCGGGTTGCCCTGGCGGACTGCTCAGTGATTTTTACTTTCACATTTTTATTCATAGAATATAATGTGGAAGTATTGCGATGCCCTGTCTGGGTCCTGACTCTTTGAGAGCTTGTATCTCAGAGATGAAAAAAGTTAGTTTCATTTCGTAAGTTCTAGGTGGAAGGAATCGATGGCCTTAATAGTTGCAAACCGGATTTAGGACAAAACTGGAAATTGGGGTCCCCAGGATTTTCTCAAAAAAACAAAAAATCTTCCATGTCTTCCGATTTCAACCAACAGCTTGATGTTTTTTTTTAATAAAAATGATGAGAGAAGGAGTTACACTTAAAAGGTGCAACCCCTAAAGGCCTGACCTCCCCCCCATCGTGAAAAGAAGAAGAAAGAATTTTATGGGCTGGGCGGGGGTCGAAGGTATCTGTGGATACGGGTCTTAAATAGCTGAAGGTTATAAGTCGCGGGAAAGATGGTGGCATGGAGTGAGTTCCAGCCTCTGGAGGTCATAGGGATAAAAGAGTTGGCGATGTACTCCTTCTAGCCTATATCAAGCTTAAGTTTCGAATTTCGTAGCTCTGAGATTTATGGTTGCGAAACGCAGGTGGATACATTAGTTTTTAAGGGCGTAAACATCAACTTCCGATTTTCTATTTTAGCCAAAATCTTGTTATACTTCTTGTAGCCTCTAGATAGCTTAAGTTTCAAATTTCAAGGCTCTGCAACTTTCCGAAGACGAGATATGAACGATTAAAATATTTTTTTTATGACACTCCTAATTTACAACCCCTCCTTTAATTCAATCGGATTAAAAATTTGACACAACTTTTAACTCATGACACTTGATAAATACACTAATTTTTAAAAATATCATTAGAGCAGTTTTTGAGAAAATAAAAAAAAACGAAATAAAGGAAGGGGGTGTAAATTAGTAGTGTTGCGATGAATTCAAATAAATGAAAATGTGAAAGTCGTGTGGTGAACACACCAGTTGATTTTTTTGGAATGAACTTAGCTACTATAAGCAATTTAACTTGTAATACCATTTTTGACCGCCTGCTTTCATTCAGGCAATGTAAATGAGCCTTAGGATAAGTAATTAAAAGAACTAAAGAAAGAAAATGACCAAATGAATAAGCTAGTAAATTTCTCCCAACTACTTTTAGAATTTATTTAAATATGGTATGATTTATGATGATACATTGGTAGCAATATATTTCGAAACTTCTCAGATTCGGCTTCTAAGACACCTTATTTTATTAGTCGAAAGTCCTATCCACGCCCTTGAAGCTTTTCCACCTTACTGACAAATGAAAGAAGAAGAGATAGGAAGATTTTCAGCAGTTATATGGTACCTTGAAGCATCCTTCGCCCTTCTATTTTCCTAGTATCTTTCTTTTCTGTAAGAAGTCAGGGTTCCTTAGACAAATAGAGAATGTAAGATTTAGTGGACACTAACAGACTCTTTCCTGTTAAAAACGAAGAGTTTGTGAATAGGTATCCGGAAATTTTAGCTTTTTCAGCGACTTGGATCTCGTGAAGTTAGGTATAAAGAAAGGACTTCTTAATCGGCGATTCGCCTGAAATTTATGCAACATACATAGACGAGCTCTCTACGCCAACGATGAGTCATAAGAGCCTCTATCAGGGCAATTTAATCAAATGCAAAATTTAAAAACGGTTTTGATGTCGCTACCATTATATCACACTAGAACATTCGGCTTGATAGCATAATCAGAAATGCTAACTTTTGTTTTCTGTTCATTGTTTGTATAAAATCTCGTGTCAAAACTCGTTTTCTAGAAGTATTTAAAATGACACATTTAATTTATTTTAATTCGCGATTTTTTTCTCATTTAAACGGTTCCAAGTAGGATTAAAATCATTAGAGGGTCTAAGCAATTAATTGCCAATGAAAAAAATGAAATAAAACTTAGAATACGATGCAAAATAATATACTTCTACCCTATTTATATTTGAAAAGTTTTATTTTATTTTTTCTAAATGGACACTTTTGAATCAGATTCTCAAATCTGCTTCTATACTAATAGGTATACATCATACATTGTTATATAGTTGTACTGTTGATATTTTTTAGATAAATCAACTGAAAAAATGCTCAGTTGAGTATATAATTTACGTTAAGAATGTAAGAAAACAAAATTCAATTTTTAGAAGGCCACTTGCTCAAATTTCATTACATACTGCAATTCTTTTATAAAGTTGAACATGAATTAACCTTGTTTTTATATTTTCTGTTGAAGTAAAATAGCGCCTTACAAATTTTGATATCAAATGAAATTACAATCAGCGGCGTTTTAAAAATGTAATTTAGTATTCTCTATGATGAATTTAATAAACCTATCTTTAACAAGTAAAAAGAGGCAAACGGCATTAAAATATTAATAAATGTGATTTTAATAAGCCTATCTTTAACAAGTAAAAAGAGGCAAAAGGCATTAAAATATTAAATAAATGTGATTTTCAACTTTAAAAATTCATATGATGTCTAGTTGTATAGCTCGGTGACTGGCATTTCAGTGGTTTTCAGTTATTTTACTTATATGAGGCTTCTTAATTTCGTTAACAGGTTCATTGACTCCCAGGTAAAAGAAAACATAAGATACATTCCATTAACTTAGAATTTCAATTTGAAATATATGGTTGTCCAGTCATTAAAAAAGAAGAGGTATTCCATTAGTAGATTCAAGTATTAAGCTTTGCAATGCTAGAAGTGGATAACTAAATGTTTGCTTCTAGAAATGCACTTCTAAAAACCATTAAAGTGCATTTTTGCGAGGGAAACATTAAACAAAACAATTATCGTTAATATCTCTGATGGCGTAAGTGGACCGGAAATCTACCAATATTTACACACAGACACCAACACAAAAATTTGTTCAAGGCCAAAAGCAGGGTTTTCTTCTAAGTATTTCAATTAATGGTAACTCGTGAGATGGAGGAATACGAATAGTTATGGTTCCATGTCTTTTGGGATTCAGTTCTTTGATTTATACTTGAATAAAGTAAATAATTACTAAACTCTGCTACATTCGTCAAAAAACTTTTTTCATCTTTCTTTTTATTTTTGTTTTGGGTGAGGCTGTTTGACGAGCTGCTTTAGATTTAAAATCAATTTCTCTTAAAATCTAATTTTATTTTTTTATTTTTCATGCTGTAGGGAATTATGATGGCTGTAATGAGGGATATGAGTATAGCCACACGAAACAGACAAAAAAAAATAAAAAAATAAAGAAACAATAAAATTAAAAAGAGGAAAACAAAATAGAAGCATTATTTTAATAACAAAAAATAAATTTCTGATGAAACCACAAGAAGTGAATTAGTGAATTCTTAGATATTTTCATAATTTTAACTTAAGACAACTTAAAACGCAGACAAGTACAAAAATAGTTTAAGAATGGCCACTTCTTTCTCTCACCGGCATTTGTAAGTGAAAGGAATTAAAAAAATATATATAGCTCTATTTAAAAGATCTTTACAGGAATATCTCACATCCTATAAAATAATCATTCGATTAAAATTTGAATAATATTTTTGATTTTATGGAAAATGAATATATATATTATATTATATAATATTTAAATTTCAAGTTTGTATCCTATTTAGTTTAAGGGCTGACGAACATTGTAGTGACACTAATAGGGTTCCATTTTACTCTTTAAACGGAATCCTAAAAAAGTAGAAAGTACAGAGACGGTTTTACTGGAATCAAGATAGCTAAATAAGGCCGGATCTTCTATTACTCTGATCAGGGCTACGGAATTGGTAAAAAAACACGAGTCCGACTCCTAATAATTTTAGTAGGCCGGGAAAATTAAATACTAGGTCATTTTATGTGAGGGGGGGGGGGGGGGGGGGAGAGTCCACGAATCCTTAAATAAATATAACAAAATAGAAAAATATTTTAAAATATTAATAAATATAAAAGAAGTTTATAAATTTTCTTTCATTAAAAAAAAAAATGAATTAAATTTAAAGATTTGAATTTAATAAAATAGTTCTAAAAAATAAAATCATCCTTCATAGATGCCTTTAAATCAACTTTTTATACTCCCAGCTATTATAAACTATTATATAAAATTCATAAACATTTATAATATAGATCGAAAACACGGTCATTATTGTCAAAAGTGATACTTTGATTAAAGACTACTTGTCCGATTTGAATTGGTCTCGCGTCCCAGAGCTGGATACCACTGACTTATGGAGTTGGCAGCAAGTTGTTTGTGCCTTCCAGACTGCGAGCGCTCATCAAGGCGGGTTGCCTATCTCCGCCTGAATCGTTAATTTTGAATAACGGTGTGCTCAAGCCACTCAGTTGACTCTGCATGACTGAAAGAGTAGGAAATGGCGGCTAGATGCATCGCGAATAATGTCCGTATAAATGGAAATGGCTTCTTTCACGTTCAATTTTGATAAGTGGTCATACTTTTCTATTTCAAATAACCCATTTAAAAAATTTTGTTCAGATTTTATATTTTCAATTTCTGCTATTTTAGTTACTTGATTTATTAAACTTCTTCGATTCACAGGAATTATTTAACGGATTATAGTGGTGTTTCACAAAGTGGAAATAAAATTAAAAAAATTAAAAAATCTTTTAAATTATTTTGAAGATTTTTTTTTAATTTATCTCTATACATATTTCGGGCTATGAACCCTTCATCAGGAGGTTTAACAAAAAACTGAATATTCAGATAATGCTGCTGTTGAAAGGGTATTTTCACTAGGGAATGATTATTTATTGGAGCAGTGAGAAGTCGCAACTTTCTGTAAAAACATTATCTGCCGTCTTAACAGTCAAATTTAATATGCAAAATGAAAGTTGTTCGGATGTGGCTACATTATTAGACGAACATCCTCATTTAGCAAAAAAAATCCACTCCGAAGAAAAATATGTTTTTAAAAGAAAATAAAGTTTTTATCCTTTTTTCTTCTTTTTTTTCACCTATGAAATACTTGCAAAGTGTACTCTTTTTGAACAAAAAATAGTTGGTCACCTTAGTATATGAAATGGGGTCTTAGTTAAATGAATAAGAGTTCAATTTGTTTTCCAAATTTAGCTGCCAAATGCTTTTCAGAAAAATGTTACTGTTTTAGTTTGAAAAATTAACAAAAGGTGTTTTATTTGTATAACGTTTCTTATGCTCAGTATATATTAAACAAAACTTTACAAATAAAAGAAGCTTATGTGGTGTTTCTTAGAAAATGATGATGATGATTGATTTCGAAGCATATTTGGATAATTGCGAACGTCACAAAGTGAATCGAAGAAGTTTAGGGAAAGCGGCGTTGGTTTATAGTGAAACATATTAAACACAGGAATTATTTAACGGATTATACTGGTGTTTCACAAAGTGGAAATAAAATTTAAAAAATTAAAAAATCTTTTAAATTATTTTGAAGATTTTTTTTTTTTATTTATCTCTATACATAATTCGGGCTATGAACCCTTCATCAGGAGGTTTAACAAAAAACTGAATATTCAGATAATGCTGCTGTTGAAAGGGTATTTTCACTAGGGAATGATTATTTATTGGAGCAGTGAGAAGTCGCAACTTTCTGTAAAAACATTATCTGCCGTCTTAACAGTCAAATTTAATATGCAAAATGAAAGTTGTTCGGATGTGGCTACATTATTAGACGAACATCCTCATTTAGCAAAAAAAAATCCACTCCGAAGAAAAATATGTTTTTAAAAGAAAATAAAGTTTTTATCGTTTTTTCTGCCTGGACAACATAAGGAAATTTCTATTAAAACTTTTAAATTTTCATGTGGGATATGTTCTACTCTAAAATGCCCAAAGATTTCTACCCATCTGTTGTCAAGTTCTATTTTCTCATCGTTCCATTTCTTCAATTTTTCTTCATTTAAATATAAATTTACTCTTCGAATTTCTTCAAAGAGAAAATTGTCATTAATAACAATATCTTTTACTTCCTTCATTACAAATTCGACTGCTGAAGAAACTTCTTTTCATTCAATTTGAAACAATTTAAAGCTCTAAAGAAATACAAATGAGTATAAAATTATACAAATGAGTACTTTCAGAGTACAGGATTTGAAAAGATTACGGTTTGCGAAAAAAGAGTACAAAACTCAGTAAATGAGTATAGTTGGTCACCTTACATATACCTGAGATTCTTCATACCAAGAAAAAGCATTTTGCCAATTTCCAATATAACTTGAAAAAATGTTCTGTTGAAAACAAAAAGAGAAAACCCCAGGAGTCGGATACATTTTTCCGACTCCAACTCCGACTACTCCAGCCAGAAATTCTTCCCGACTCCGACTCTGACTCCACAGCCCTGACTCTGATAGCTCGCCTTTGAATTGCTTTCACGAGTTTCGTTTCCATAGTTTCCGTAATACACTATTTTTAGACATTTTAATAATAATTAATTAATATATGGACTCATATCAACATTTTGACACCATTAGAATAGGTAATAGATTTAAAATATGTTTGAAAACAATCAGGTTTTTTGCTCATCGGGAAGGTACTAAAAATCTTCACTCATTGAAACCCAAAAGAACACCTAGGATTTTTATTTTAAATAAATTCATAATGTCTAATATCTATATAATTGATTATATATTATTATATCAATACAGAAAATAATTTAATTATGTCGTTGTTGATCATGATCTTAATATATGAACTGTACACATGACACTCAGTTTACACATGAACATGAGAGTTCTAATTAGACTGAGTAATTGTAATAATTAATAAATATAGGTATCATCATTATATTAAGTGTGAAGGGTAAATTTAAATCTTGAGTTGTTGATGTTATTGGATTGTTATTTCTTGAGTCAAACATCCAATTATTTTCCACTAGGATCATTTATCAGTAAAAACAACAATAATATCCACTACCTCATCTCTATGCTGTTTCTTCTTCTAAAATTAATTAAATTTTCTTATTTAATTCGTTTATTTAATTTTGCTTGATTAAAAATAGACAATTAATGTAAAGACTCCCCATTGAATTTAATTAAAAATATTTTTTAATGAAATTAGACATCGGTGATTGCGTTTATAAGTTGAAGAGTTTCGGGGGAGGAAAATCGCCCAGATTAGATGGTTTTGATGAATTATTCCCATCAGAATAAAGAACATTTTGTCGGCTAATCCTGGAGTTGTTTTCAAGTGTTATTGAAGTTGTTTTAAACTACAATGATTTTCAGTAAAAGGCAAGACAACTTTTGTTATGTGAAGATGTAACATCCATTGCGAGCATTTCAAACTGATTCATAATTAGTAGAAATAGATATAGGTTTGAATATTTTGGTGAAATTATAGAATCATATATATATATATATATATATGCAGTGCCATGCGGTCCATGTATGCTGTGGATGTTGCGCATCCCTAAAATTTCACAACTTCAAATGTATTTTTATACCGTGTTACAAAAAAATCTAATGTTAAATTTGAAAAATAACACAAAATTCTGCGTTTATCGATGAATTTTACAAAAAATTGAATATGTGTGTTATTCCTATAATTGTTGAAAGACAATTACAAAAGTTTTTCTTTTGGAAACTGAAAGTACAAGTCATATGATCTTAGTCGGCTGATACGGTTGAGTCTCTTGGAAAGCTGTATGGTAGGGTTCGCTTATATAGGTATTTTCGATAGGGTTTCTTTTTTTCAGCAGACATATCGTGGACCTTGAAACTTACACTGTATTTCAAAAGACTAGGTATTCTATGTTGTAAATAAACGGTGTTCTATCGTAGTTTTATTAAAATAAGTTTATGTAGGTAATAATATGTACCTGTGTATTTACTATACTGTAAATTGTATATTTAAAATTATTGGATAAAAATACTTGGTAGGTTTCCCATTAAGAATGTGAAACCTACCAAGTATTTTTATCCAATAATTTAAAAAAAATGTTTCACCAAGTACCAACACCAAATTCCTTAAAAACTAAATTGTATATTGTTTGTTTCTGTAAAATAAAATACAGTGTATTTAGAGTTCGTAAACGGGTATTTTTATCATTTGCAATGAATAGGGTAGATTGTTGTTTAACTTTTCTTGTTATCCGTCTATTCGATTAACCATCACGCTCCCAGTCCTGACCCTGACGGTTAATCTAAGTTTCACCGTAGTTTGATTACTGTTAATTCTAATACTTATAAAATGAGATATATTTTTACGGTTAAAGTTATTATTTTGGCTTTGATTTTATATATTTGTTTAAGTTGGGGCCCCTAGGCCTTTTCCATCCAAGTCCGGATTTTCTCTCTACGGTCCTGCGCACACACGCATATGAAACGTAAAGATCGGTAAAAATTTCAGCTTGGAATTTTTTACCAAAACAAGATTTCTTTTACTATTAATAGAATCAGCAATCAGCCATTCTATTTGTTGAGTAATGGAAATAATAGTTAAACGAAAAAAAATAGGAAACTAATTGCTCTTCCTATCAAAGAATATATTTTTTTCATCCTGACATAAGCTTGTTATACTGTATAAAAATAAAAATATAAGAATCCTGTCTCATTTTACTAATGCCAGTTAAATTGAAGGGGGTAAATTAAAGAAAATGGCGATTCCCTTCAAAGCAACAACAACAAAAAATAATTTTATTCTTACGCTTCAATTAATAAAATGAATGATAAAATTCATCATTTATCCAAATAATTTCCTTGTTTATGCATGTATGAAATCTCAAATATGGAAATCGAGAGAGAGAGCTCGTAGATGAGGAAAAGGGTTGTTCGCCCAGGCACATCAATCACCATCAAATTCATCTCCCTCATCGGCTAATGGGATGTTCGCAAGTTTCATCACAAGTAAGAATAATAAGCTGGTGAGCCCAACACAGGGATTTCGCTTACCTCTTATAATTTAATTAAAAATAAACTTTTTATTAACTTTTCAAAGATAGTGGAGGTGAAAAGTGAAATATTTTTAAAACTTGAGAACATTTAAAATTTTAATTATTTGGCAATTTTTTACATTCAAGGATGCAAGAGTCACATGGCTTTGATTAATGTTTAAAATAATTTATTACTAAATATTTTAAATAAAAGAAACCGAATGGATATGCAGGGCAGAATAGGGTTTGTGTTAGAGTTATACTTTAACAATGGTGTTCATTATAACTATGCTTATATTAAATTTTATAGCTATATTTATTTAAATCCAATAATTTTTCTAGATCAGGGGTAGATTTCAAGAA
Source organism: Forficula auricularia (assembly GCA_024734495.1). NCBI lineage: Eukaryota > Metazoa > Arthropoda > Insecta > Dermaptera > Forficulidae > Forficula > Forficula auricularia. The sequence goes on from JALMQS010000087.1 coordinate 5,662,151, forward strand.
ATTAATAGACAAAGATATTTGAGCAAAAATATATGTCGTAGCGTGAAAGTTAGGGTTTGGCGTACCGAGTTAATTGTAAATAATCATCAATTATAATAATATATTCTAAGAAAATCACAAGATGTTCTCCACTATTAGATCCGAGCTGGAATGGATTATTTTTAATTAATTAATAATTTTGTTTTTTACCCCCTCGAGAATCGAACTCGACTGCCATTAATAGCAATTGGCTAACCTGTGGGGGGAAAATCCTCTAACTTATGTAAACGGGCTAAATATTTCACTCAAAGATTTAAATGTTCATTTGAAAAATTTCGCGGTCTAGTGATTCTAAATTTAAACACATATATGGTAGCCATATGGTTTAAATGAAGGTAGTTGAGTGTTTGGAAGTTTGAATTTCTTCGAAATTCGAAAGGCAATCGAATGATGATTCCAAGAAGATATGATAGAGTTCAAGTTACCGATAGAAAGAGATATGGGTGTGTGTTTAAATTTAGAATCACTAGACCTAGACCGCGAAATTTTTCAAATGAAGATTTAAATCTTTGAGTGGAATATATAGCGAGTTTACATATTATGTCAGAGAGGTTGGCACCTCACAGGGTAGCCAATTGGCCCGGATTGCTATTATTGGCACCCTGGTTCGATTCCCATGGAAGTAAAAAGCAACCCTTCTAACATATAGTTGAAAATAATCTATTCCATTTCGGGTCAAATAGATGACACCTTCTTGGAATTTAAATTTATTTCTATCGCCAACTTGAAGTCTCTTAAATTATTTATTATAGTTATACTTATAAAGAGAAACAAAGAGGTTGTCCTCTGCTTGATGCAAATAAAAAACATACACACACACACACACACACACATATATATATATATATATATATATTATTTATTTGTTTGAGACTATAGTTTCGAAAGCTTTGCCTTCATCATCAGTCTTTTTTAATTATAAATATTACTTTTCATGGGGTCAGTATCGCGATGATATTGAACATTTTTTTGTTCTCCCTTAGCCAAAAGCCAGTTAAATTAAAAATTTATTTCCATCAAGCAGAGGACAACCTCTTTGCTTTCTTTATGAATCAACAACTCTGCTATTCTCGGCAAAATAAAAACTTTTCAATTAAGTTATACTTATACTTATTATTATAATCGGCTTGCGCGACGACGCCGACGTGATTTTTTTAATTTTAAAACCCACAAATAGTTCATGACAAATAAAATTTATTAAAATTATAAAATTTAAATTAGTATTTTAAAACCCACTACGGAGTCCATGTGGCGTAGCACCCTGGGCAGCAAGATGCCTACCGAAGGCGGGATTCGCAGCTGCTAATATAAATATTATGATATGCGAGTCCTACTCGCACTTGGCCTGCTTATTGTATTTTAGTTTCTCTGTGTTCGTCTCCTCTACTTCAATTAATGCCATCTGATTTTGATATAAATTATGAATTAATCTTCTCTCTCTAAATTTTACTCCCAACGTTATTACAATTGTGAACGTAATTTCCCGATCGTCATTATCGAATGCTTTTTCAAGTTCTATAAACCCTATGCGATTTGCTCTTCCCTGATAAAAGCCTTTTCTATTATTAATATATGCGAGAGTATCGCTTTCCATGTTGCCCTATTTCTCTTGAAACCGAATTGATTCTCTGACACACTTTATTCTTTGATACAACAATTCTATTTTTTAATTTTTTTTTTTTAAACAATTCCCGTTTTAAAATTATTAGTAGTTATAATTGAGAAGTGATGGAAGGCAGCCCAAGGATAATAAAAAAAAGTGTGTCACGGGAAAAAAAATGGGAAACAATGGTCTATTTGAAGGAAATACTATTATAGTATACTTCCTAAGGGAGAAACAATTATCCGAATTGGTTAAGTAGTTTCTGAGAGAGATTACCTCATTTAACAAAATTTTCTCTTTTTATAATAATAATAGAGATATATTTTTTTTTTAATGAAATTTATTGCAAGAAGGAACAGGAAGATGCAGCCGCTATGGACCTCAAGACCGTTGCATTACCGAAGAGAAGAGGAATTGATCAATCGAAAGGGTTGAGGCGTAGGTGTTTATGCACCCTGATTTTGAAGGTTTGAAGGTTTTAAGTGTCGGAAAGACAGAGACCGGAAGAGAGTTCCAGTTTCTTGAAGTCATGGGGACAAACGTATTGGCGAATGAAGTGGACCGGCACTTTTCCAATTTAACCGCAATGAAAGGGTGTTGGAAATCTGCAAAACGTGTGCTACGCGCAAAGCATGCTTTGGCTAGAATTACCGACTTTATGGTAACTTATCATATGATATATATATATTATATATATATTAGGGTGGTCCCCATTCTGGGCATTTTCGAATTTTTACGCTAACAAGGGCTCATATAGTTAAAAAAAATATCCCCCAATTTTCAAGTCTCTATCTCAATTATAACCTGTGCCCCCAGCGTTCCAAATTTCTCATAAAAATAACATGGGGCTTTTGCCATTGAAAGATCAATTTTTTATTCCGGCCAAAGTAATGGTTCATAGAATTTGAAACTCTGTAGACTTTATCCTTATAATAGTAGCTATCCATCAGAATTAGTACAGATTTTATCTATTATAATTTTGGAGTTTCAGCTAGATAAAATACTGCTATATCTTAGTGTTACTAAGTTATAGACTCCAAAATTATAATAGCTAAAAATCTGTAAAAATTCTGACGGATAGCTAGTATTATAAGGATAAAGTGTACAGAGTTTCAAATGTTTTCTACCATTAATTTGGCCGGAATAAAAAATTGATCTTTCAATGGCAAAAACCCCATGTTATTTTGATGAGAAACTTACATCGTTGGGACACATGTCATAATTGAGATAGAGACTTTACACATGGGGGATATTTTTTTTTATTTATTTCGAACCTTATGAGCCCTTGTCAGCGCAAAAATTCAAAAATACCCAAAATAAGGTCCACCCTAATACATATCATATATCTTGGTTTATAACCATGATTCCCATATAGTGTGAGTTACAAGATTTCAGAGAGGTCCTCATGAACCACCCCCTGAGTACGTGTTTGACATTCACTATATTAAACTAAGAAGAAAAAAGTTGAGAAAAATCAATAGAAATTATTAGAGGATTGCAAAAGGAGATGCGACATGAATCTTATTTGCCTTTCTAAGGATTCTACTTTTGGAAGCCCTAGGAAGACACACAACTTCAAGTCAACGCCAGACAATCCCCTAAATTCCAGTTAAAATCTGACGATTGTTTTGGAATCGATTTACCTATATTGGAAAAATATATAGAAAATATCTTAAATCAAATTCGAATTCTTGGTTCCATTATTATAGATAGTAAAATCGTTTCAATTGATTGGAAAATAAATAAGAAAAGGAATCATTTATATATTATTTCTTCTTGATTTTTTCAAACATTTTTATTTGAGACTATACACTAGGGCAGGGGTCGGCAACCTTTTGAGACGGAAGAGCCAAAAGTTACAATTTACGAAATTTCCCAGTTTTTAAAGAGCCACTAACATTTTTGTTTCAATATTATGGTATTTAATTAGGATTAGCTATATAAATTTGTTTTTTGATTTAAAATAAATAGCTTTAAATATGAAATAATATTTATTCATATAAAAACATACAAATGTTTCGTAACAAAACATATTAAAGAATTTAAGCTAGCTCTGCTAGAATAATAAAATTACTAATCAAATAATAAAACTATAATTATTGAATAATAGATAGTTACATCAATGCATGCCTTTTAAAAGTTTGGTTAAATCTGGCTCATCCATAGCAAGTGATATAGCAGAAGCCAGTTGAATGTCTTCCACTTGCATATATGTTACATTTTAAGACATTTTAGCAGTTCTATCTTGTTTATTCTATGTTTTAGCAGATAATGGCAAATCTTTGATTTTCTTAATGATTTCTGTTTTGTTTTTGAAATCACGAAACAGTTCTTCAGCTCCACGTATGAAACAATATTTGACCTACTCACTATCTGTGAATGGCTTCCCTCTTTTTTCCCTATTTTTTTATGAGTTTTGAAAATAAAATATTATAATTATTAATATTTGCACATGGAACTGGAGAGCCGCATCTTGGCATCGAAATAGCCACATGCGGCCTGCACTAGGGCAGTGTTTCTCAACCTGTGTGCCGCGGCACATCATTGTGCCCCGAGAGATTGTCAAATGGGCCACGAGGATTTTTGTAAAATAATTAAAATTTTATGTCTTTTGTAACTTTGAAATAGTATTTTTAATTACTTCAACGGTTACTTAAAAAAATCTTTTTAAATTTAGTTTATTTGGTATTATTTTTTGCCTAATTGTAATTGTCGTTTATTCAAATTGGCTCTTTCTTAAAATCAAATGATTTCTGAAATAAGTAAGTCTTTAAATTTCTTTAATGTGATTGCATTGCTGTGTACTAATTTAAAAATATTTTATTCATTTAGTCATAATGGACAAATAACTTATTTAATAAAATCTGGTGCTTCTCAAACAGAAGATAGGAAGCATAAAGATGTCTACATCCAATTCGAATTCATCGACCCGCAAATACCATTCTGTGTATTCTGAAAAAAGAAACTTGCAAATGAGCTTTTTTTTTGTATTATACAACTTTTACATGTTTTTTATTCAGGTGTTCCGCAAAATTCCAGATATTGCTTCAATCAAAAAAGAGAAACACTGCACTAGGGTGTCCCAAGAATTTTTTAACGCAAATCCTTTTAATTTTTTTGTTGGATTTAAAAAACAATTGTAAATGAAATTTCATGCACGCTTGGCCACGGCAACTTGTGCAGACTTGCAACGAAACATGTCAGTATTTGCAGACTAAGGCGAACCCGAGCTGACCTATCGATGTACTTGTAATCGCTTGCTATTTTTTTAGTAAACGGGTTGTTTTCAATTAGTCAACATGTCGGTGGAATGACGCAGTTCTAAAAAGAGTATATTTTTAATCAGGGCCGGATTTAAGCACAGGCTAGGCAGGCGCATCCTATGGGCTCACACCACAATGGGTCTATATTTTTATAATATAATATTTAACAAGCTTTCAATAAAGAATCATGCACGTTTATTTTTAAGTTTTTAATTTTATAATTGCTAAAAATGTGTTTTTGTAAGTTAATTAAAAAAAAATATTTTCCCCAGGTAGGGCTCGCGCCACACGTTAGGCCTAGGGGCCCATAGATCCTAAATCCGGCCCTGCTTTTAATAGGGGACATGAAACATCAAATAACGGGTTCAAAACTTCCCTCTAATGGACAAGTTCTGGCAATTATGTTTTACAATATTCGTGAAGTGAATTTAACTGTTAATGAAAGCGCAAATCTCACTATTCGCGAGTCCATTATCTATTAGGAAAATTGTTGCCTGCTTTAGATGATCGGGAATCAAAATAAGAACGTCTTCTGATAGTTTTTTCATATGGAAATAATGAACAACTTATAGATGTGCCAAGGTAGGAAAGCTCTTCAGGATGCAAACCTGCGCAAGCTGTTTGGATATTTTTTTTTTTGTTAAGGGGTTCTTGATGAAACATTTTAAATAAAGTAAAGAAAATTTTGAATTTTTTTTTTTTGAAACTTTTTAAAACTTTCTTTACTTTGTTTGGATATTTGATAAAGTAAAAATATTCTAGTGTGATTTGAGCACACCACATTACTTTTCCTCAACTAGATTTGATTCTATTCTCTGAAAAAATGCAAATTTGAAGGAAAAAACTCTCTAATTTTGATTTAAAAGAGAGGTTCTCAAACTGTGCACCGCGGCGCACCGGGGAGCTTCATAATTGATTGAAAAAAGACATTTAGTCTAAATGGACAAAAAACAAAGTGAAAAATTGATTTATTATTCATTTTTATCTCTTACTTACGATTAGACATACAAAAATCGAAAAAATTTAACTTTGACACCCTCGAAAAGATCTGAAATTTCTACAAAGGGCCCCTGTGGTCTGAATTTTTGACTTTGATAGAAAAATAAACTATTAATTTTCAAGATATTTTTATCGATTCTAATACAAGAGTATTTAGAGAGTCGAAATACGGTATTTGTTTTGATATATGTACTTTTACATTAGGGTAAAATTTTAATTCAAAAAAGGCACCGCGATTCGGAAAAGTTTGGGAACCCCTGATTTAAAACATTAAAAAAAATAAAAAATGATGACCACCACACTTTTTCTTATCACCTACATAAACTTACCATACATTAGAAAATAAGTTGTTTTTTTTTTCAAATCAATCAAAATATATAAGCTTAATGGATTTCTCTCAAATTAAAATACTTTTTTTTTTTTAAGATTTAATCTTCATTTGCAAAATTTCGAGGTCTAGTGATTTTAAATCTTTTAGTGAAATATTTATTAAGCTCAAAGTTTATTGATTCATTTTTATTTTTATTTTCAATGTTCAGAACTTAAGGAAAAACATTTAGAAGAGAATTATTAATAAAATTACATTTGGGAATGTTTTGAATGATTTGATATGAAAATGTTTTCCTCAAATGCTCGCCACCTGCACAATCTAATCACTCAACGGGATTCTTTCATTTCTTTTTTCTCGCTTCAATTGGTGACGAGAACGAGGCAAGGCAACATCTATGGACTTTTTAAGTGCATCATAAAACTGCTTTGACGCAAATTCTCGCCTCCATTCGACTCTAATAGCCAAGTGCCAAATCCTCCCTAAGGTAAGAAAAGTAATTTTAGCATGTATGATAAATTATTGTATTTAATTTTGTAGTTTCTTATTGAAATCTGGACATATATTTTTCTTAATTTATCATTTTTTTTATAATATTCTACTAGGGGAGTGGTGCCCTACCTTTAAGGAGGTTCGGGGCAGCAGCTCTATCTGGTTGATCTTTGAAAAAAATCTTTTGTATTTCTGCAGAGTGACAACTTCTGCCTACTATTTTTTTTTTTTTTTTTTTTTTTTATAAATAAGCTGACGTGTTCTGATGTGGCCATCCACTTGACTTTACCATACAACCTGGCCCCTAAAATTATTTATAATCATGTAGGTGGGCGGGGTTAATTTTTGCATTTTTATACTTCTGGTTTCCCACTGATTATGTATACAAAATTTGGTTGAGTTTGGTAAATGGCCAAGATTTTCATTTTTTGACCCTACACCCCCACTCCACCCATTTTGGGCGGTTAGGTTTTGCATTTTTAGACTCCTGGGGGTCAACTGATTATGTATACAAAATTTGGTTGAGTTTGCTCAAACGGCCTAGATTTTTAAAGTTTAACCCCCCCTCCACCCCCCTTAATTGTGGGTCGAAATGCACCAGAATCTAATCAGCTCTTAATCTCAATGGACCAAAATAACGTGTGAAATTTGGTTTCGATATTCAAACTAGTTTTTGAGCTAGCTCGTCCACAAAAATTTGTTAACGCACAGACTAAAGGGAAACCAGACAACCGGACAGACTAACAGACATTTTGACAAAACAATTATTATCTCGAAAAATATAATTTTTTCGATGTTCACTTATTAGAGCTTTTTTGTAGAGCGAAATGCCATGGTTTAGCTCAATTTTTTAATCAAAATAGTTTCAGCCGTTTTTGAGATATTTCGAAAAAAAGAAGGAAAAAAACCACTTTTTTCATGCACGATTACAATACTTGACCATGCCCTGTATGGTCAAGTAAAAGATTGTTAATAATGAGGTTAATTTCAAATACAAATCTTTGTTTTGATAATATTAATTAAATAATATTGAGATAAATTTTTTCTCATTATAAAAACATTTATTTAACACAAAAACGATTTCGATAACGATAAGAAATAGGGTTGGAAATCTACACTAGTGCTTTTGTTATATTCTGTTGGCTGCAAATAACTTTTTTTTTACATTTATGAATAACTAATTAACTAGACTGTCAAATCTATTGAAAAATGTATCATTTGATTCATAAAAGTTGAGTTATTGATCTCTATAAATTTGTTGAACATGGTTTAATTTGTATAGAAGTTATAGCCCTTTTAAAAGCTCGGTCCATTTACTTCGATGTTAAAAGGACAATTTTGAATTCGTGAAAGAACTAACTACCTTAAGAAAAAAAAAAAAAAGAAAAAGAAAACAGAACAAAATGATCACAACAACAAAAACAAAAATAACAATATAACAATTTGTATCAATACAATTGCCTGTTATCAAAATATTTAATTTCTTAGGGTTGTTTTCGGAACATTAGGGAAAACAACTTTTTTCTTTTTTCAATTTTTTAAAAAATTCCTATTGTTAAAGGGAGAATTTCTCCTGAAACGTCTAGTTTCAAAATCGTTTTATAAAGATTTGTATTTTTACTTTATCCAATGCGAAGAATGGGGAAAGAATTGTAATCAGTCTCGCGGCAAGCTTGACTTCAAATGGTCCTCAGGTTAAGACTACGGAACCCACAAGGTCACAAATTGTAGTATTCAATTTTATTGAATTTTAGCACGTGACGGTTTTGCCAAAAATTACATGGGGTCTCGTTGAGAGGCCAAAAAGTGCCATTTTTTCAGGAAGTGCGTGCTGATGGATGGATGGATGTTATCGTTTTTTTCGTCCACGATTTTTTCCAAATCGTTGCACCGATTGAAATGAAATTGAAAACCTACCATAATTTTAACAAAATGAAGCGCTGATTAGTTTTTGCTATATATCGGCCCACAAAGATTAGTACTTTATTTCAGTACTTTTTTAATTTTTTCTATAATAAATATCTTAAAAATGACTTTACCAATTTTGATGAAATTTAATATCCTAATTAAGTACCTTGGGGACCACGAAAAGGTTAAATAAAGTTTTTAATAAAATTATATTTTAAAGTACTTTACTCCAGAGTAAGATAGTATTTTTTTTTATTCTTTATTTTAAATTCTTTAAAATGTATTCATTTGATCGGTTTCATATAGCTCATTTAAACTTTCTTAAGTAAGAATAGATAGGGTTCTCTCTGTGAAATGCTAAATATTTGGGAGGAAATTTTATAAGTATCTAATGATAGCAACTGCGTTGTTTTCTTATCCGTTACCTTTGCTGAAGACATAGAAGATTCGACTTAAAATCAAAAATAGCGATAGATTCTCACCTATTACTTGAGGAATAAACATTCTACATTGGATTTTAAACATTTCGGTTATTATTGGTAACCATTGCTGAAGACATGGAGGAATCGGCTTTAAATCAAAAATAACAAACGATATTGTCTAATACTAGAGGAGTAAGCTTATTGAATTCCATTTTTGATGTTTTGACTATTAATGGCACCCTCTACTGAAAACGTGTAAGAATCGACTTAAAATCAAAAAGACTAAAATTTTTTGCTAAACAACTCAAGGTTGAGATTTTTACCATAAAAGAATTTAGTCTTTTTGATTTCAAGTCAATTCTTCAACGTTTTCAGTAGAGGTTGCCATTAATAGTCAAAACATCAAAAATGGAATGCAATAAGGTTATTCCTCTAGTATCAGATAAGAATCGATTGTTATTTTTGATTTTAAGTCGATTCCTCCTTGTCTTCAGCAATGGTTACCAATAATAACCAAAACGTTTAAAATCCAATGTAGAATGGTTATTCCTCTAGTATTAGATGAGAATTGATACCTATTTTTAAATTTAAGTCTACATGAACTGCAAATATTAAGTGATATCTGATTAATAATAAAAGAATAAACATATTAATATTTCAAATGACTTTGGATAAAAGTTTAGCAACGATCCGTTGGAGTTTATTTCATTATAACAATATAACAATTTAATTTCTTCATTTCATTTTTTTTTTTTTTTTTAATGCAATCGAATGCAAGAAGGGGTGCACCAGTAAAGATGCAGCCCCTATGGACCTCGAAAGACTCTTGCATTACCGAAGAGAAGAGAAAGTTGATTAAGTGAGAGGGTGTAGACGTAGGTGTCTATGCACTCCGGTTTTGAAGGTTTGAAGATTATAAATGTGTTCATTGTGAAATCATGTTTTTCCCTGAAGATCTACCGAGTAGGCAAAATATTTCGTCTTAAAATAAGTACATCCTCAGTTATGTCGATTTTTACTCCTGTTTGGGTCCTAGTATAGATTTTTCTCGCTTATTGGGTTTAAAAATTTCTGAGAGGAAAAATCATTTTAAGCTATGAATTTTTGTCTATGACTATGTGTCAGAATTCCGATACCCACAAAAATTCGAGAATGTAAATTCTCACAAGGTTCGTTTTTTCCTCTCCAATTATTTATTTGAATTTACAACAGCAAGTAATTTTGGGTATTTAAACATGGATTTATAAAATTGTTGAACAGGTCATAGATAGTCTAATGATTCAAATAGAATATTAAAGAAATAATTATTTTAATTGTTCGGAGTTTAATGCGTTTTTCAGCAGTCCATATACTATTTACTAGAAAAAAAAACACGCAATGGTTACTTCTTCCCACGTCGTATAGCAGATGCGTAACTTCTGAAAGATAGTCCACGTATTTTCTAATAGTAGTAGTAGTAGTAGTATTTTCTAATTACTGAGATATTTTACACCATTATTTTCTCTAGTAAATGAATTCTGAATCAAGTTATAATAGTTGAAATTTATTTTTTCCTAGATAAATATTTGGCTAATTATTTTTTTAAAGTATTAATAAGCAAGAGGGCTATATTTAAAAAGCGGTACTTTACATGTCCCCTTCAATTTTATGGGGGAAAACAGGACTGACTGTTTCAAAGTGTATCAATCTTTCCAAAAACGTCATCCTATTATATACTATTGATGATTTAATTAGTTTAAATAATTACTAGGTACGAATATCAAGTAAGACATTGTTTAATAAGATCTACTTTCTCGGACTCAAGGCTTGTCTCTTATTTCCCTTCTATTAAGTCATTTCCCCTTTATTGTAACAAAAACGTTAAGACGGGTACGTCGCTAAAGAAGATAAACTTAAAAAAATATTTCACAATAATCTAACATAAAAAATATAATGAACATTAAACACTAGTTATTATTTTTTAAAAATGCAGTGCATATATTAATTAATATTAGTCAATATGTGCATATTTTGTGTCCCTTTTGTGAGTTTTTTTTTTACAGATTTCCGATAAACATTTAGATAAAAATGCAGTGCATGGGAATCAAACCCAGTATCTTTAAGTTTCTATTTAATTCAAACAGATTTACTACTATCGCAGACATAAGATTTTGATAAAATTTATATACAACATACAACATGCAATTTGTGAATATTGAAAAAAAAAATAAATAAAAAATACACCCTTTTTGAGAAAATGACGAAAAATCTAAAAACAGTTCAAATTAAAGGGTGCATCTGATTAATTATCTTCAGCTTTAAATTCATTTTTAAATTTACTATTTTTGGATTATGCTAATCACTGACAAGCAAACATGTTAATAAATTTTCGGGGTCTTTTTGGGGCCTTGAGACCACGAAATGCGGATTTTAGAATCTAACTATAAAAACTAGCCTAAAATTAGTATTACTGGAATTGAAAGACCTCATAAAGTGAATTTTCGGAGAAGTCATTCCAAAATTTCTATATAAATGATAGTAACAAGATTTAAGGCAAAAAATAAATAACCCTGCCAAGTGCGAGTCGGGCCGCATACCGAGACTTTAGTACGATATAACTTCCAAAATACTTGAAATATCAAATTCGTTCTTATAGGATGTTAATAAATAGAGAATGAGAGAATTTTGGGAATTTTTTTCATAATTTTAATTTAAGACATTTCTTATCTCCAACAAGTACAATAATCAGTTAAAAATGACCACTCTCACACCATCATTTTAAATCGAAATAAATTTAAAAAATATTAAGCCTATTTCTACTTTAAGAGATCTTTACCTCACGCTCCATGATAAAATAAATATTGTTTATTTTGGATTTCAAAGAAAATGATATCTTTTTCAAAAGAGATAAATGATTACACATCAGTTATTAATTTCAAGTTTGAATCTTATTTGGCTTACGGGATAAAGATTTTCTGACAGACTTAAGAGCAGACTTAGCTGAAAGTGTGTCCTGTTTGATTTTTACTTTCACATTTATATTCATTGAATATGTAGCGCTGCGACACTCCTACTTTACACCCCCTTCCTTTATTTCAATGGGATTAAAAATTTCACACAACTAATAACTCATGACACTTGATAAATACACTAATTTTTTAAAAAAATCGTTAGAGCCGTTTTTGAGAAAATCAAAAAAAAACGAAAGGAAGGGGGTGTAAATTAGTAATATCGCGATGATTTCAAATAAATGAAAATGTGAAAGTCGTGTGGTGAACACACCAGTTGATTTAATTTAGAATGTGTTAATTAGATGTTTCGGATAGGTATAATCAAATATACATTAGCTAAAAATCAATTTTTGAATTAGAATTTCCGCCCATATTGTGAATAATTTTCTTAGGACCCTTTGTGATTGACAAATTTCCCCTAGTTGGCTCAAGTCCATGTAAACTAAGATTCCATTCAAACAAGACGTGTCTGATTTATATTATTTTTTTTTACAAATGAGAAAAATCATTTTTCGGAAAAGATATAATTGAAAAGAAATAAGTAATGTGAGATTCTTGTGTAATCTTTGTAGTAGTATTTGATTTATAAAAAGCAAAACTAAAATTTAATGATAACAAAACTGTCTTTAGAAATGTAGTTGTTACTTTGATATTTGAGATTAATTTTATTAAAAGTTGAAATTTTATTATAATTACATATGATAAATTATAATTATTTATTGAACACAAGCAAATTGTAGTTTATTGTATTATTTGTTCGTGTTCAATAAATAATTATAAAATTTCAACTCTTAATAAAAACTGTCTTTGATCATGCAGTTGAGAGGGCCTTTAAGGTATAATTGATTTATAATACTCTAATTTGAAACTCGAATCCAATTTGGATGTGGTAGGAATTTGATAGAACCTAACACAATTTTGAACACACCAACAAATAGGATTAACAAATTCAACTCAGAAAAGAAGATAATCCACCCAAATCAAATTTAAATATTTTTCTTAACAAAATTAGAAGTGGTCATTGATCATATTAATTTTAAGATTCTGATATTTTTCATAATGACTGACAGAGTAAAAGTGACCGGGTGGTACCCATGCGGTGGGGCCCATGCCCCCCCCTCCCAAAAAAGATCATCTGGCTGACACTAAATACCTATAATTGTAAATCCAAAATCTAATATAAAATACCCTTTGAAATTTCATTTAATATAGATTGTTTCTAAAATTTTCGAATTGAGTAATACCTAAAATATTTATTAAAATTTAGGATTTTTCCTTAGAAAGTTTTTTGACCTTCCTCTTGAAAAAAATTCTAGGTACGTGTCTGCACAGTGGTATTTTTACTAAAATTTCTAGATAAATTTGTAATTTTATTAGTTACTAAATAGTCTTCTCCAAAAATTAATCTGACTACTTCTCGGAAAATACAGACTGGGCTAAATTTATTGTCTAGATTTTGATTTGAAATCGGTTACAAGTCAGGTTTCATCTGAGAAGCTAAAATATTTAGTTATGTGCAAGTTTTTAGTTGTGAAATTTTATTTCTTTAGACTTTTCATCCATTCCCAGAGTTAATTCATAGAAAACAAAATTTCCTTAGTAAAAACCATGTTTAATTTGTGGTTATGGGATTTTTATCTAACATTTCAAACCTCTAATTGCAACCTTTATATTTCAAACTCCAACCTGAGACCCCTTGATAGGGGTAGATACCTTTGATTAAGCATATTTCTCACAAAGGGTATGTTTAAATTAAGGGTAGTTACACCTACCTAGTAGTGCAGGGATGTTCGCAGAAACTGTGAAAATGTCATTTCCGCGGTTAGTACATCTCAATTGCCCTGGAGTCTGGAAGAAGAAACCATCCCCTTAATGAGGATTATGCTTAAATTAAGATACCTACTCCTAATCAAAGGATTAAGGATTGGCGTTAAGGTTTACAATGGTCTTGATTCGATTCAAGAGATTTGTAAACATTTATTCTGCATATTTTTCAGATTAACAACGACACATTTTTTCGATGAACATTGACTAATGGATTCACATAAGGAATTTTTTCTGTTAATTAACCTCTGGAAAGGAATAAAAAATATAATTTCACGCCCTTAGGCAGCAACTATGCTAAAAATTTTTACTTGTTAGCTTAACCTTTACAGGTTTAAAATTTAAATAAAAACCTGGCCCAGTCTTTATTTAATATATATTCACACACACACAAATAGATAGGCATAAGTTAAAGTGATCAAAGAATTTTAGACAAGAAAAATTGAGAAACAAGAGTCTTTATTCCAAAATATACATAAGCAATTTTGAACTTTTTAAGGAGTCTTTGTGAAATATAGCTATCAATATGATCTTTCTTCAGATTAATATACCATTTCCAATTTAAATATATATTAAACAAATAACAATACTCTAGAATTTTAAATAATAATTATCTAAATCTGATATTCATTTCGATTTAATATTTTTTTTACCTAGAGTCAAAAGAGACGTCTCTATCTCCGTAATTAATGGACTGAGAACCTTAAAACAATCTAATTTATAAGATTTTTTTAAAAATTTCTAAAAAATTTTTGTCTTTAAAGTCTTTAAACGTTTCTATCTCCATAAATAATGGTCTGAGAGCCTTAAAACAATCGAATTCATAAGATTTTTTAAAAATTTCTGAAATTTTTTGTCTTTAAAATCTTTAAAGGTCTCTATCTCAGTAAATAATGGTCTGAGAGCCTTAAAACAATCAACTTTATAAGATTTTTTTAAAAATTTCTGCAATTTTTTTGTATTTAAAATATTTAAACGTCTTTATCTCCATAAATAATGGTCTGAGAGCCTTAAAACAATCGAATTTATAAGATTTTTAAATTGCTCGTTTAATTTAGATACTATAAAAGGAATTTTCGTAGACTTTTACATTTGATTATTCTTTATCAACATAATATAGTTACAGTCGTTTTTAGATATCTCGAAATACTAACCATGTTTGTTTTCCCTCTCTGCCCAATTAAACTACTTTTTCATACTACATATCATGAAGTAAAACAAGGGAACATGCTAATTAATTTTTAGAAATAGCGAAAATTACAAATCAGCTCATAAATTTCTGTCTTAATTTTAATAAAAATATTAAAGTGGGTCCTGTAAAAGGAATAATTGAGTGTTATAAGTAATCATCTGATTAGATTGATTATATTGATTAATTTTTTTAAATGAATCGAAAATTTAATTTTTTTATTTATTTGATTCAGTCGTGAATTATACTTGGAAATTAAATCTTACAAAACAATCCTTGAAGGGTGCCTGATTAAAGATGGACATCTTAGGTAAGGTAAAGAATGATATAATCCTACTGTGTTTTTGCTCAAACCTCCTCCAGTCAATAACGATCGAATAGTATAATCGATATATGGAATAATCTAGATTCATGCATTTGGATTATTTAACGTGGAAACGACTCAGATAACAACTGGGGCATTAGGCTTTTCCCAGGAGGATGTCCAACACCCATATACTCTTCGTTTTTAATATTAGGAATAAATCAAGGACTGTATCTTCTGCTGTATGTAAATATACATACATATTGTCACTGTTATATCAAAATGTCGTATGTCGAAATTATCAAAAAAAATTTATTGAAGAAAAATACTTTTATTTGTTAGCTACATCTTCTCTCAAATTTTTGTATATTATCAGGTGATAGA
Source organism: Forficula auricularia (assembly GCA_024734495.1). NCBI lineage: Eukaryota > Metazoa > Arthropoda > Insecta > Dermaptera > Forficulidae > Forficula > Forficula auricularia. Next base: position 5,677,896 of record JALMQS010000087.1, read on the forward strand.
ACTCAAGTTACAGATTAAAAATAAAACGCCACAGGTATCAAGTATTTAAGATTAATTCAAAATGAAAGCAAGCTACTGAAAAGTGTAGATTTTTACATACGACATTTTGAAACAATAGCGACGATATGATTTAATAAAAAGTTGCTACTTTCCACAAATTTTAGTTGGGTATCATCAGATTGTTAGAAAGTTAAAATTTGTCGTAAAGTTACAATTTATTAATACAAACTTGTGTGCCAAATCCAGCTCATTGGCTAAAATGTAGATATTTTCTGGGTTTCTGCATTTTGATACCAAAAGTTTCGAAGCTGGAAAGTCCAAATTTTTAGAAATATAAGCATTTTGGTACCAGATCGAAATATCTTCAACCTTAAGTTCTTGAGTAATCAAGGATATAGGAATCCAGGGAGACATTCACACAAACATAGCTACTTCGTATTTCTAAATGTCTGAAAAGTAAAGAAAAATTAAGCAAAATTCAGCCTGTCTGTCTGTTAGTTTGTATTTTTCAAAACAAAGGACTGGGTAGATTTGAAACTTTTTAGTTTAGGAACTTCTGTTCCGAAAATACAGAAAATCCGGAATATCTTTTAGTTGAATAGATATCAAATAGCTACTCAAATGGTCTTGGCTAATGTGCTGAAATTTGGCATACCATTTTGTATTAATAAATTGCAGTTTTATGACAAATAATATTGTTCCAGCTCAAACTCTTCTCCGATAAATTTCTAAATTGATAAGATTTGTCAAAAAAATGAGTCTTAGCAGTGCACTAGATTATACCCACTTAAATTTTGGCAGTGAGCGGGGCTTGAACTCGGTCCTTCTGCTCCAGGAGCGCGAACCCTTCTCTCTCAACTAACCCTGATCTATTGCTGATAAATTAGACAACTCTGCAACTCTCGTAGGAATAATCTTTTTTAGATTCATAGAAATAAATCAAAGAGTTTGTTTTGTGCTTGATGTAAAGAAATATACCTACTTATATCTTATTTATTTGAGGCTATAATTTTGAAAGCTTAACTTTCATCTTCCCTTCATACTCTTTTTCATAATTATTAAAATTATATTAAAATAATATTTTTTTTCAAAATTATTTGTAGCATTATCAAAATATTCAAAAAGATTTATATTTACATGCCTTGAAATCTTCTGATTGATGAAGAGAAAATTATTTCGAAAAGTGTCATGTTCTTATAACGATTTACTATTTATTTCATAAAATAACAACATTATAATGCAATTTTTATGAATTTATATAATTATAGGTATATTTATCTAGAACAAGCACATGACACAATCTTCGATTTATTTCTCATGACTTAAGCTCTGTTACTCTTTATAAAAATAAATTATACTGTCTCTTTTTTCTTGATGTAAAAAATTTATATATATATATATATATATATATATATATATATATATATATATATATATATATATATATATATATATATATATATTTATTTATTTATTTACATAAATCACAAGACACTTTTTGTTTTTTAGTCTTATAAATTAAACTATTCTGCCAATTTCAGCAAAAGTCTTTTTAGATTATTTAAAATTTTTTTTGACTATTTAGAATTTTTTAACCTAAGTGGAAAATTAATTTAGTTTTTCTTAACATTTTTTGAAAATATTTATTTAGTTAAGGGACTCAAATTTCAAATTTAGATGACTGAAGGGACCTAAGCACCCCACAAAATTCATCACGATTTACTGTAGGATATTATCGATTTGATATTATATTTATAATAAATATAAAATAAAAAAGAGACATATATTTATATTGTAAAAAAAATTTCTTCTTTCATATATTTCGGCAAATTTCATACTTTAATTCAAGTTTTAATTTGGAGAATAAAATCCCCCCCCCAGCAAAAACTTATTAGATACAGTACTAAATAAAAATAAATATATGATGCGGAATATTTATGTATTACATATTTAATACGTTACAAGCCAAGTTCAAAATTTTCCTAAAAAAATATTTTAATTCCTATTAGAAAAGTATTGAGTGCTAGTTTATATTTTTCGCTATCCACGGGACTTTCTCTTAGTTCTACCCTCTAGTATATTTATAATTAAATCATTTTATTAGAAGTATTTACTTTTGGACACAGACTGGTAGAACTCAATGGAGAATCATGGAAAGACAGCCCTAAAATATTGAAAAGTAGACATTTCGAATAAAACAATTTATTGAAAACTCATTTTCATTCTCTTTAAAGCTAACTTTTCGGAAAATCTCCCTTCCTTCTTCAGGGTTTAAAATGCTCAAAGAAGGAAGCTTGTAGCCACTTCCCTCTTGTCTCCAACAGTATTTGTTTGTCTTTATAGATTTTCCATTAACATCAAAAAACATTCTGTTGATATTAATGGCAAACTCTATCAACAAACAAGCACTGTTAAGAAGAGAAGAAGGAAGTGGTTATAAGCTCTTCGTTGAACCTTTTAAGCTCGGAAGAAGAAGGGAAGGTCCTCCGAAACGTTGGTATTTAAGAAAATGAAATGTAATAAGCGATTTTATCAGGAATTTGTACTTTTCGTTTTTTTATAGACTGCCTTTCCATCAATTCTCTATTTAAATTATTTTATTTCTATATACCACATATAGACATGTAATAGTGTAAGAAAAAAATGGTATTTTACAATTATTTTTTCGAAACATTTCAAAAATATAGTTTAAAAAATTTTAATAAGAAAATTGAGCAAAATAACGATACTCTGGCCTACAAAAACCTTTTTATTGTAAGCATTATAAAAAGTTTTAATAAATATTATTATTACAAAAGTTAAGTATGCCTGTCTTTGTTTCAATTCCAACCAAATTTTAATCAGCTCTTAATCACGTTATAAAACAACTAAATATATAATTTCCTTTTAATATATTTAGTGAATTTCGGGGTAGAGCCTAAACAAAATTTTGATATCAGATTTTTTTACAAACGGTTCAAACTTATGAACACATAGACATTTTTTACAAAATAACTATCATCATTTTTCAATCTTCACTATTTAAGATTTTAGTAGTTCTTAACAATGTGATTTCATTTTCTTTTTAATAAAAAATTTGATCTATTTTTGAGTTATTTTGAAAAAACAAACAAACAAAAACACTACTTTTTCTGCACTATTACAATATTTTACCTGAGGTTAAGTAAACATTTTTGATAATACATTGAAGAAGGGAACATTTTTTCTTAAACTTTTGATGTTCATTTAAAACATTATTTTTTAATGATGGTTTTTATACAAGAAATATCTTTATTTCTTACAATAATACACTCAAGAACATCATATTATAAATTATAACATGTATATATATATATATTTATATATATTTGAAACTGTAGTTTTGGACCCTGTGTTTTTATTTAGGTCTAAACTAAATATTTCACATTGATATCTAATATAATTTTGACTCTATTGAATTTACTTTATTGAGCTTCGTCTAATTCTTTCTAATAAAAGTAAATTCAATTATATCCGAAATTCTATTAAATATCCATGTGGAATATGGAGGTTAATCTCTTGAAGCCAGACTCTCAATCAAATATAAATATTTATGATAAGCAGATGGCTATTCCTTATAAATTAAAATCTTTGATATGATCGACAAAATACCATTCTAATTTTTACATCATATTTTCAAACCAAATTGCAAAAAAAAGTGAAAAAAAAAATATTTTTGGAACTAGACCAGGCGAAATGAATTCTAGTTACAAAATTCAAGATGGACTTATAGACAACTGGTAAATCTCTCTTTAAAAGCAATTAATTTTCGCTTACTATTCAATTAATAATTTATTCTTGTCTCGTTGTTTTCTCTTACATTGGTGATGAAACGAATTGAATTCAAAATTAACGATTTTTCATTTTATGTGACTGTTCAGTTAAATTAATAATAATAGCGATAAAACATCATTAATTAAGAGGATTTGGTTATTACTATCAATGGATAACTTCTGTCATTCATAATGCAGAGTATTGACCTCATTTTTTAAATAATTTGTGTCCAGTTTACCATTCTTTAATTATTTCCAGTTACCAATCCATTAAAATTAGATAAAAAAGCAGACCTACCTGCAAGAGCTGCATGCTGAGGGTTGTCGATGATGCGAATCTGTCTATCCGGATGCAAGGGCTCGCCGTTTGGGCCGCCTACATTCGCCGGAAGTTGCCAAGTTGCAACTTCCTCCTCGTGTTTGGATCTCGGGAAATACAATGGCAAGAGCAGCTGATAGATACCCACATCGGCGCCATCAACGCAGAGGACGACCACGTCAATCGCAGATCCATGCTGCTCGAGGAAACGGCGCAAGGTGCCTGCGTCGGCGCGGCCTCGTCATTTCAGATTCCGTGGGAGAATTCCCCTTACGACCCTCACCCAGTGCCGTATGACCGTATGCTAGCTAGGCCGTATGCCGATGCCGTATGCCCTTGCCCTCGGGATCGATCCCACGGGGGATGGGTTCAGAAGGGGGGGGGGTTCACCCATTACCCGTAGGTTTATTTATTATTAACTAGTCCCGTTAGGGGATACAGGGGAAAGTTTCAATTATTGAACAAATTCTTCGAATCGTGTCAAATAAGGAGATTAATAGAAAATTGTGCCGAAAGAGCGTTTTGTAAACACACCGATTGATCCCGAATAAGAAGAAACCCTTGGCAAGAAAAAGAACACCTCCAAGTCTCAAGTCTTAATGAATAATAGATGTTTTCAATTTTCAATAATAATTTCAAAAGAAAACAATTTCATTTGAAAATAAACGAAATAACTTGTAACTTAATTATAAGGGCCAATCTTAGTTCAGGTAAATTATGTTGATTTTTATTACTTATTTATACTATTCACTAATTTATTCTTATACAAAATTAACTTAAGCTTTCCCAGCCTACATGGGCTACAAACGTATCCCATTGAGCGATTTTTTTCTGTATTGTATTTGCAATATTTTCTAATCGTTATTTGTTTTAAATACAAATAATTAACAAATTCAGATTTGAATGTTTTAATATTATGACCAAAAAATATATAATTAATTGTTAAAGTTCATAGCATTCATATTATTTAATTAATCAAGTATGTTAGCAGGCATTTGGACGGGAAAGTAGCAAATCAAAAAATTCTCGTCGATTTACGCGACGTTTCGCCAATTTTATTTTGGCTTCATCAAGCGTTTCAATGATTATAATTAATTGTAAGATATAATTGATATACACATATTTCTGAATTAACTCAATTGTAACTGATTCTTTTTATGGCCCGAACAATTATTTAATTTATATATAAGAAAGATTAAAATGACTAGATTCACTTAAATAAACAGATCTGAAGTTCTGTTTATTTAAGTGAATGTTATAATAATTCAGTCATTTGAATCTTTCTTATATATAAATTAAATATGTGCATATCTATTATATCTTACAATTAATTATAATCATTTAGACGCCTGATGAAGCCAAAATAAAATTGACGAAACGTCGCGTAAATCGATGAATTTTTTTATTTGCTACTTTCCCGTCCAAATACCTGCTAACATTCTTGATTATATAATGAATGTTTTAAAATTCCAAAAATATGTCTATTCCCATCATATAAAACAATCTTTTCTTAATATTTTTTAGTAAAAGATATCATTTAAAATATGTATAATACAATCAAACAACATAATGATTACAATTATTAAGTTTTTTAATATTAATTAAAAATTTTTTGCTTGCTAAACATCTTGCTAAAGTTGATTGGGATACATCTGTGTCCCACGCTGGCCTTAGTACAATGTTCCTTACTCTGGCTGGAAAAGATTAACAGCAGGCAACTGAAACATATTTGTTCTGAAGAAGAAAGAATTAATCATCGAAACATATACAATACGATGTTTCATTTAATATTCTTGGTTATCTTATTATTTCTTTTCATCTTAGCTTCAGCAGCCAACAATTTCATGAGTTTTTAAACATACTTGCGTTTCTATTAGTGGTAAAGTTTACTATTTGAATGTTAAAAAAATATGGATTTCGAAAATAATTTATATATTTTGAACGGTTTGTTGAATTGGTAAAGTTATGAAATAAAATTTTCATATTTAAGGGATCATTAAATGGGATCTTTGAATAAATAAGCTTTTGAAACACCTTGATAATTCTGGATAGGCCCGTAATTATTTGAAATCTAATAACTAAACCACAACTACCAGATGTATTATTTTATTACAATAAAATATAATTATGAAACTAGAAAGATGTTATTGCTTTAGATAACAAAGTTAATTTTCTCAAATAAAAATAAAAACTGCATTGTCCCCTGCTAAATATGAGATGGTATAAGTAATTTTGTTTACATGCTAGAAGAGATATCGTATTTGAGAATCGAAACAAGAGGCTAAAAAGCTATCTGGTACAATAATAATTAATTAAGATTGTCTACTACTGAATCCGAGGTGTTAGGGATGATTTTAAGATTATTTTTAAAAATAAGATCGGGACCCTATAAGTATGCAACGATGTTTTATGTTTGTCCGTCTGTCTAAACTAAATATGATTAAAAAGTTAAAATTTAGATGGAAGATAATTTTTTCTGATTTTTGCCAACCTCTGAGGGAACCGAAGTTTGAAATTCACGGATCGATCGGCCATTCAGCTAATTAATTATGGTACCTTCATGTCGGACTCGCACTTATCTGGGTTTTTTTATTATACATCAGAAGGATTGATTTCAGCACGAAATTTTTTAAAGATGAAGATAAAATCTTTGTAACATTTTGTACGCTTGATATAATATGTCAGGCCTCGAATAGTCAGGATAACATTTAGGCACTCGGATTCAATTACCGAGGGGCTGAAATCAACACCCTTCTGACATATAATATAAATCATCTCTAATACTTCGGATTCATTAGTTAACAATCTCATGCGTTTTCTTAGCTCTGCTACTAACGATACTTTTTTTAAATTCATTGACGACTTAATAGCTTTTTGGTACTTGGGTTTGATTTCCAATGCGGCAAAAGGCCTTTCAACATGTAAACAAAAATTATCGACAACATATCAGATTAATCAGAAAACCATCCCTTTGATTTGATTTTTTAACCAAGATTGACTCTTGGCAGAGCTAATATCATTTAGTTGCCTGTTATTCTATTTATCATTCAGACAATATATGATTAAATATTCAAAGCTTATGTTTAGTCAAATCAAGTATGACATTAATTTAAAACTTAAGAATTATTTTTAAGGATTTAGGTGTCGGTTCTAGGTGAAACATTATAAATAACTTATGAGGAGTGAATCAAATTTTAATATTTCCTTTTTGTGAAACTTAACCTAGAAAATTCTCCTCATAAGTTAAAACTTAAGATATAAAAATCAACATAATTTCTGCGGAGACAGATTAGCCTTTCTTATTCGTAAATTAGAAATAAATAATCGATGAAACTGATTCTGAGATTTTCTGTGTCATTTCATTCCAAATTCTTTGTATTTTGGTAGATAATATTCAAATCTGCATTAAATATTTCGTAGCTCCTTCAATGTATTCAGTTTAAAATGAATTTATATAGATTAACAGCGATCTTATTAGATAGATTTAGATGTAACTGATGCTCTCTCATGAATCAAACATAAGAATCATAAATGCTAGCAATTGACTATTCTTTGAGACCTACCATTTCTGACATACAAAAAATAATTTCGAAAAACAAAGTAAATGAAAACAAATTGAAGACTGGGGTAATTTATAAGTTTTCTTAAATCTTAAAAATTGTTTCGGAAGACCATCTTCATCTTCAATCTAATATAAATATTTCACATGAAGATTTAATGAAGTTTTAGTCAGAATTGAATTCATATTAAATTGATGATAAAGATAAGCCTTTGTAATCTCAACTAATGACAGAATGTCTCTACTACCACCTTCTAGAGAGAGAGAGAGAAACCTTCCTCGCATCCCCAGTTGAAAACTTTTTATAGAATGACCCATTTTCTTCGATTTTTCCAATAAAAACAAATTCGAAGAATAAATTAATGTTATATTAAAAATTTAGTTAATAAAATGTTATTAGTTCCTTCCTTTCCTAAAGAAATGTACATATAAGTCACACCCCCGCGATGTTTACACATAACAGACTCGATATTCGTTTTAAACTTTTTTAATTAAAATTAAAAAAAAGTCACACGAGTGTAAAAATCATTCGAGAATTATTGAAAAGGTCATTTCAAGCAAAAAAAAAGTTCTTTGAATATATGTCCTATTTGAATTCCTTTCAAAAATGATCAAAATTTTAATTGAAATATGTGCGTACATTTAATTTTAATTGTTATTTTGATAACAAAATTAATGCTCACAAAAACTGCTTAAAATGTGCTCTTTGAGATCGTATGGAAGATTGATATGCTAGTCAATGATCATTGGCTAGCTGATTAGCCACCACAAGGTTTCGATTTCAGTAATCCGATTAGATATCAACTAAATTTTTAGTAGAATTGACAAATTTTGGAAGTAACGAAATAATTTAATGAGAAATACATAAGTGATGCCATATAATAAGGAGTTTCGATTTTCCTAGGGGGGGCCAGTGTCCCAAAGGAGTTCTGTTCTATTTTTGACATATTTCCAAATAAAATTTTGATCAATATTAATTAGGCAAGGGATTGAAATAGGGCCTATTTTCATATACCATTGTTTGTATAAAATTAGCTCCCGAACAATTTCCTAGAGTTTTTAAATCTAATAATCAAAATTAGATTCATGATAATATGTATTTTCCAAACGATTTTAATCAACACTTAGTATAGAGATTGAGACTCGAGGGGCGCGATTTCACCTGACTTAGAATAAACAAACAAATTAAATAAAAATTCTATTCTATCGAATAAAGAAAAGAATCACGTCTAAATTGCATGAACCTTAATTATATTATATATTATTTAATAGAGGATATATCTGTTTGTTTTTTCAATTTTCTTTCCAACATATAAATATATTTTTAGCTGCTAAAAAAGCCTGAATTATTTGTTTTGCTACAAGTTTTCTATGAAAGTCTGAAGTATTTTGTTAAGGGAGAATGGTGTGGGTTCTTATTGAAACATTTTAAATAAAGTAAATAAAATATTCTTCTGCTGTCTTTCCATCAAATCTATATATACGAACCCATCTCCAAAAGAAAATACTTCTAACTTTTATTACAGAAACTTGCATGAAACTTGCTTAAAGCATTTAGTTTCTAGGCGTGTATGTATTTTATGAAAGATTTGTGTTGTTGCGGATGAATTTTTTCGAAAAATCTTTTCCGTCTATCTGAACTTGAATTTAAGAATTCAACAGAGGGATTTTCATTGATATTTAATTTCAACATGTTTAAAATCAGCGCGCGATCGTTAACTTTTACCAGTACTTTGAAAGATAACGCCACTAACTAGAATATATTTTCATTCGTGATTTTGATATTTAAAAATTAAAGATTACTTTGGACAGATTTAGTAAATGAATCAGAGACACACGTTGCTTTTACAGACCTGAAACCACAATCTACCTATTAAAAAAAATTTCGAGAAGCAAAATTGTTAATATTCTCTAATGCAAGCTTAGCGTAAATAAATGAATCGATTATATTGAATTTTTATAAAAATCGCAGATTACAAGTAATGCAAAAAAGGTGAGAACCCAGTTGGCAATATCACCCATTCTACTATTTTATCAAGCCCTCGAATAATAAAAAAAATAAATAAATAAAAAAATAACACTTTTGTAACCTTAAACCTAACAATGGATTCCAATAGAGTTTTATACGCTGATTATCATGCAATTTTCCGATTTTTTAAAACAGGTCAGAGTTTCAAGATATTATCGGTCAAAACGACAAAAAAGGGCATTCTGACCTATTTTCGAGTTCCATTAGAGATATGAAATAGCAATATTTGAAATCAAAATATTTTGTTGACGTAATAGAAAACAGCTTCCTCTTTGATTTTCCAATTAACACTTGTTTTTAGCTCAATAAGAACTCGATTTATAACTAAAAACCTAAAACTACGTGATTATAAAGGATAATAAACATAGATAAAACATATTGTCTTAGTTTGTTAGTTATAACTCGAGTTCCAATTGAGCCAAAAACAAGTGGTAATTTGAAAATCAAAGAAGAAGCTGTCTTCTATTACATCAACAAAATATTTTGATTTCAAATATTGCTCTTTAATATCCAATGGTACTCGAAAATAGTTCAAAATGGCCTTTTTCTTTGTTTTGAACTATAACATCTCAAAACTCTGACCTGTTGTAAAAAATCGGGAAATTACATGATAATCAGAGTATAAAACTCTACTGGAATACATTGTTAGGTTTACAGTTACAAATTTTATTTAATTTTTATCTAGCAGTATAATAATAAAAAAATAGATCATGAATTGTACCACAAGATAGCGCCCACCTAAGTATCGAATTAGCTTTCATTTTTCGGAAAATTTCATTAACATTTTAATTCAATTTTAATTTCTTATTTTAATATGATTTAATAAAACTATTCTCACTTTTTTTAGGAATATTTAAAAATTTCATTCAAGACCTCTATGACAAACAATGACAGGGACAGTTGGTCTAAAAAGAAACCCATTTAATACAACTCAGAGTTGGAGTCTTAACAAATGGCAAGCAAACGAACCGTTAAGGGTTACCAGGAGCTGTTAATTTTGTCAAACAGAAAGCAGCTATATATAATAAAAATTTTAAGTTTCATAAATACCAACCCTTTAATCTTTAGAACTTACTAGATTTTGGCTTCTCTATTAGCACGCTATAGTAAACACTACACCTGCGCTCATATTAAGAAATTAACATATTACAACAATATGGCCGTCCACAGGGTGGTAAGGGGAACAATTGCCCTCTCCTAAACAGTGGCTGATTTAGGCATGGACTTTATGGGCTGCAGCCTAAGATTAAAAACAGGTCATGGTCAAAAAATAAAAATAACAACTATTTAAATTAAAAATTTAAGAAAAAATTAATTATACCATATTCCTGTTTTATTTTTTTTGGGAAAAGTAATTTTCAAGCATGATGTTTTCTGTCTATATTTTTTTGGATTCTGATATAAGATACCAGCCCTCGATAAACCAATAATGAAAAGTTCATTTTGATAGGAAAATGTCTATATTTTTATAAAAAACAAGATTATTAAATTTTGGGCTCTCTAGCTCTTTAGAACTTTGGGTTCAAAAATAAAAAATAGATTTTTACAATTTGATCTATCTAATGGTTGTAACTTATGCGATAAATTTGGCACATGACTTTATATTACTAAGCTCTACCACTTTTGCCAAGTTTCAATTTTCTACTACAAATCTTTCGCTGTCAATAAATTGCCTAACCACTAAAATTTGCATGCAGTGTTCCAAGTCTTAAAAAGCATTTCACTTGTTCTTACAATTTATTTATTTATTAGAAATTTTCTTTAGAAAATTTCATTAGTCATAATCGCGTAGTTTTTTAAAATCAAATAGCTTTCTCTTTGATTCAGACTATAATATTTATTAATCAACTTGTTCAATTAGTTCTAATACAATAATTATAATAATTGAACCGTCTAATTGAATTAGGGTTGAACGTACATATATTCCTAGTGTTTATTAGTCTTTTTATTAACTTACTATACAATTACTATGAGATCTAGAAAAAATTTTAAATCAAATTGAAACTAGAGGCTAATATTATTGTAAATTAAAATGTAAATAAAATATTCAAACAAACTTTAGAAAAATTTGCTTTGCATATAATACGTATGTTTATATTTTGGAGGTTTTAATAAACATTATAAAAACCAAGACCTGGGTTTAAGACACTTATTTTTCACACTTGTAGTCCACGATTATGTTTTTCAGATATCAAAAAATAACTGATTCAATTAATTACATTTGAGGACATTTTCACGCTCTTAAAATATATTTATATTCTGAACTTAATATAATTGCATGATTTGGGTGATCGGCATCGGCATTTCTCGGCCTCCTATTTTTATCATTATCAACCCCATAAGTAATTAAAATTTAAATTTATTCAAGGAGACAATAAAAGAGTGTCTTCTGCTGGAAAAATGAATTTTTTAATTTATTTATAACGAGACTATAGTTTCGAAACTTTCACACATCAATTCCTGTGAATCAATTGTAATAGACTGATGAAAGTGGCTAGGCCCTCGAAACTATAGTCACCCTTATAAATAAATTAAAAAATTCATTTTTCCATCTGAAGACACACTCTTTTATTGTCTCCTTTAATTTATAAAAATTCTGCTACTCTCGACAAAAAGAAACTTTCAATTTAATTTAAATTGATTTTAAATTTATTCGACTTTTTACTTATTCTTATTTTAAAATTATTAAGAATACAAATTCCTCATCTTATTAAAATTATTTTTTATTATTACTTAATAAAACTATTTATTTAAGAATTTTTATTATCGATTAATTTTCAAAACTCCAAAAAAGAGTGGGTTTTTGTCATCTATGTGATTCGTTCAATTCTTTCTAAATTGAAATTGATTAAAAATTCAAATTATTTTTCGAATTCCCAAAAAGACACTATTCGAACAAAAATCTATGTATTTTGAAAACCTGCTAGATTTATCAAATAGACCTCGTCCTGTTTCAAGCTGATGCTATTATTATTAGCAATTAAATTGGCCCAACGAACTAAGAAAAACTTTTTAAATTGGTGAGGAATGAATTTACCTATTTAATTCAAAGGCATTTTCAAATTTATTAAGAAAGAATTATGAAATTCGGAAAGACGACAAAAAATTAATACATACCCTTTTTTGAATTATAATAATTGATAATTTGGGATGGCTTTTACCTATAAAGAGTCTTATCTTAGGTGAATTAAAATATCTGTTTATTCTTAATGAACATGTATCTTTAAAACGCTCTGTGTAAACTCAGTTTTTCATGCGTTTAACTAAATACGTGAGTGCAAATCCCGAATAGGGTCAGGCCTGTCAACGTGTTTTAAATTAAAAATAATTTAATATAAAAATATAATTGAAAGCCGACATATATTTAAAATCTAATTTAATAAAAATATAATTAAAAACATTCTATATCATTATTTGAAATGATTATTTTTTTTATTTGTTTTAATTAAATAATACTCTGTTTCTGATTACTATTAACACGAGCGTCATTTCAACTATTCAATAATTATTTCTTTGATTAATCAATTTTCATACACATTTCAAATTTCAAATGTAGTTTGACAAATTAGCTAAATTCTCTTCCAAAGTAGAATTATTAAGGACAATTTGAGTTGACCATTGCTAATATCTGAGATACAAATGAAACAGGAGTAAATGAAAGGAGTTATGTGGACAGATAATCGATGAAACAAAAGGGGTTTTATCTTCAAAAGGAACACAGGGCTGAGCTTAATTACCCTCGATATTGGGGAGGAATGTTATTCGCGGACAATCGAGTAGTAATAAATATTATAATTAGCGATTTTAAAAGTTCCAAGATATTCAAAGACTTAATTATCATTAACAAGCATTCCGATGCTCTTGATAATTAATTTGTCATATGAATATTTCTATTTTGAAAATGTAATCCTTTTATTGAAGAATTAAATATTTTCGCCGAAGAGAAAAATTCAATTTAAAGAAATATCAAATCAAGATAAAATTAGATGGGAAAGTAAAAATTTTAAAAGAACAAAATGAAAAAAATAAAAATTTGATGTCAAAGAAATAATAAATTTTGTTTTTTCTAAACTATCTTAGAAAAATTTGACATCATTGTTGCTAAAGACTAATTTTTTATTATTACAAATAAAAGCACACACGAGACGACTCATTTTTCAGACCCCTCCGCTGATACCATCTCTCTTCCCACCATATTCATTTTTTATTTTACTATATTTTTTTTCTAGTTTGTATATGACCTTCGTGAACAGATCCCATTTAGTTAGATCCTATGTGAATATTATATTTCTTTTTATGTATGTTTTTATGCGAGTATATGAGAGACTGTAAATAAAATTTATAAAATTAGTAAATTTAAATTATTATTTTAAAACCCACTAATAGTTCATGACAAATAAAATTTAGTAGCCTGCTGGCCAGCAACATACCCGCTGAAGGCATTTCGTATACCGTTTTATAAGCTGTACCAAAAGCAAATAAAATTTTAAAATGCTCACCATTTGAAACTATCCCATCTATAGCAGTTATATTTTACATTACTTATCTCGGTATATAGAAAATTTATAAGGGGAATGATTTTTAGATGTTGTTTAATAAATTATGTCAAAGGGAAAGAGTGAAGATAGCAAACAAAGATTATCACTGAGACGTTTCGGCTTAATTTAATTTTTCCATTTTCATTCACATATCTTTTAGAAATGCCAAAATAAAATTTATCCGACATGTCTCAGGGAGAATCTTTCTTTTCTTTGTTAGGCTGCTATCATGCTTTTCATTTCTCATCATATAAGAAATTAATTTTACAGCAATTGACGTTTAGAACATATCCATCAAATATATAATTTTATCATTAAAAGTGCATTTGTAATCTTAGAGTTATTTGTAAAATAAAATTATACGATTTGTAGGTACTTGTTTCGTAATCAAGTCGTACTATGAATTAGTTTTTGATATGTTTAAATGACAAACGTAAAATATCGATAATGTTGGTCGAACGGTTTTATAAAAGCAAGCAATTTGAAATTCCCATTTTTATTGGTACACCCTTTATTTTATCTTATAAAAAGCGAGTATCCAAAGCTAAAAAAAAATCATTGTAAAAGCGAAATTTCATAATATTCTAGTACCTCTACTTAATCAATTTTGTTCGAATAAATTGAGGGATGCAAAGTGATCAGAGGGGAGTAGAGCAGATTACAGATTCAAAGGGAAAAGTGAAACGGAACAAATAATACGTGGAATCTCCTGGTATCGGCAAAATCAAAGAGAGCCAATGGAAATTAACAAAATAGATAAAGTTCTGGGAATCTTCATGGAATTCACACAATGAACTTATTTGCTCGACATCATTAATTAGCAATTCAATTGGAATTTTCAATAAAAACACTCAAAACTTTTTACCAAGAAAAAAAAAATTAAAACCATCTTAAATGAAATACGCACCCCCTTTAATTCCGTTAATAATCAATTTTCAATTGTGCTTTTAAGAATTGAGAGAGGGTTTTCAAAATAAGTTTTTGCACGCCACTTGAGCTTATAGAATTAGTTGGTGGTTAGAAAAAATAATAATAATAAAAAAAATCTAGATATCGTTTTTAATTAATTGAATAGATAGCTTTCTTAATTATTATTAATATTATTATTACGAAAAGTTTAGCAAAGCCGATTTTAATTAAAATCTAATAAAATTGTGTCTTAAGAAAATAGTCTTTTGTTTTATATCTTTTATTAATAGTATTATAATTATTTTTATAAAGACCTATCAGTTTTTTATAGGTATTGATTATATTTTAATGCAAAATATATTATAATGAATTTACGCTTTTTGTTTGATAGTAATTAATTTTTTATCATAGAAATTTATTACAAGCTTAAACTTAAATGGGTAAGTATCCAAAAGTGCATAAATAAAATAAACTGCAACGGATCTTTCCTAGACTTTATCCAAAGTCATTTGAAATATTAATATGTTTTTTCGTTTATTATTAATCAGATCTCACTGGCTATTTGAAGTCCATGTTGAATAAAAATCAAAAATTACGAACGATTCTTATCTAATACTAGTTGAATAAACTATTTTTGATGTTTTGACCATGAGCTATATTAAACCGATCAAATAGATAAATTTTAGAGTATTTAAAAAAATAATCTTACTCTAGGGAAAAGTGTAAAAATCGGAATTTTTGGCCTCTGAACGAGACCCCATGTAATTTTTTTGCAAAACCGTCACGTGATAAAATTCAACCTGATCGAATACTACAATTTGTGACTTTGATTGAGGCCATGGGTTCCGTAGTCTTTACCTGAGGACCCTTTGAATTTGCGCTTGGTGGGAGAACGATTGCAATACTTTACCCATACATTGGATTAAGTAAAAAGTAAAATCACATTAATAAAATGGAACTGAGGAGGCAAATCGTGATAACTCGGATGTTTAAATGGTAAACTCTACCTTTTCTATTCTCTATCTATTTAAAGCTTATGTAAAAATTATTCTTTCATACATAGATACTTGATTGCTTAATTGCCAATAAGCTCTTGAGCATTCCATTAACGACTGGACTCGCCTAGCTCTTACGCAGCTTTCATTCTTCTGCGCGCAAAGTGTTGCCTAAATACAGGCGCACCAACGTCTGCGCATCAGGTTCAAATTAAGTCTGCATTTTCATTATAATTCAATATTTTTCTTAAACGTGCAAAAAATTGAATTAGTTAAAAAGCTCTGAATGAAAAAATAATTCAAATAAGTCAAAAATTATTACTCTTTAAGCTGACCAATGGGCGAAGTTCTCCAGGCGACCAGAAAATTGAATTTACTCAAAAATACTAAATATTTTTCTTATTAGTATTATCTATTGTTTATACTGTCTAAGTTAAAAGAAGGCAAAGTTAAGATCTTTCATGATTTTGAATGTACACCTCTCTTCTGACTCTTTTACTGAAAATCAAGAACCGGAAGCCAAAGAGTCCACGTTTACACATTTCCGAAACTTATATGAATGCTTATGATATTCTAATAAATTCAGGTGAGATGTAAGTGTATCTGTAGTCGTTTCAAACCCTAGCTATTCAACAACCTTTATAAACTTTTATATTTTGAACATGGATTTGATTCCACGAATCACTTCATCACGGCCAGCTATTGTTTACTATTATACAATGGGGAAATGGAACAAGAACCCTAATCTTGCTGAGTTATAACATATTAAACCGATCAAATGAATAAATTTTAGAGAATGGGAAAAAAGTACTATCTTACTCTAGGGTAAAGTAATTTAAAATATAATTTTACTAAATACTTTATATTACCTTTTTTTGGGGTCGAACTTTTTGACCTATGGACGAGAGAGACCTCATGTAATTTCGCCACGTGCTAAAATTAAACCTGGTTGAATACTACAATTTGGGAGTTTTATTGAGACAATGGGTTCCGTATCTTTTTCTGAGGACCCTTTGAATTCGTACTTGGCGCGATACAGAGTGCAATACTTTACCCAATCTGCTACCCATTGGATAAAGTAAAGATAAAAATATTTTTAACTGAATTTCTTCCTAAAACAATAGTTCAGTTAATTTTTTTATGCACTTTTGGATACTAATCATTTTTGACCAGTAGGCACTATTACAGTTTAAGATCTTTATTTTTGGGCGTTTCTGTAAATAAGTGTAGAAATCCTATTCCTATTATAGCTGGTAATAAGTTGAATTTTTAAACGGAGTACGGGAGACCTAACCTTATGTTCTCGCCCTGAAAATCTACAAAGCTACACACTTGATCATCTCAGTTAAAAAAATAATGTTTCAAAAAAATTACATATTATTTTACAAATATGTATATTTTTATTCATTTAAATTAAAGAGCTGATTGGGTGCGATCTACTGTTGAAACCGTCTAGATTAGGCTTTTTGATTAGGTATTTCATTAAAAATAGTAATTTTGAGAAATCAAAAAAAATTTAAGGAACAATTTTTTAACTGGACTGCACGTCGTCATCAAGTGATTCAAAAGACATTATTTGACAGTAGTAAAAACAAAACACTGCTGAAAACATATACCTTATTCTGATAAAAATTTCTAGCCGAAAATAATTAATCTAGTTGATTCAGTATATATAATTTTTTTTTAATAATGATATTGATACAAGAAGTTGCACCAAAAAGGTACAACCTCTGTAGTCTCGGTGAACCCTTGTATCGTGAAAATAAGAAGAAATTTCAGTTGAAATTCTTCAATTTCAAATATTCCGATGACTTTCAATTACTATTTAAAATTTAAAAATAAAAACTAGTTTAATTTATAATAATGTGAATTTTTTCAAATAAATTCTAATATTTTATATTTTATTTCTATTCCTGTAGAAGTACAGAGATACGTTTATAAATATGAGTAATACCAGACAATTTTGTTCTTCAAAAATATTCCCTTAATTAATTAAATTTGGGTGGCCGGCAACAAAAGAACTCACACAATGTCAATAACATGGAATTAATTAGAGAATAAGTAAAATGTATTTTGTGCATTTGTGTAAATAAATTTATCTAGATCGCCAATGGACATCGAGTAAATGACAACCCGATTCTATTAATTATCAAAGGGCCGTTACATGTTTATATTATTGTATAAAGTCCTCTTATTGTGGAAATTCGAATTAATTATAAATTTCTCATAATTCCACCAAGATGACCAAAATTTCCAGAGAATTGTTTTCTATTTGGCAAAATGTTCAACTACCCTGAAACAAACTATTCTATGAAAACAATACTAATTATAACACACTTGACGCATTATTTTATATAAAAGATAATTTATATTATTTAATCTAATTTTAATATAATATAATATAATCACACTCCACTAGCTCTACATTTTTCTATTATTTAAATTTCATATATCAGGTTCTCATTTTCATAGGATCATTATTTTCATCAGCATCATCTTCACGATACAAGGGTCGACCGCGGACTACAGCGGTTGTACCTTCTTGGTGCAACTTCTTCTTGTATCAATATCATTATAAAAAAAAAAAAACAATCAAGCCATTTTCAAATGGAAAGCGATCATGCCGTTTAGGGTTACCCAGAGCTGTTCGTTTTGTCAACTAGAAAGCAACCAAATATATATATTTATAGAGAAACAATAGGGGATAAATTTGAATTAAGAAAAAGTTGTATACTAGCTTTAATACGAATAACAAAAATAAATAAATAAATAATATTGAAGGGACACGATGGAATTTTTTGATCTTAGATATTTTAAAGAAAATAGCAAAAAATATTTCTATCGAAAAACACTATGTTTTCACTTTGGCATTAATAGTAATTATAAAAATATAATTAGATAGCAAATATCGAAAAACCTATGTTTTCACTTTAATTAATAATTAATTATAAAATATAATTCGGTATAAAATAAGCTTAAGTGCTAGATATCCCAGTTATATAAAATATTAACTATTAATAGAGTGGAGGGCAAAAATCCAACAGATTCGAAAAACTTTTTTTTTGTTTTTGTTATCTATTTAATAAAATCATTCTCAACAATCAATTGGTTAATATCTCTATATTAATAATTTTAAGAGAAAGTACTGGAAAAGCTTTAGAAATGAGTCGTCGCGCGTACGCTTACCTTATTATAAATAAATCCAAATAAATGAATAAAAATTAATTGATTTAAAATACCACTTATTGACTTCCTACAACACGAAAAGTATATTAATAACTACAAAAGAAATTCAGAAAAGAATATAAACATTCTTGTTTATTTTGTTTTCGATGTGTATGAAAACCCTTTTCCTTATTTGTAACGTTGTTTGCCCTAGTGAATAGTCGATTTTTCAGTAAGCCAGGGGATGAAATTAAAAAATAAATAATAAAAGAATGAGGTGTTGTTGCGAGTATAGGAGCTGACTCAGCTGTTTTCTAGGACACTTACGGAGTGCGATGTGAGCCCCTTCATCAGGAGGGTAGTTCCGCTTGACAGAATTGATAACACTGAGCCCAATCGAACGAAGATCCATCTCAAGAGCTTTTTGAAGTACATTCCTAAAAACAAGCAAATTTCCACTTTAACAAATATTTATTGAGTAAAAAGATAAATTATATAGTTGAATGAGAAAAATATCCTTTAATAAGATCATTCTATCTTTAGGAAAATATAACTCAAAAAGAGCTTCTTTTTATCATAGTATATATATAATATATTGTAAATATATAATTGTTTTTTTTATAATACATAAGTAGAAGGAGACAATAAAGAGTGTGTCTTCTGCTGGAATTAAAATTGTTTAATGTATTTATAACGAGACTATAGTTTCTAGAGCTTTGCCCTCTTCATCAGTCTATTACAATTGATGAAGAGGGCAAAGCTACGGAAACTATAGTCTCGTTATAAATTAATTAAAAATGTATAATTCCAACAGAAGACACACTCTTTATTGTCTCCTTCAATTTATAAAATTCTGCTCTCTCGGCAAAAAACTTTCAATTTAATACATAAATACAAAACTTTTACAAAAAAACAATCTTCAAACGTTTATTAAAACTCCAACTTACTCCGTCTTGATGATGGAATTACCTCGAATATACGTATAAAACAAATAAAAATATTTAAGAAAAACCTTTTTTCTCTAAACATTTTTGATAAATATTAGAAAAACAGTCCATATCTGATTGACCCTTTGTTAATTGAATTGTTGTTGTTGAAAATTTTGATCATTTCTAAAATGAATCTTGTTTCTAAATTCGGTTCTTTATCTAAATTTCTTCTTGTGAAAAGTCGAGTTGGTATGAAAAGATTTTTAGATATTTAGAGATTCAGGGCATTGCATTTGGTTGAATTTGGTCCAAGAGCAAGACTTTTCATTTTTTGACCCTCCGCCCATTTTGGCTGGTTAGTTTTTGCATTTCTAGCTCTCTAGAGCCCCACAGATTATGTATACAAAATTTGGTTGAGTTTGCTCCAAGGGAAGAATTTACATTTTTTCACCCTCTACACCTTTGTAGGTGGGTTCTTGGAGGAATTATTTTAAACAAAAGTTATCAGAAATCACATCCCCTACAACTTTACTCACAGCAAAATTTGCCGTAGAGTTAATGGTTTAGGAGTTAGTTGATAATTTTCATTAGTGCGCCCCTAAACCCCCTTTTGGGGTCAAAATATCAAAACGTTATATATCAATACACCTAAATTAAATGTCATCTGATCCAAATATAAAATTTCATTATAATTCCTTGGCCGTTTTTACGTGAATCGTGAGCAACTTTTTGCGTAAACCATGCAAACATACATACAAACATACATACATACAGACAGACAGACAGACAGGAATTTTGTTGAGGGTGTTTTCGTTCATAACTTTGCTTGAAACGTTTGCAACCAAAATTTGGCGTGATTTGGACCAATGTACAGAGAAAATCTTAATTTTATATATATAGATTTCAATTGATCATTATTAATTATTAAAATAATAATAATAATTGATGCTGATTTTTCATGCCTTTCCGAATTTCATAATCATTTCATAAAAACGAATTAGGAAAATACTTAAAATTTATATTGTGCGAAAATTCAATTTACTATTCTTAATTTTTGAATACAAGAAGAAACTTAAAAAAATGTCTTTGCAAGTTTTCACTATTTTTGAAAACTTTTTTTAAATGCTTCAAGTCTCGAAAAACTTAAGTCACTTGTCTTGAATACTATTACGTCTATTCGCAGCCATTATAAAAATAATTGAAAAACTATTTAAAAAACACGCCTTAAATTCATAATTCACTAAAAAGCGCAGAAAGTATTTTTTTACGACACAAAAAACTTCCATACTCAAGTGAGTGTTCATGTAAACGTGAGCGTTTATTTTAATTAAATTGAAACATAAAAGCGATTATGTTTTTATTTTTAGTTATGTGAGAATGGACATTTTTTGAGTAGTAAAAAAAATTGGTTTCTGCTTTATTAGTGAAGATTATCTCAGAAAAACAGGACTTATGGCAACACTGAAAACCTCCTCTCACAGTTTTTTCGCAAATACATACTTACGGTATGAATTTAGTTTTCAAAAATAAATAAAAGACTATGAGAAAAATGCCATTTAATTAAATTTCTGATTCATTAATCATAATAAAAACTGACTAAAGCTAGTTAATGAAGGGAATTTCAAATGATGAGAAAAGTTCACCCCAAGATTCATCCAGTGATTAGGTGATGACTGCCCGTTAGCCTTTCCTTCGAGAGTAATTGCAATCGTAATTAGATCACTATTAAAACAATCAAGTTGCCTCTGATATATATCGTATATGCACTGTTCCTAATTCTTTTATTATAATTAGTCTCTGATTTTTAATTCTATTATCTAAGCTAAGATTTTCCTGGTATAATTATAAAATATTAATTAAAGAAAAATTTTCTTTACTTTATTTAAAATGTTTCACCAAGAACCCACACCATTCTCCCTTAACAAAAAAATAATTAATTAATATAAAACATTTATATTTGTTTTGACTCGCATCTTGTATTATATACTATATTAAAAAAATACAGTTCTTTTATAAAAACAATCCCAAATCTTTAATTAAATTTCCAAAAGTTTTTGTAAAATTCTCTCTTGATCAATAATATTTTTTATAAAAGAACTACATATCTTATTATATTAAACGAGCATTTCTTGTATATATATTTATATATATAGAATGGGTTTCTCGAAAACGGCTCTAAAGATTTGGATGAAATTCACAGGTTTGAGAGTTTTTGGGTTGACAATTCGATCTGTCACGGTCTCATCTTCGGCTAAGTTGTTTTTGATGGGGTTTTTGTTAATTGAAATAATTATTCACAGGCGGTTGTCTCGATAAAAATGTATAATTACATTTTTATTCAATTTCCTTTTAATAATTAATTGTTTTTTTAATTTTATATCCCACAAAAAGATCATTACACATTATTATATATTATAATTTGCCAATTTGATTAATTGGAGGTATTTTTTATTGAATATTAAATTATTAAATATAATATTAATATATCACTCTGAACTAAAGCAAAAAATTAGCGAGCAACGCTCGGTGTTCCAGGTACTTATTTTAATTCAATAAACCCATCAATATTTTTTTTTTCAAAATATCTATTCTATATATATAGGGCTTATTTCGTGGCCGTGCTGTATACACAGACGAGAGGGCCCGAACACTAGCGTAAATTCCCGAAGAGATTTTGACAAGATAATTTTTTAAACTAGCAAGATAGAATACCCTGAACAACAAAAATTAAACTTTTTTTTATTCTCGATGAAAAGTAATTTTTGGACGCTAAATACGAAAAGGACAATGAAATTTTAAGATGGGTTGCCCTTTTTGAGTATTAAAATTTATGAATAATATAATAATAGTAAATAGCGTATAATTATGATAAAATACACGATCGTTTAGCTAACCTCTTCCAGATATGAAAAATCCATTAAAAGGTTCCAACATAAGTCCACTAGCATAAAATGATTCAACTTCCTCTAGTATCGTTTTTTCATGATGGAAAGCCCTCATTAAATCATTTGTCCTCTTCATCGTCTACGGCTCATCAATTGTCAAGAAAGAAGTGCGAGTAATGGAAGTGAATCTCTAAAGATATATTGAATCCTGTTTTTCCATGTAATATAGCGCATGTTCTCGACTAGTTTGATGAAATCGTCAGCTCTTTTGGATCACAAAAATTTGTTGCTCAAGACAATATTTATTACAAGCAACGTTACATATTAATGGATTGAAATTAAAATTATTTCCGATAAAATATGCTGTTGTTCTGTGTCATCGAAAGAACACTATGCATGTAAATTTTGTAGTTGAAGTTTCCTATGAGAATCACAACATTTTATATTCTACTTTCCAAGCCGTATTAGGTTTGATTGACGCAAAGAGAATCAACCATGTCATTGATTTTTCGGTAATGAAATACGAGAACTGACTTAATTGGCTTAGTTTACACCGTAGCTCTAGTACGCAGATCAAACGATTAGTTGGTATTAAATTCCCTGTGTAAACGATAACATACGTCGAAAAGGGCGTATCGTATCAAAATAGTACGTGTATTAAACCCTGAAACGTCGATGTAGACACATAGGTTAAATTTACACAACGTAACCTCTTTAATATCATGTTTAACGTGTTTTAAAATATGCCTCTTTTTAAAAAAATAAAAAACCAAAGAAACAATCATATTTTCATCTGAATTCTTTTATCTAAATAGACTTTATAATTGACAGCTCACTAGCTTATATATTTGAACCTTAAATCATGTAAACTTTAGCGCTGGTAGGTATCATATTCAATTTAGTGTGGACTATTTTACTACGCGTATTAACGGTGGCTAAATCTACATTTGTAGAATATTTTTGTCCCTATATGGTAACACTGTGACGTGCGCAATAAAATGGCCATCGACCTTTAAAACTACATGCACTCCAGCACTTTCCTATTCCCAAGATCAGAAAAAGTCATAATGGGTTAGGACCGGAAGAATACTAAAAGATTCTGTACTGTACTATAAACAACCTCAGCGAGTTTGTACATGTGGATTCTGATTAGAATTATTCGCTACTCTCGGCGGATGTTGAAATGACTTAATTTTTTTTTTTTTTCTCATTTGTGTTTAGAAATGTCTGTAACCTGAAAAAAAATATTTTCAAACATAATTTTTCTCTCTTTCTATCTCTATGACTGTATGCTAATGGATTACGTTACGATATTCACTATATTATTCAAATCCTAAAGTACGTAAAAAGTTCTTTCTACCTCACATAAATTTGTATTTTTAAAAACTAAGCGCTGATTAGATTTTAATCTATCTAACTTAAGCATTTAGGTTGAAAAATTCAAAAAAAAAAATCGAATCGTCAAATAGATATATTTCTTAAATGAGAATCCTTCTTCTGAAAGAAGCACAAAGTTTAAAAGATATTCATCATAAGTACTTAGCACCATATAATGAACTTTATAAAGGTCTCTTAGGTAAAAGCAAGTCATCTAAAAAAAAAAAATTTTGCTAAAAGCAGAGCATAGAACTCATAATTATACTGAAGAAAGTTCAGAGTATAAGGAAGCCTTGTAACAATAATACACCCTTGATTAATGGTGGTTAGTAGTGATGACGAAGAAAACATGATACATATTAATATCTGATACTTTTGATAAAAAAACTTTCATAAAAATATTACTCTTAAGTTCAAAAATATAAAATTATTTTGTTGTTTTTAATTTTCGGGACCTAACCCACTTTTTGTACTAATTTTTTATTTCGTATAGCACGGATTCGGCTAACAAAGCATTTTTAAGGAACCTAACAACCGTGTTATACGGGGGTTATACCTGTTCTTTCCAATATACTATGATAAATTTGCTGTTGAATTCTACAAAATAAGATCTTTCAAGAAATTATGTTTTAGAGAGAATAAATAATATACCTATAGCACAAATGTAAAGTGTTTTCGGCTGCTGTTTGATATCGTACATTATACTTGGGGCCCACAGTGTGAATTATGTATCTCGCTGGTAATTTATGACCTTGTGTGATCCGAATCTCTCCAGTTTTGCAATCTGAAATCAAAAATTAAATATTTAATCAGTTTATGGAGCAAGAAGGTGTTACAGCAACAAGATGCAACAGCTATTGGCTCTTACATTTTAGAAGGTGGAATGAGGAATTTCAGGTGTGATTCGGAGTCGAAGGTAAACGTTAGGAAGTACATTGCTGAAAAAATATTCTTTTAAAACCCAAAACAGTTGACTGTACAGTTTTAAAATTAATTGACAGGGTAAATTCTTGTATTAGTATAGGAGTTGTACAGTTTTCTTTTCACCATCCATAATAAATCGACGGAGATGTTTCAACCCCGTATTGGTCCATTCTCATCTCAATTATGTATGCTAATAATAAAAATCAATTACACATCTCTCTTTAAAATAAGTATGTAAAAGTAGAAAAATTGGATAATTTTATTATTATATCGATTGATTAGATTTGATTGAATTTACTTTTCTATTCTTGTTCTAAGTTTCAATCTTTTGCTCTCATATCATTATTTAATACTCAATTTTAGCCATCAATTTTAGATCCCGTCTACATGAAGTTTTTCAAGGACGAAACTATTGTGTTATGATTTGGTAAAATCTACTAAATGATTAAAAGGATTAATTTCATGACAAATTTGAATATGTAATTCTGAAAAAATGAAATGAAAATCGCGATCCCCGCGATCAACACTTCCAGTATCTCTTCTGCTTGATTCGTTATTTATTGCCTTACGGGGATCTCGGACCATATTCAAATCCATTTGGTGACGTATACCTATAATTAACAATAAATAATCCATTCCGGTTTGGATCTAAGGGGCCATTAATAAAAAAACAGGGGGGTATGGCTTAGCGTCATAATATGTGACAATGGGTTAGGGGGGGGGTCTAAAGAAACGCGAGGTTTATATTATCGAAATAATAAATATTTTTAAGTATAAATATTTGTATCCTATATGTACTTGTTTGTTAAATTCTATTAGTAGTATAGATATTGAAATAAATAAATTGATTAATTTATCGATTAGATTTTACCCAATTTTTTGGATTGTTGAATCTGAAATTCTGAAGCTAGAATTTAATTTTGGGCATCTTGTGAATTTACATGTTATTTTAAAATTAATAAGAAAAAATGTATTGCCAAATGATTTTTTACATTAAATTTCCTTTTAATAAATAATAATTTAGTACTTTGGCCATCGCGTTAGGCCGGCATGTTTTGTTGACTTCTATCGATGAACTAAAACTAAGACTCAAATACTTTACGCTAGAGCCTAAATCTTACGCAGCTTTGAAGTCATCATCATCATCATTGAGTATACAGTCCTAAGACTGGTTTGATGCAACAATCCGTCTCCACTCGACTCTGTCCCCCGCCAGCTGTTTAACCTCTCTAAATGTCTGGCATCCCATATCCCCAATTATTTGGTTGAAATATTCTAATCTGGTTCTTCCCCTTCCCTTTTCTTTCCGACCTCCTCCAAGATATCCCTAAGCAGTCCCCCATGTCTCAGTGTGTGCCCCATCATCTGACCTCTTCTCTTCTTCAGACTCTTCCACAAGGTTCTTCTTTCTCCGATTCTTCCAAGAACTTCTTCATTTGTAATTTTATCCATCCATTTGATATTCATCATTCTTCTGTAGCACCACATTTCGAAAGCCTCCAATCTCTTTCTCTCCGCTTTTCCAATTGTCCAGGTTTCACACCCGTACATGGCTATGCTCCATACATATGTCTTCAATAGCAACTTCCTGTTTGCATAAGCTGATTGAGGAGGAGCATAGTAGTTTTTGTTTTGAATTAAACCCCATTTTTGCTTGGGCAATTCTTGATTTAATTTCGTTCTTTTGCTCCTCCCATCCCATGTTATTTTACTTCCTAGGTAGCGGAATTCCATAACTCCTTCTAGGTTTTCTTGGTTAATTTTGATGCATTCCTGTCTCGTTTGTTCTTTTTTTGTACATACTAGGACCTTGGTTTTATTCTTGTTTATTTTCATTTTGATTTCTTCTATTAGGATTTGGTTAATTCCATTCAAGGCGTCCTCTAATTCTTTTTTATTGCTTCCTAGAAGGGCAATGTCATCGGCAAATCTTATGCTTTGAAGTAGAGGAGACGAATTGATTGCCTATATTCAGGCGTATGGCGCGTACAATTTTTCTTTAGGAATAATCTAAATGTTTTCAAATATTTCTTAGGAATAATCTATACGAATTTAAATATAGGTAATAATATACCTATTCGTCTAAGTATGAGCCGTTCAGAGGCCAATCCAATTAAGTCCATAAACCAAAAAATGTATGATTTTTAAATCCTAAATTCATTAGAAAAGAATTTCAGAATAAATAAAAAGAAGGCTCTACTGATGAAAATCAGAACCAGGAGTTGTGTACAAAAATAATAAACCTAATTTGTTGGCTTAGAATTTAAGAAAATGTATAAGTTTTCCAATAGTGTGCTTAGAATCGGATGCGCTTCTGAACTACTCATTTATATACAAATTTAAAGTTATTATTCTGGCGCCCCTCAGCGACTGGCTATCGTTCTGCCTTTCGTATAAAATTGTTTAATAAATATTGTCATTGAGAATGTCCTGAAATCAAATTTTAACATTCTGAAATTATGTGATTTTACAATATTTTTGACATCTTCAATGGCCATTTACCCGTAAAAAATACTGGATATGCTGAATAAGAATTTCACTTTCGGGATGTGTGCTGATCACACTACAGTATGGGATATGTGCTTTGCATTCTGAAACAATCGCCCAAAATGTTCACTAGCTCTTAGACTATATTATTAATCGCAATAAATCGTTTATGGTGGGGGGGGGGGGGTCTAGCTTTTGTGACGATATATTATTGGGGGTTCCAGAAAATGTTAAATTTCACTTTCGGGATGTGTGCTGATCACACTACAGTATGGGATATGTGCTTTGCATTCTGAAATAATCGCCCAAAATGTTCACTAGCTCTTAAACTATATTATTAATCGCAATAAATCGTTTATGGTGGGGGGGTCTAGCTTTTGTGACGATATATTATTGGGGGTTCCAGAAAATGTTACGCAGCATGACGAAGGGAAGGGGTCCAAAAAGGTGAAATTTTGTGTGACGGATTTTATAAATGGCCTCTAATAGATGACACTCTTGTGATTTTCTTGATATCTACTAAGAAATTGATTAAGTCGCTATATGTTATTAAGTTAAATTTCGATAACAAGATTCTACTCAGAAAAAAGGACAAACAAACAGAAACCAAGGGAAATAAAAGCATGTAAAACTTGGAATGCCTAAATAGTAAATCTTTCGACGAACAAAACAGCAATCACTTTTCAATTCCATAGTACATATAGATACATCTGGTGGACGATTTGTGTGGTGATTTGATAGAGTTGTGTATAATGTAGCAAAGGGTGTAGCTTACCGATAATCTCCTTGCGGATCTGTTGTCGGAGTCCTGGACCCGCTCGGTTGTGGATTCGTTCACTGAGTGGGTTCGGCTCGTTCATCGCTTCACTGGTTGGGTGAACGATAGCCTCCGTGTTCAGCGAGCTCAGATCGCCCACCCTGTTTGAATAGCAAATTCAAAGCAAACAGAAAAACAATTAATTTTTGTATTCTATCAATCAACGGTCCTCATGAGAGGGTCAACTCAATGAACTATAGCGCGCACTTCAGGCAACGGTAAAATGAAGAAAAATAAATAAATATCAAACTCGATTTATTTTTTCTTCAATGAATTCGATTCGATAAGGTGTATTTTTTCAATGGACAAGTTTTCAGACATCGTATAAGGCAAAGCAATTTTTATTGTTTAGTATTTTTTAGGTACCTATAGACAGAGGGGTAGCCAAGGGAGGGGTGTGGGAGGGGTTTGCTCCCCCGCAAGTTCAGGGCTCTTGAGATGAGTAACGGCAACGACAAACCGTTTCTTTTGGGAAATTAATCCATAATTAAATATATTTCATATATTTAATCAAGAATTATGTTCTTTTTTAATATCTTGAAGTACTTATTTATTTTACTCAAAAAAAAATTCCCACCAAATATTTTGCTTAGTGAATTGACCCCCCCCCCCCCCGCGAAAAATTGTCTGGCTACGCCACTGATATAGTATAGTATTAGAATAAATTAAAATTCATTTACAAGTAAAACTTCATTTTAAAATTAAAACTCTATTTTCTTTATAAAATTCAAAAAATGAGAGGTAAGGGGGAGGGACCCTTTGTAATCACTTCACCATTTTCGAGAACGGTTCACAAATTTAATTTTTAGGAGAGTAATAAAAATAAATATTATATTCGAGCTCTGTATATATAATATACTATTAGAATAAATTAAAATTTCTTTCAAAGTAAATCATTCATTTTCTTTAAAAAATTCCGAAAATGAGAGGTAAAGGGGGACCCTTTGTATCACTTCACCATTTTTGGAAAGTGTTCAAAAATTTAATTTTTAGGAGAGATATAAAAATAAATATTATATTCTTGTTCTGTATATAATATACTATTAGAATAAATTAAAATTTATTTAAAAGTAAAACTTTATTTTTTAAAAAAATCTTAAAATGAAAGGGAGACCATATGTTTAATCAAGAATTATGTTCTTTTTTTAATTTCTTGAAATACCTATTTGTTTTAATAAAAAAATTCCCACTAAATATTTTCCTTTGTGGATTGAGCACCTCATGAAAATTTTCTGGCTACGCCACTGCCTATAGATAGCAAACACCATCACCCAAATTTTCTCAAATTTTTTCATTCGCTTTAAAAATCTTTGACTCCATTAGCGTAAAATTTAATTGAAAAGATTAGTTTCCCGAGACTGGCAGAGTTGATGATTCATAAGGAGAAATCAATGAGGTTGTTAATTTTTAAGGATTTAGGTGTCGGTTCTAGGTGAAACATTATAAGTAACTTATGAGGAGAATTTTCTAGGTTAGGTTTCACAAAAGGAACTCTTTGCAACCCATGTATGTTTTTCTGAGTTTGATTCACGGTATATAGGAGGATCCCTTTTATCTCAGATCAATTGTCAAATCCACTATCTTCTATACTTAGATCATATGGAATTACCCTGCTTTTATAATAAAAACACTTTAGGCTCACATTTGATTAACAACAAACTTGATAAAATTGATAAACTAGATAAGTCAGGGGTTTACAAATTGGACTGCGATGGATGTGATTCCTTTATATTGGTCAGACTGGTCGTTCCTTTAAAAAACGTTATTCTGAACATGAATATGCTCTTAGAGTCCTTAACAGATCTAACGATATTAATTCAGATTCTACCTCTGCTTTCGCTCTTCATTTA
The DNA here is from genome assembly GCA_024734495.1 of Forficula auricularia. Lineage (NCBI taxonomy): Eukaryota > Metazoa > Arthropoda > Insecta > Dermaptera > Forficulidae > Forficula > Forficula auricularia. The sequence goes on from JALMQS010000087.1 coordinate 5,708,470, forward strand.
CATTCGAAAAATCACACTGCTTCTACTTCCAATCCTACCCCAATTCATTTTGAAAGAAGTGGTCCCAGACTTCTTCTTCTAGAATCAACTGAAATTAAATTGGCACTTATGAATAAATTCAGTATTCTCAATAATCAATTGGACTTTGACAAAGATGTAATCATTGATTCTAATTTGGCTAAAATTAATAAACTAAAAATTGGCTCCTAAATTCGATTACATATTTGGTGTTTGTAATTTGTTTTTTGTTTTTAATTTGATTTTGTTTGTAATTTTGTTTTTAATTTTAATTTTTTTAATAACATTTTGTTTATATTAAAAAAAAAAAAAAATTCTGAACGTACTCTTCTTTCTCAAAATTTTACCTGTTGAATGTTTTTACAAATTTGTATTCAGTTTTCATTTGAACTCCTGATGATGGGCTAATAACCCGAAATATATATCGAGTGAATCAAACTCAAAAAACAAACATACATTTGTTTTAATATTTCCTTTTGTGAAACCTAACCTAGAAAATTCTCCTCATAAGTTACTTAATGAGGTTGTTCTCTGCTTGATGTAAATAAACATTTATTATTATATATAAATAAATAAAAATCTATTATAGAACAATCTAGAAACGTTTTTTTAATTAATTTACTTTTATTTTTAATTCATACCCTTTTCGAGTTTTCGATTAATATGTTTTACACATTTTTACAATCTTTTATTACTAATATTTACTAGGGATTTTAATAAACGTTTCTAGATTGTTCTATAAAACATTTGTATTTATTTATATACCATAGCATTAAACAATCAATAATTACGACATATCGTATATATAATTTATTTATTAGACAGACTATAGTTTTGAAAGTTTGACCTTTAACATCACCATCAGGAATATTCTATCTGTCATTTCTCATGGGTTCAAATATCCGATTGGATTTCGACTAATTCATTTTGTGGTAATAGTAAGCTGGTCGATCAACACACGAGAGTTATATATGTATGGGTATTTTTATTTACATCAATCAGAGGACAACCTCATTGATTTCTTTTTATGATCATAAAATTTTATCATAATTTTTTGAAATTTTATAATTTACATCTTTTCCTGAGTGAAACTAAGTAAGTTTTTCTATAAAAATCCTTAACGCTCTTCAGATTAGATATTATAATTTGGTTTTTATGATATTTCAATCTAAGTCCATAGAATTTACTCCAAATAACTTTGTTATGCTAGGAAGTGTTAATTTTTTTTTTGAAAAATACCCCTAAAATTATTTTACAATATTGTTTTTTGTTGTATTTTTTAAAAATATTTTAAACTACTTCATGGATAAAGTTTAGCAACTGTAGTTGTGATTTTATTGTTTATTTTTTTAACCGACTTCGAAAAAAGGAGGAGGTTATTAATTCAACGGAATGTCTGTTTTTTTTTTTTGTGTTTGAACATTTATTTCTCTTTACCATGTGGATTTAGATGATTTTTTTGCATTGGGTTCAGTCTAGTTTCCGATTGGTTCCGTTTTTTTCATTGGAATTGGACTTTTTTGTTATGTTGTGCATAACTTCTTTGTTTATGTACCGATTTCAATGATTCTTCTTTTATTGGAATGGGGGTACCTTAGTGGTGGTTCCATATTAATTTGTTCAAGTTCTGATGATGTTTGTTTGTCGATTTCTCTTTACGATGTGGACTGATTTCGATGATTTTTTTGCTTTGGGTTCAGTATAGTTGCCGATTGGTCTCGTATAAATTTCATTGGTATTGGACCTTTTTTTGTTATGTATGTTCACGCATAACTTCTTTGTTTATGGACCGATGTCGATTAATTTATTTCTTTTTTATTGGAAAGCGAGTACCTTTAGGGTAGTACCATATTAATTTGGTCAAGTTCTGATGATATGATCAATGACAAAATATCGGAAATTCTAATTCTTATGAGCAAATAATCGAAATTATAATAAATAAAATCTTTTATAAAAAAAACAATCTTAAAACGTTCATTTAAAACCCGCAAACGTTTCTAGAGAATTTCTATATTTATAAATTTAATTTTATTGTCATTTTCTGATTCATTCGCCCGATGCTTTCTCTTACGAGATGCATGCAAGTTATTTTCATAAGTCACTATTGATAACATCACTAAAAAGAGAAAAATAAAAATAATTTTTAGAAAAAAGAACCTAGACTTCAAAAAAATTAAACGAAACAAATAAAATAATAAGAACTCAAAATCAAATCAAATGTACTAAATGGCATAAAATAATTGTCTTATTTAGTCATTACAACTAAACCTATGAAATTGATTACATATTCACTTTTTGAAGTTCGGTGCCAAAACAAACTATATAAACGAGCTTACGCGATGTTTTCTTCATAACTCCGTCAAACGTACTTCAAGATCCGTCGTAAGTGCGATTCATAAAATGTATATGTTTGAACCGACTTCAAAAAGTGATTTCATGTAATAATTTAATCGTTTCGTTCTAACTAAATAAGATAATTAATTCATACCTTTTAGTGCGTTTTATTTGATTTTTGAGTTCTTATTATTTTATTTGTTGCGACGTTGCAAATTTTTTTAAAAATTATAAAGCAACAATAGTTCAATCTTATAAATGGTCAGATATGGACTGTTTTTCTAATATTTATCAGAAATTTTTGAAAAAAAATTATTATTTGTAATACCAGTCATGAAAATGCGATATTCGAGAGATGTTTGTTTGGTGGTAGTACACAAACCGATTTCTGACTGATTATAATACATTCAGTTTTCTAGCACAATGTGCTTAAAAATCCGTTTTTCTTTACAAACCTCTCTGCTTTCCCGCACGATTATTATTATTTATACATTCACAGCGGCATAGATTTTTGTAAGCAGCTTCAATCCATGTAACCCTTCCCCATTAAACATAATTTATATTAAAGTGATCATTATTCCTTGCCTAAAATAATGGATAAAACTTTAGACTTACTTATTATGACTTACACCGAAAAAGCTATAGCTTATTTTCTTTCTCAAATCGTTTTTTCTCATCTGGTATTATAAAAAAATACAGTGTATGGCACGGGGTAGTAAGGAACACTACTAATCACCGCTTAAAATCTTAAACACTCAATTAGAATTCCCTGTATTTATTACAATATTGAGGTTCACTTGGTTGAGGTAATTTGACTGGTTCGTTCTTGAGATTAAACATGTAATAATATGGCAATAATAACCCCAAAAGACAAAGAAAAAATAAATTACAAGACGCATGAAGCGTGGATAAATTATTCTATTAATTAGAATTGATTTTTTGGTCCAATACTATGTAATAATAATTGAATAAAATATTAATTAATTAAAAAGAATTTACATTTTTAGGGATAATGTAATTTTAATGAAAAATTATCTTAATGATAAATATGTATATATTGCATGTCAGAGGGTTTCATCCCCTTGGGATCGAACCCAAGCGCTAACGTTGCTATCCGGGCTGACAAGCTTACCATAGAAATTAATAATTGAATTCATGTAAAATTCATTTTCATTTATCTTTTACTGATAATTTTCTTCTTTTTTTTTTAAATAAAAATGTTCTTTTATATTTTCTGTTTTAGAGAATCGAGCCCGCCTAAGGAAATGTATTCAAGATAATCGGAATTAAAATTTTATTCATTTGTGCGGCGGAAATCGACCAGTGGTGCAGACCTGCAGACGCGGCAGCCTTTCTTCCAAGGTAAGAACAGATCGATTAAACTCTAATTAATTTTGATACACCATTAATACATTAATTAGTATAAGCCATATTAATATTACTATATCATATTATACTCAATACAGCAACTCTAGGCATGAAAACTTTATCTTTTATCGAAAATAGTTAAATAAAAAATAAAAGGCAAATCTTTTGGTTAATACATATATCAACAAACTAGTTAATGATAGTTCTTAATTTCACTGTTTCCCTATTTGATCGGGTATTTGAGCCCTTGATAAATAATAGATAAAATATTTAAAATTAAAAAGACTTAATAAAAAAGAGCCAATTCATTGAAATTGAAAAACACTGATAATGAGGGTCAATACTTCGAAACTATATCTCTAACAAATAAATTATATATAATAATATATGTTTATTTGCATACAGCAGAGAACAACCTCATTGATTTCCTCTCGAAATAAATTGGTTAATAACTCATTTATGTTTCCTTTTTAAAACAACTATTTTTCCAAATTTTCAATGATTTCTCTGGAAACGTTTGAATGTTTAATAAACGTTTTGAGATTGAATTTATAAAATAATTGCATATATAGTAACTGCCTATCGAGTCTTCCGGAAGCTTGTAAAAGTGACTTCAGGCGTTTCTCTTAATGTCTGAGTCATTTTGGAGCGTAATTCCACGACCAAAAGCGTTTTAAATATTATATTTTGTTTGATTGTATTAATATAAGAAATAAATATAATTATTTTATAAAACAATTAGTAAAATTTTTATTTGAGCATGAAAAGTTTTGCTCCTTTCATTAATTAGATATGCGCTTAAAATTATTCTAATTGATAAATAAAAATTGTTTTCCCAACGTTTCTTTAATAAACATTATAGTGATTAGTTTATAAAGGATTTGTTTTATTTTTCATAATTATATATATTAATCAAAGGTAAAAATTTAAAGAAAACTAAAACGTTCCAACTGAAATAAAATTTATAAGATAAAAAAAGAGAAAGAGAGAAAAAGAACAAAATGTTTCTCTCTGTTTAAAAGAAAGTCTTTTATTCCCTAGCAGTCGTAGCAGGCACAGCATTAAGAAAGAATAAAAATAAAAAGACTTGGATATCATGTTCTCCTCAAACAAAATATTCGATTGTTTTTCTAGGTAGCTTCTACCAACACATCAGATACTGTTTGGATTGTCGATTTAGGTTTTTATTTATGAAAGTAAGTAGATTTGAAAATAAAATAAATCCGTGTTTGATGCTTAAGAAGATTACAAAGATAGAGTGCTTATGCATGGACGCAAGGAAAATGAATATGAACAATTTAAGCTGACGAATTAAAAAAAAATCAAATCAAAATCAAAAGGACTTAAATTTGTTTCCATCTCAATATGTCATTTTTTATCTTGGCCTATGCTGGCGACATCGACATCATAAGTAATAATTTAGGAGAGGCAACGAGGACTTATATGAAACTGGAAGGAACCAAAAAAATTGGCATTACTATTAATGAAGAAAAGACTAAATATAGTACATGTATATGCACATGATGAGTTACTCTACATTAAGAACTCCATCTAATTTCAGAAAAGGAAATGCCAGATTGCAAAAGAACCACGAATTTAAATATCTCGGTAGACTTATTACCGATGATAATGTAACGAGATGTGAAATACAGGAGGTAATCCAGAATAGCTGGAAATTAATATATGGGTTAAAACAACTTCTTAGGACTAAAGCCGAAAAAATTAAAATATGTATATGTTGCAGTAAAAACCCATTTTTATTAAGAACGCGTTCTTAGTAGTTAAAACGCGTTTCACTGAATACCTTTGTGCCAACTAGTGTTTACTGATGTTGGTTGAGATTGGTTCAAAGGTCTAGAATCTTCATTTTTGACTTTCCGCCTCATTTTGGGTGTTTATTTTCAAAAATTTTTAAACTAAAATGTCAAAAATTAGAAGCAAAGTTGTAGCGGATGTAATTTTTGACATTTTCGTTTAAAAAAATTTGAAATCAAACACATGAAATGAGGCGGAAGGTCAAAAATGAAGATTCTAGACCTTTGAACCAAACTCAACCAACATCATTTAACTCTAGTTGCCATAAAGTTATTCAGCGAAACGCGTTTTAATTAGTAAGAACGCGTTATTACTAAAAAACGGATTTTCACTGCAACATATATAAGACCATCATCCAGCCAGTAACAATGTATGGGTCTGAAACCTGGACTCTGACCTGAAGTACGACGAGGAATCTTTGAAAAGATTCGAACTCAAAGTCGTAAGATTAATATATAGTCCAGTGAGGGATGAAGAAAGGGGTGAGTACAGGGTAAGGACGAACAGGGAACTTCAAGGTCTGTACCAACAAGCGGATATAATCTAACCAATTAAAGCCAATCGGCTAGTATGGGCTGGGAATATGCTACGCGCAGATAAAAATAGGATGATAGGGAGAGAAAGCAAAGCTAAATTAAAATGGCACCCTATTAGTGTCGATATAATGTCTGTCTGTCCGCCTGACAGAGCATTGTAGCTTGTAAGCTAAATAAGATATAAACTTGAAATTTACATTGTATATATATGTATTCATTTTCCCGCATATCAATGATTGTATTAAACTTTTAATAGAAGGATTATTTTGAGGACGATCAAATTTTATATGAAACCTAAAAATATTTTTTTATTATTATTTTTTGTTTAGCATCTAGTGTGAGGTAAATCACTTTAATTAGAAGTCTAGTACTTAGATCTAATTTGTTTTATTTATTTAAATTTAAAAGGACGGGAGCTCCCAATTGGCTGCTTTTAGGAAATTTTTCTACCTGTCAGTATTTAGAAACGGCTTAGCTTAAAATTATGAAATTAATTTCAAATTCTCTCATCCCCTTCTTATCAATAACAAATAACTAATTTAATATCCCAAGTAATTTGAGAGTTATAGGTCTGCAATGATCGCACTTTATATTTGATGCAAGAGGAACTGTTATTTCATTTATTATAATATATACCGTATATACCTATGTATTTATTTTATTTATTTATTTTGAAAGTGAAACTTGATAATGTAGATTTGAACTTTTGTGAATGAAATTGGAAGATCTCCAATGACTCAGATATTTGACCTATAAGATATAGAATATGCAATTTCGAAAAAGGCACAACTCCGCTATTAATTTTACTGCCCCCAAAATGTTAATCAAAAATACATTTTACACTAATTTAGAAAATAATTAGTTTTTTCATTCCTGAACATTTTAAATTTTCAAACATGTGCCCTTTTCGAAATTGCATATTCATATATACTTATATCAGTGGCGTGCGGTCCATGGATTCTGTGGATGCGGCGCATCCCTATAATTTCAAACATTTAGAGTATTTTCATAATTATATAATCTTAAGTCTTCAAAATTTCAGGAGAATCTTTAAATTATCAAATTATATTATCCGTTATTTCAAATATTTCTATAAAAAACATTTTTTGTTTTGAAAAGTATATTGGTTCTCGAAATTAAATTAAATTATTGCATAGTTTCAAAGGGCAATTAAAATGAATGATTTTTCCGAAAAGGGTGCTGTTAGAAGGTTTGAAGTCCCTGCCTGGTAGATATAGCTTCCAGTTCAAGCATGTCAAAGACAAGTCCAGACGAGTTTGAGCCGAATAAAAATTGTTCTCGCTGAGGAACTATTAAAATAATAGAAATAATACAAAAAGAGAATAAATAAAGATGATTTGGGAATCTTTGGACTAATCCATTTATAAGAACTCTCAATATATAAGATCCGAAATAACTGAGGGACAAGTCATAGCTTACTTATAGCAATAGAATTAGGAGAAATTTAAGATTTTCCGTTTGGGGCCAAGGTCCCAAAATATATTTTTTAAAAATCTAATGGTAAATTTGAAAAATAACGAAAATGATGCCTTATTCGATTAAATTTGCAAAAAAAAGCGAAGATTAAAATACAATTTCAAAAAATGAATGGTTCTTTTTTGGACAGCATCCCCTGGTTGAAGTCACCAACCGCCACTGACCTATATATATATTATTAATTTATTTATAGCTGTATATTTTTTTTAAGCATAGAAGAGTTTAGGACACCATAATTGATTTCCTCTTAGAAATGAATGTATTTTTCATTTTCTGAGTAAGAATCAACATTTGTGTTTCTAATAATTCTAATCCTTAAGCTGTTATGTTATTAAATCATAATTTACATATAAGATGATAAAATTGTTCGAATGATAAATCCGTTCCGCGTTTAGAAAGAGGTTAGCGTAGAGGGAACACAAGCGAGTAGATTTAGTTGCCTACTCAGCCAGGCAATTTAAAAATTAAAGTCAGTTTGTTTTACTTCAATTTTAATTGGTTGAAAAGTTTGACATATCGATCCTTTAATAAAAATAATATTTTTATTTTATTTTAATATTTATTTAAATCTAGCTGTGTATATTCTATTTCTAGATTGGCAGCAAAAACTAAAACTAAAAAAAAAGAATAAAAAAGTATTTTCCCGACAGTTGCAAAGTTGTTTAATTTACACTATATTAAGGAATAAATTATCGTGTATGTCACTGATTAATATAAGTAAATATAAGCTTATATAAATACAATTATCTTTATAAAAACAATCAATTCAAATATTTAATTAACTTTAATTAAAGTTAATTAAATATTTCGATTTAAATACATACATTTGATCAGGCTTTGCTTGTTGGATTGTTTATTAGAACTTTATCTAAAAAAACAAAACAAAAAAAACAACAATATATTTAGTAATAAATAACAAACTATATTCACTAAAAAATACTGACGTTTTGATTATTTTGTTTTACTGCAGTTTACTCTGCCGCCATCAGGCATCTCTCACTTATTTGAAAAGTTATTATTTTACTGAGAGTAGCAGAGTTGTTTATTCATAAAGAGAAACAAAGAGGTTGTCCTCTGCTTGATGCAAATTTTTTATCTATCACTTAATTAATAACGTTCATATTTGAAGTAATTCAAACACCCCGTATTATTCAGTTCACTTAACGGACAAAGCCCGCCGGGTAACCGGATTATGGTATTACAGTCATTCAAAATTTTTATTGCATATTCTTTGATAGAAATATCTCAAATGCGGTGAAAAAGTTTTTTTTCTGAGAAGATTCTAATACATATGTTATGACAAGAACGGAAGGTGATAGAAAGCTCATTCTTGTAGCAAAATGTTTGTATTTTCAAAACAAATAATTAAATTAATTATATTTTGGGCTTACTAGGCTTAGAATTTCTGGTTGAAAAATGTAGAAAAGTATCATGATTGAAAATTATATATTTTATTTATTTTAAATCATGTCTGTTTGGATTCTGATTCCCACGATAAGACAAAAAAGAAACGTCGTAAAAAGTTAATTGTGGTGTTTGTATTTTCAATCCGGAGAACCTATTAAACATTAGGATCTCTAGCTTTAAAGCTTCCGCTTCAAAAATGAAGACATCAGTCTGACTATTTTTATTGAATTTTAGGACTATGTACTGATATATAGGCATGAATAAACAAACATGTGTTTTTGTTTCAATTTTACTTAATTAAATAACCAAAATTTTTTTTCAAAACCTACTAATTGTTTATTACAAATAATTTATACATATATCAAATTTAATTAAGAAAATGAATCTAAGTTAATTAAATTAGAAAATAATTTTTTAATAGTTTATAGTATTATATATATATATATATTATTATTATTAAGGCGGCTCTAAGCGGATTGTGTACCGGGATTAGAAATTTTGTGGATTTTTTTCTCCAAAATTTTCGAATGAGTTCAATAAATGCTGCCTGCCTCTACCGTATAATTTTTAATTTTTTAAGCTCATTTCTCTTTAGAAATGTCTTAAACTTGACGAACGCCCATTTATAAGTATTTTATTTACTGCGTGTGTCTAACTGAGTGAATTACCCTGGCCAGTCGTCAAATGCTTATTTCTTATCTATGACTGGCTGCTGGGAGCATTCCTCTATTTTCAGGGGTTTTCGTAACTCATTGAAGTGGCCACCCTTTCAAGTGGAAAGAAAATCAAAAAAAAGGAGGTACCTATCCAAAATTAAGGATGAACCCAAAATTAAGAGGGGTGTTCTCAAAAAATTGAAATTAATTTTTAATCTTGATAGTTAAAATAAAATTTAAACTTTCAAAGTTTTTTATAAGCGTAACGTATCTTGAAAATGTTTGGACTTTTCCCTAGATTTTTTTCTGATTTTTCTGTAATTTTTAATATTTGAAAAAAAATAAAATTTATCTAAAATTAAATTTTATCATTTCAGAATTGTTCGTGTTGTTTTCGAGTATTGTAATGCTTGGTTAAACCTCGCTTTCTCCATCTACTCACCCGCCAACTCTGGATCAAGGTAAGCATTTCAACTTTTTTTAATATATAGCCCTTTAAAAGAATATATTTTTAATTTACCATACAGCGTATGGCTAAGTATTATAATCGTGCATGAAAAAAGTGTTTTGGCTTCGTTTTTTTCGAAATATCTAAAAAAAACAGCTTAAACTAATTTAATAAAAAAAAAAAATAAATAAATAAAAATAATGGAAACCATGGCTTTTCCGGCTACAAGAAAGACTTAAAGATTGTAATAACAAAAAAGTTATATTTTACGATATATTAATTATTTTGTCAAAATGTTTGTTAATAAGTTAGGACGTTTGTATTAAGTTACCAAATGTGTATTCTCTAGCTCAAAATCACAAATAAGAACGAATTAGATATCTCAAGTATTTTAGAAATAATCATTTTTCTGCATCCTTTCTGCCCTATGAATGGGGGTGAAGTATTGAATTTACGGAGCGACGGGTCAATCAGCTAATAATATATATATTAGGTCCGAAACCCTCGATATGTGAGTCCGACTTGATTGGCTATTGTTATACCACTTTTTTTTGTAAAAATCTCGAGAATATCCTCTACTGAATTAAGGATGTTTCAGATAAGTTTCATTACATGTCAGAAGAGTTGTATTCATCGGGAATCGAAATGAGTGTCAAAAACCAATCACAGCCAATGAGTATACCATGTGAGGTAGCTAAATAATTCACTCTGACATTTAAATTTTAATTTGTGAAATATTCCGGTCTAGTGATTCTAAATTTAAACATATCGATCGTCATTCTATGCATATATGGTAGTTTAAATTTAATTATATATTGGTGAATGTTTTGAATTATTTTGAATTTCTTCAAAATTTGAAAACGATAGGTTGACTATCCTGGGAACGAAAAAAATTATTTACCGATAGTAGTAGGATATTGAGACCATACTGGGGGAAAATGTTCACTAAGAAAAAACACGTTTTGTATACGATTTTTGATGAAAAACATTTACAATTTTTCAGTTCCCTCAGATATATTAAATACGTTTCTCAATTCCTCCCATAATTTATATCGAAAACTAATTAAAATTGAACAATACTTGTTAATCTATATATGATAGATTCTCGAGCCTTTTGGTTCTCTTCTATATAGTGCATAGATTTTCACAAGATAATACAAGTTTTTCATACGCAGCTCAATCGAATATTGGTCTAGAAAGCTGTTTTAGATTTTTTTTCATAAATTAATTATTTTTTTTTTTAACTTTTGAAATTCTTTTTGAAAAAATAAAAATAGGTCAAGATAAAAAAAACTTAATGCTATTATTTTTTTTTATAAAAAAATCCACAGAATTTAGTTTTGGTTGAAAAGTTAAATTAATCATTGATATACAAGAAAAAGTGAGAAATGAAGCTAAAAATTAAAAGAAGAAAAATTAAGATAATCACCCTATAGCAGAAATATTCTAGAACACTTGAGACTTGCTGTGAAGACTTGAAAATACGTCCATCATTGGTAGTGTTTTGACAAGATAAAAGAATTGGGGGAGAGGTGCGAAACATTTAAAGTTTCTACCTAATATAATCCTGAGGAAATTATGTGATATTATAAAATAAAACCGTGATTTTAAAGTTTTTTTCTTTATTATACCTCTTTAAAATATGCATTCTGTAAAAACCTTTCTTTATGAGTATCCATGTCTTAAAAGTAACCTTCATGCCAAATTTCAAATGTAGAGAAATAGCGATGAATCAATAATTAAGTGGTATTTGGATTTCATTTATATACGTAGTAGTGTTTTAATGAAAATGCTTTTTAATCAATGAAACAGATGCTCTGTTGCAGAAGGTCCGTTTGAAGATCGTCCAAACTGTACATATTTAGATAATAATTAAATAATTAAGGACAAATATTGGCTAATTACTTTGAGATCTAATTCCTACGCAATAACTATATTATTTTACAATATTATTCAATTTTTGTACATAGCTTACTTATTGGACATAGAATTGACGGGATAAAATATTCCCTTCGTATTCTAATTAAATCATTTGTACAGTAGTTACTTAAGCTCTTTATGGTATACTCAAGACCCTCAAATATATATATTTTTTAAATAATAATTTTATTTCATATAATATGAACTTGTCGATAAAAATAGATTTTAACCCTAGAACGCATAACCCGGGCCTGTCAGGCCTGGTCACACCTTTTCTTTTCAATAACTTTCAGAAAAGGGGTCCCATAAATTCCAAGTTTTTAATATTCCTTCATTAATACATAATAAAAGTATTTTTAAAGGATTTTTCTAAAAAAAATTTTATATGCCTAATTTTTTCTTGAAACCATTTTACAAACACAAAAGTTCACAAGATGGGCCTCGTCAGGCCCAGGCGTTTTCTGTGTATTAAAACAGTAAAAAAAGTATTGATATATTATTTATTTTTATAAATCCTGATATAAATTAATAAAAAAATGAATATAATTATTGAAAAATGTATTATAAACCAATAAACCTATAGTGGGACTACCAGGCTTTATGTAAAAAATTTTATTTATTCTTTTTATTTTTTAGAGCTAAGTATAATAAAAATACATAAAAACAGTAAAAAAGTATTGATTTAGAATTTATTTTTATAAATCTTGATATAAATTAATAATAAAAAACATGAATATTATTATTGAAAAATGTGTTATAAACCTGGCAGGCCCGGCTCACGACTTTATGTTTTCGAAAAAACTTGTGCATTCTAGGGTTAAATTTCTAAGAAAATGATAAGAATTTTTCCAGTAGCCAATTGACCTGGGGATTGTTAATTTTAGCACTCGAGTTCGATTCTCGAGAAGGTAAAATCAACCCTTCTGACACGAAATTAAAAATAATTCATTACGTCTCGGATCTAATAGATGACAACCTCGTGTGGTTTTCTTAATAATTTTATTTATCGATTATAATGGTATATAATAATTAAATACATTTATCAACTTTCCAATAATGTTTTAATGAGATTTCGGTTGACGTCAACTTTCCACCAAGTTGTCTATTCTTGCATCAATTGTATCTATATATATAAAATTAAGGTTTTGTATGTACATTGCTCCAAATCACGCCAAATTTTGGTTGCAAACGTTTCAAGCAAAGTTATGAACTAAAACACCCTCAACAAAATTCCTGTATGTCTGTATGTTTCCGTGGTTTCCGAAAAGTTGGTCACGATTCACGACAAAACGCCTGAAGGGATTATTATGAAATTTCATATTTGTATCAGATGTCTTCTAACTTACGTTTTTAGCTATATAACGGGGGTGGGTTAGGGCATGGGGGTGCGCGGGGTGGGATGGACGTGCAGTGAGGGAGTAAAGGGGAGTAGGGGGTGCAGGGGTGGGGCAGGGGGGGCAAGAGGGTTAGGCGGGGGTAGAGGGCACGGGGTGGTGCAGAGTTGGTGGAGTGGGGGTTCAGGTGATGGTCCAGTGGCGTAGTGGGGTGGTGCGGCGGTGGGGGTCCGAGGTGGGTGGGGTGCAGGATGGAGTGTTGGGGGGTGGGGGTTGGGCACGGGTGCATGGTGCGGGGGGTAAGAGTGCTGAGCGGGTTTCGGGTGGTGTGGTGGGTCGTAGTGGAGTGTGAGGGTGAGGTTCGTGGGTTGGGGGTCCAGGGGGCATGTCTCCTGACTAATATAGCTCGTATGCAGCAATCTAATCGAAGATGATTTTGTATCTAACCATTGTGTAAAATATTTTTATACACAAGTATGTCAAAGCAAAAGGTAATAAATTTTGAATAGCAATAGTAAATAAGTTCAGATATTCTTTTTACTCATGTAATCGAAATTAAACTAAGTTTTAATTTCTAAAAATCCAAAAAAAAAAATATTCTTTATTATAATGAATTTCCTTAAAAAAGTCTGTGCAATTTACCTTAATTATTAAGTTTATCAATAATATGACAAATAAACCTTGAATTTTGAAGAATACATGAATAAATACAACTTTAGATCATATAAAACTAAAGATTTGAAGATTTTTTATTTTGAAAATAGTTAGAATGTTTTTCAAAAAATCATCTCGGGTTCAGATTAACCAATGTATTTTAAAGAGAAAGAATTTAATGTTTAGGACAAATTCTAAGATTTTAGTAGAAATATTATTAAATTGCGATATCAGAGGGGATTCATGAGCTGACTGCCCGGAAAGCATGTTAGTTCTCAGGTTCGACTCCTGAGGGGATGGATCCCCTCTGATATCGCAATTTAATAATATTTCCACTAAAATCTTAGAATTTGTCCTAAAGATTAAATTCTATTTCTTTTAGAACAAATTATTTTATACTAGACTTTTATAGTTTACACTTATATATAGTGTAATCGGGATGGGGGGTAATGAATAATTTCTTGATTAGGTCTTTGATACATTTTTGAATTAATTCACTAAATTTGATTATTAATTCAGAGAACACAGTCATCATCTTATATATATTGAGCTTCAAAACTTTTGGTTAAAATTCTTGCTTCTTTATCAAAATGAATTTACATCTGGGGTTTTTCATGTGTTTAGTTCCAACTGAGAAACGAGTTACAGTAAATTCCCGATTATCCGTGTGCGGATTATCCGGTTTGTGGATTATCCGTGCATGAATTTAATTAAAAAAATAATAAAAAAATTATATGTATATGTAGAAAATGTTGAGGAGTGGTTAGAACATGATTCATGTAATGGAGGTTTTCAAATAATGAATGACGCGGATATTATTTCCAATCTCATTCAACCAGAAGAGCAAGAGAATGAAGCTGAAAGTGGAGAAGAAGAAATTATCAATTGCATTAGTCAAAACACGGCCCTCAATTCTGTTGACACTTTGTTGGAGTACATCGAACAATGGGAATTTGAGTATAACGACATAATAGCTCTTAGAAAAATTCGAACTGATATTAAAAAATCATTAAAAGATTCCTGCAAACAAACTAAAATCACAGATTTTCTTAATAATAATGAGCGTTAAACATGTTAAAATAATTGTTTGCCTAAGAAATGTATAATATGCTGTATTTTAGAAATAAATAATTATATAGTTCGGATTATCCGTGTTTTTCGATTTTTTTTCTCCCCACTATTAGCCCGGATAATCGGGAGTTTACTGTATCTCATTTTGTTGATCGTTGCTTTGTAATTCAAACTTCATTCTTATAGACCTGGGTAGAAGTGTAGATTTGTGACTATAAATAATAATATTTAAAGTTTATTGACTTAATTCCTTTGCAGGGGCGGATCTATATATGGGCTTTTTGGGCTACAGCCCAGGCTGCCGTGGATATAAAGGCCTCCAAGCCCCCATTGAAGACAATGGACAATATTGCTAATTAAAATGGTGTATATAGAAAACAAATAGAGGACAACAATGTCGGACAATCGACTAAATTATTTATCAGTTCTTTCCATAAATTGTGATTTAACAAAGGTGGACATACAATGTGAAGAGAAAATAAAGTAATTTGCACCCCAGAAATGCAGAAAGGTTGCTTTATAATTTATATAACATAACTACACATAACCTGTTAATTTCTTTTGAAATAATGTCTTACAATTCCTGTTTGTGTATCTAAGTCATCTTAAATAAATGAATATTTTATTGTCCTAATTTTTTGAAGTGAAAACTTCTTTAGGCACGTTGGGCACTTTTGGGATGGGGAAAAATCACTGAACTCACCCGACCGTCACGCTTGCTTAAGACAGCAGGGCGGTGGTCATGGTAGTTGGAATCTGCTAAGAAGTGTGTAACAACTCACATGCCGATTTTTTTTTATTTAGTGGTGTTAATACTTATTGTTTGATAAATTTGTTTTGAACATTACAGCTAGGAGTCACTCAAGTGCTTTGACATTAAAATTTAATAAAATTCAGAAAGTGGAGTTAATCGATTTGGCAAGTGAAGCATTCATATAATGCAAATCTAGATATCTACCAAGATCTAAAATTTAAAATGGTGTTCTTTCTTTTAGTTTTTAAATTTAAATAATGAGGCGGTAAGACAGCCTCAATGATTTCTTCTTAAGAATCAACAACTCCGCTACTCTCAGCATAATAAAACCATTTCAAAATCAAAATCCGGAGTAAGAAAAAGAAATAGTTTCAATCAAAAATTACAAAGGCAGTCATGGGAATTGCCAACAGAGAAGAAAATTTAAAACTATGAAATGAAGTTTTTTTTGAATTTTCAAATTAATTGTAGTATCAAAAATTAAAATTTCATAATTTGTAAATTAAAAAAATAAAAACAAAAAACAAAACAAAAAAAAACACTGTTATTCAATAGTTTTTAAGTTTTCACTTCTGTCGGCAGTCTCCATGGCTGTTTTCTATACCGTATACACTATACAATAAACATCATTATAGAAAACAGTTTTTTGACAAAATGGCAATTAATTTGATTAATTAGGTAGGCCCCCAAGTAATGTTAGCCCAGGGCCACACAAATTCACTGTCCTCCCCTGCTATTTGATAAAGAAGTTGATGATTTTATTCTTATATATCACTCTTTCTCTCTACGCATTCACTAATGTTTTTTGGTGTCTTTAAATTATAAACTTTAAAACTGTATGTACTTAATGATGAAGGCCTTAAAATCAGTTCGAAATCTATAAACATGGTTTGAGTCTTGTGATTGAATTGGCTTTAACCCCGAAACATCCTCATTATACTAAATTTGAATTAATTGCCGGAATTTATAGAACATTGTTATATATACTAAATAAGAAGGGATTAATTTTTTTCTCTTCTCTGAATAAAAATTTCGAATTATTCGAGAATTAGCAACGCAGACTGGAAATGTGGAAACAACGATTGGACGTTCATTGGCAGGTCACTAATTAGAAATAAATTGCTATTTCAAATAGAACGTGTTTTCAAATCCTATAAATTATAATTAATTTCAAATAAATTATATTGGAATTACTAGGATTTGATTATTATTCAAGTTATTTTTTATTTTTTTATTTATTTATTTTTTTATTTTTTTTGTTTTCTCCGACTCCCTTTGAATTAATAATTAAGCAAATAAATACACGATGTAGAATAATTTAACAGTAAAATTTATTTTTTATGGCGCCTGTCGTTTTTTACTATACTTTTTTTTCGGTTAGCCAGCTCAATCCTTTTATTCGTTTAATTACTCACCCTGTATTTAATTCTTTTTTTCCCATTGCATTATTAATAAAAACTTTATTTGTTTCCTTCTCTCCTATTCCTTTTTGCTGTTCGCAATTGATTAACTTCGTCTGGAATTAAACTCTCCTGGCATAATGAGTCTACAATATTTAAATAATAATTTGCAAATTTCCGGATTAAATGAATTGAAAATTGAAACCATACGACTTTTACTTACAACATTACCTTCCTTTGAAAGGCTAATTGTGCACTTCCACCAAGAATTGATAAAGTTAAATTAACTTTTATAATCTTAGTGTTGAAAAATCTCAAAATATGAAGAACTTTAGAGAAGATTGCAAACTTTTAAACTAAAATAAAATAAATAAATAGTGAATTTGAAGTACAAACCCTCTTTATAAATTTAGATACAACCATTAAATGAATAGAAGAGATATCAAAGGCCTGCTTCCGTTGTTTAAAATACTGAATAATTATATAAGTTGCCCTGACCTGGTCAACAGAATCAACTTTAATGTTCCTTCCGTATTTACCTAAAGCCATCAACTCTTCCAGTGCTCAATGTGACTGCGGTGCTTCGGAACAGTCGCTGGCCCACATTTTACATGATTGCCAAAAATGAAAATTTGAAGTTATCTGGGAGGACTACGTCGGTGAGGGGGGTCTCTTGCTACATCCTCTAACCCCCATCCATCCCACCGACCCTATCCTTCCCCCCTAGATCCCCCTCTGATCAGCACTCACCCCGCCAACCCTATACATGTCCTCTGGACTCTCTCTTCTTCCCCTAACTCTGATCACTCTCCGAACCCCACGAACCCGGGTGGAGGATTAAAATTTGGGGACCTCTACTCATTGGAAAGTTAGTATTTTACTTATGGAAAGTGGTGTAGGTTTTAGGTGAAACATGATGTTAGTTAATAGAGTAAAGGGTGTGTAGTTTCACAGTGAATGAAATAAAACTCAAAGAGGTTTATACAAACTCAATATATTTCGGATTATTAGTCCATCATCAGGAGTTTACAGGTTAAAAACTAATAATAATTGAACGAGTGGTCGCCATTCTTGACATTCAAATCATGGTTACCAATATAACAAAATATAACATTCAAATCTTACACAAGAAAAACACCAATGAAAATTTAAAATTTAAAAAATTTAAAAAATTGTTTTACAAAGATTTTTCTTTTTTAATTATAAAATATATAAATGTAAATATAAGAAATCTAAGTAAATATGAATATTAATATAAATAAAAATTACAAGTATAAATATAAAGTCTTTTTAGAATTAAATTAGAAAGTAAAATTACAAATTTAAGTCATAGACACAAAATTAATTATAAATATCAGTTTACAAATAAGCCTAAATAACATATAGAGATGAAGAATTAAGATAAAATATAATAGGGATAAATTAGATGAGATAAATTACAATATACAACAATTTTTGTGGTTATCTCATATATCAAAATGTCATTTATTTTAAAGACTGAAGGCGCGTGATTTGAATTTAATTTTGATTGTAATTTGGGAAATAGTATATATTTGAGAGAGACTGAGGTTAAGTTTTTTTAATTTTTGTTAATTAGTAGATCTATTATTGTGGAATTTCTAATGTCCTGCTGGTTATTGAGAATTTTATCTTTTTCAATTATAGCTTTCTTAATTTCGGTTGATTCTAACAGGTCTAGTTTTCGGCTTTTAGAGGCGAAGTGTAGTGGTATAGGATTTTGGGGTGAAGGTGAGTGATTGTTTGTGATCCAACCTCCGCCTTCGCAGACCACCTTATTGAAAACAATCACTCACCTTCACCCCAAAATCCTATACCACTACACTTCGCCTCTAAAAGCCGAAAACTAGACCTGTTAGAATCAACCGAAATTAAGAAAGCTATAATTGAAAAAGATAAAATTCTCAATAACCAGCAGGACATTAGAAATTCCACAATAATAGATCTACTAATTAACAAAAATTAAAAAAACTTAACCTCAGTCTCTCTCAAATATATACTATTTCCCAAATTACAATCAAAATTAAATTCAAATCACGCGCCTTCAGTCTTTAAAATAAATGACATTTTGATATATGAGATAACCACAAAAATTGTTGTATATTGTAATTTATCTCATCTAATTTATCCCTATTATATTTTATCTTAATTCTTCATCTCTATATGTTATTTAGGCTTATTTGTAAACTGATATTTATAATTAATTTTGTGTCTATGACTTAAATTTGTAATTTTACTTTCTAATTTAATTCTAAAAAGACTTTATATTTATACTTGTAATTTTTATTTATATTAATATTCATATTTACTTAGATTTCTTATATTTACATTTATATATTTTATAATTAAAAAAGAAAAATCTTTGTAAAACAATTTTTTAAATTTTTTAAATTTTAAATTTTCATTGGTGTTTTTCTTGTGTAAGATTTGAATGTTATATTTTGTTATATTGGTAACCATGATTTGAATGTCAAGAATGGCGACCACTCGTTCAATTATTATTAGTTTTTAACCTGTAAACTCCTGATGATGGACTAATAATCCGAAATATATTGAGTTTGTATAAACCTCTTTGAGTTTTATTTCATTCACTGTGAAACTACACACCCTTTACTCTATTAACCGAAAGTTAGTATATCAATAGAAAAAGGAAAACAAAAGTGCTTGTAGTAGGAGTGGGGTGGGAATTTACAATTCATCATAAAAAATGGTTTCTTCATCATTTCAGGTTAGATTTGTAGCGTTAAAAGCGGTAATAATATTAAACACATTTTGTGAAAATCCCTTCAATCGTTGGAGGGGTAAACACCCTGAGGTTACTTTTTGCTGGGAATGATTTCTCATTATTCGATGAACTTTTTAATTTCATTATTATAATTGGGGTGGGAATTTACAATTCATCATAAAAAATGGTTTCTTCATCATTTCAGGTTAGATTTGTAGCGTTAAAAGCGGTAATAATATTAAACACATTTTGTGAAAATCCCTTCTATCGTTGGAAGGGTAAACACCCTGAGGTTACTTTTTGCTGGGAATGATTTCTCATTATTCGATGAACTTTTTAATTTCATTATTATAATTATTATTTTTAAACGAATTTAGAGGATATTTCTAGCTCTATGATTTTATTAACAAATACATCCATTTATTTTACTGATAAAATAGCTAAAATTTAGAATTCTCGTTTCTAACTTAATTATTAATTTTGTTTTCAACTGTAAAAAAAAACAAATTATGATTCTACGGTGTGTATTTTTTCCTTATTTATAATTTTTTTTGAATGCAATTCATTTGGTCAACTCACAATTATACAAATGTTTTAACTAAAGCAATTTAAATATTGCAAAAATTAAATTTAAGAATGATATGATATACATTAATAATTGGAGAATTATTTGATGAAAAGAAAATTTAATTTGATTTTGTCAAAGGATCGTAGCCGATCGCTAAAATGGGCTTTATCATATTCATTTGTTAATTAGTTGATTAGTGAATGAAAATAAAATATTCATATTCGTTGAAATTAAAACGACCACCGTGATATATAATATATATATTTATATGCGTGGATTTATAGAGCATATCATTTATAGAAATAAATCAAAGAGTGTGCCTAGGCCTATATAATATATCGCAAGCAAACAGCAATTTTAGGCAACATTTTTTCCCTTGGAATATAGCTTTAACCGTTATTTAATTTATATGGTATTTGCCTAGGCATAAACTTTTTGCCAAAATATTTTTTTTTTTCGAAAATTGACTGAAATAAGCACCTCGTAAAAAAATATTCTGTCGCAGAGCTTCGGGATTTGAAACTTAAGGTATCTAGAGGGTAGATCAAATACCCCTAAATTTTGGTTGATTTCAAAAAAAAGGAAGTACTACTTATTTTCTTAAAAACTTTTGTTATTTTCATATTTTCTCAAAAAAGGCTGTAATGATATTTTTTTAATAATCTGCACATTTATTAATTATCTTGAGTTCTTAAAATTCCGATTGTAATTAAGGGAGATGAATAATTTGGTCGTGTCGCAAATAAACAATATTTGAAAGCCCATATTTCGGATATGAAAAGTCTCAGAGTTTTGAGCTTTGAAACTTAAGATATCTATGGCTAGAAGAAGTACCCTATGCTTTTGATTGAAATTAGAGACTAGGAGTAGGTATCTATTTAGTCTTGTCTTTTTTGGTTTTTCTCAAAATGCCTTGGAGGGAACTCAAATTGAAATACGATTGAAGTAGTTTTTGGAAAAGGAGTGATAAGTGAATTGAAAGGATTTTGATGATGCAGCTCATATTAAAAAAAAGAAAGATAATTATAACTATCTTTTTTGTTTAAAGCCAACGTTTCGGATGTTTATTCTCTCCTTCTTCGGGGTCTGTAATCAATTAAAATGGAATTTGGCAATCATTTGTTTTTTATTTATTTGTGATAGTCTTGATGATAATGATGGCCAAATCCCATTTTAATTGAATACAGACCCTAAAGAAGGAGGGAATATACCTCCGAAACGTCGGCTTTGAACAAAAAAGATATTTATAATTATCCTTCTTTTTTTTATAACCCTGGGCTTATCAAAATTCATCCAAATTGAAATAATTTGAAACAAGAAAATTGATATGAGGATTTCAATTAATGGAGAAACTAATGTGAAAGTCGTGTGGTGCTCACATTAGCTGATTTTCTTTATGTTTTAGAAATTTTTATAATCAATGATCAGTATTTTTTTTTCTTTTTAATGAATTCATTTATAGGACCGCCCGGCAGGAAGGTAGTAATTTTAGGTCACTCTTTAAATTTCGATCCCCGTTGAGATTGCCTTATACATACGTCACTACTCACTAGTCTGATACACCTTGGATCATCATGTATATAAGCGTTAAGGGATAAGGGCAGTGGCGTAACAATAGGGTGGCAAGTCGGCAAGCGTAGCTTGCCCTAGATGGGCCCTGTATCAAAATTTGTCGGAGAGCTCTTCTACCCGACTTTGTTTACACACATATGGGCCACTGTAGCTCGGGGACCCCGTATCATTGATACGGCAACAGATTTATAATTTTTTTGGACATTAAAATTTTGGGTATTAAAAGATGGAACATATTATCAAGTTTTATATCTAATAAAGAGGAGTCTATCGTGTATTAGACATCATCATTAATCAACTGAGATCGCGTTTCCTTGGAATGAATGAAATTATTTCCAATTTTAGTGTATTGCAACCTACCACTTTGCAAAATTTAAATGATAGCGATTTATTGGGAAAGGCTTTAGTATTTGTCAATTTATATAAAAAAGACATTTCTATCTCGTTTGTGGAAGGAAATTCTCAGTTTTCGATTCGCTTTTAGACACGAAATACAAACGTCATCTTCTATAGGAGAACATGCTTATTTATTAATCATAAAGAATCATTTTATTTCTTCAAGCTTTCCTGAAGTATGCACTGTATTCCTGTTATTTTTAACCATTCCTGTGACTACGGCTAGTGCCGAGCGACCATTTTCAAAATTGAAATTGATAAAAACTTATTTAAGAAATTCTATGGGACATGAAAGGTTACACAACTTGGCTATACTATCCATCGAACATTCCAAGGCCAGAAATTTGAACTTTGATGATGTCATTAACACTTTTGCTGAACAGAAAGCCCAAAAAAAGGAATTTTAATAATAAACATTTTGTACTAAAACAAAAATTGTGATATGAGTCCATTACACTCTTTAAATTAAAAGTTACTAGAAAATCAACTAATTATAATAGCGTTTTATGTACCTACTTTACGTAGTGATTTATTATAAAATAAAAACAAAAACTTTAACGTTCGTTAAAATTCTTTATATTGGTTAGGAGAGGGCCCCATCCGATTAATTTGCCACAGGCCTCAAACGGTGTAGTTACGCCACTGGATAAGGGCTATGTTAGTGGAAGCAATCGCCCACCCATAGTGCCAGTTTCTTGTTGATTTCCGGATGACAAGGGAAAGGAGTGCGCAGATGGACGCGCAATCCCTTGCTGGTGGCATACACCGAAGATGTAGCCTCCTCGTGGAGTGGTTCTATCTGGCTCCAGCGTTTCAGGCTCCGGGCCTCCACCACGGCAGCGGGAACCGCGCCGAGGGGATCCTCAGAAGCTGAGCACGGCGACAGCTCGTGCTTCATTCTCCTGCAACAATATGAAACAAACAACTGGGTTAACAAAGTGCTTTTTGGCTTGCTGCTGAGACATAGCTTGTAAAAAAAGAGTAGCAAAGTTGTTGATTTTTAAAGAAAAATCAATGAGGTTGTCCTCTGTTTGATGCAAATAAACATATCTTATCATACTATTTTAACTGAGTAATTCTTATATATATATATATTTCGAGGTAATAATAATGGAATAGAAACTGAGCAAAACTTGGGTAGCGGTAACGAGAATGCCTTTGAGTTCAAGTCTATCGGGGACATCGGAGTCGGCTCCGTATCGAGTCCAGGAGGCAACTATATATATATTATATCAGTGGCTTGCGTTCTATGGATTCTGTGGATGCGGCGCATCTATAAAATTCCAAACATTTAGATTTCTTCCAGAACTTAAGTGACTTGATTTAAATTTTTCATTAAATTGAAGGGTTGGTTTTGTCACAAATATAATAAAACAATAATTTTAATAACTATTAGAATTATTTAATTGATAACTATACAGTTTCGGTCACCACTGGTCGACCATCCTCAGTAGTTCTAAAAATTGAAATGAAACATTTATTTACATTTTTTCTTTTTATAGAGAATTATATAATACAAAATTTTATTTTTTTTTATTTTTACAATAATTTGAAATCATACATACATCTCGTTCAAGAACCGGAATTTGTCATTTCACATGAAACATTCATTCTTAAATCTTCTATATAGATACATCACACATTTCATTACAATCACACACATACATATATATAGCAACAATTTATAAAAACGTTTATCACTGAACTAGAAACTATTTTGAATTAATGATTACTTATATTAAATGTTATTTTCAATTTTATTTTTTTCTAATTATCTCATTGCATCGTCAATTATTATACAATTAAAGATTAGAGTATTTTAATAAATATACAAGGTCGACTTCAAAATTTCAGGAGGATCTTTAAATTTTCAAATTATTATCCGTTATTTCAAATATTTCTATAAATATATTTTTTGTTTTAAAAAGTTTATTGGTTCTCGAAATGAAATAAAAATGTTGCATAGTTACAAGGGGTAATTAAAATGAATGATTTTTCCGAAAAGGGCGCCGCTAGAAGGTTTGAAGTCCCTGCTTGGTATATCTTCCAGTTTAAGCATGTCAAAGACAAGTTCAGAGGAGTTTTTTGCTGAGAAACTATTAAAATAATAATAATAATAGAAAAATGGAATAAATAAAGATGATTCGGGAATCTTTGGACTAATCCATTTCTAAGAACTTTCAATATATAAATAAGATCGGAAATAGCTAAGAGTGTTATAGACAGGTCATAACTTGCTTATAGCAATAGAATTTGGAAAAATTTAAGATTTTCTTAAAGGACTGGCTGATTTATTGTGGAAGATGGTCGATTTACAACTCAGAGACTGTGGAGTTCTAGTCACAAGAATTAATTTCTGAATTCGACCCTCACTCACATGAGAAATATCCGTTTGGAGCGAAAGTCCCAAAATATATTTTAAAAAATCTAATGTTAAATTTGAAAAATAACGAAAATGATGCCATATTCGATGAAATTTGCAAAAAAAGTCAAGATTAAAATATAATTTCAAAAAGATGTAGGGTACTTTTTTGGACAGCATCCCCTTGTTGAAAAGTCACCAACCGCCACTGATATATAGATTTTAGTGCAACATTTGTCAAAGTTGAGGGAGAGTAGATTCGCGTCACAGCAAATCAGATTGCATTTTAGAGCAGTGTTTCCCAAACTTTTTTGTGCCATGCCACCTAACCCTTTCTAAAATTCGTATGCCCCTTATTTAAATTTAATGTAACTTACATTTTTTTGTTATTTATATAAATATAAAGTTAGAAAAACAAAATTTTATTGATAGTAATTTGTATGGTTCCACATAAATTTAAGTGTATTTTATATCTTGCTCTAGCTGCTTACTATAAAACTTTTATTTTTTCCATATAAGGGTAACTATTTTTGTAGATTTTTTTTAAACTAAAACTAAATTTAATTAGTTAATTTGAGTCTAGTCTAGTCTAGTCTGAGCCTTCCCCCTCCCCTTCCCTTACAAATGAAGAAATTCTTGGAAGAATCGGAGAAAGAAGAATCTTGTGGAAGAGTCTGAAGAAGAGAAGAGGTCAGATGATGGGGCACACACTGAGACATGGTGGACTGCTTAGGGATATCTTGGAGGGTGAGGTGGGAAAGAAAAGGGGAAGGGGAAGACCCAGACTATAATATTTCAACCAAATAATTGGGGACATGGGATGCCAGACATTTAGAGAGGTCAAACAGCTGGCGGGGGACAGAGTCGAGTGGAGACGGATTGTTGCATCAAACCAGTCCTAGGACTGTATACTAAATGATGATGACGATGTTGTCTGTTTTGCTCTCTTCCTTACGCACTGTTATTATTATTATTATTATTATTATTTTTGAGAATCTTAAAATAATTTACTAATTTTAAATATTTTTTTTTATTTTTTAATTTTCAAGTAAAAAGGGCTGAAAATACATAAAAAAATTCTTAACCAAAAAAATTGAGAAACACTATTTTTGAGCAATCATGGACATTCAAGATTTCTGAAAATAATTTTACATCTTTTGCAAAGAGAGGATAGTCCTAAATTCTACAGTATTTGCCAAATCATTAATTAGGGGCCGTCCATAAATTACGTCATACTAATTTCAAGATTTTTAGACCCCCTCCCCCTCCCACTGTGCCACATTCTGTCACATTTTCATTGAGCCCCCCCCCCTGTATTGGGGCGCCACACTATCACTTTTATACCCTATAATTTTTATGTTGGTATAATAATACCTTATTTTAGCTACATTTGTTTGATAATTATCGATTAAAGAATTGGATTTTTTAACCACAAATTCTTCAGCTAAATATCCAGCCACTTTGTTTTTGAAATACAAACGTGAATGATTTTCACCGTCCTTATTTTCTTGACTTCTCCTGGGTATCGTAATCCAGACAGAGCAAATAATAATTAATTTCCACAAGATTTGGGATTTAAATTAATTAAAACAAAACGCGAGTCGAGTAAAAACAAGTCATTCTTTGGAATCCCTAGAAATATATTACTAAAATATTACAACAAAAATCCAAATACTAATTGCTTAAATGCTAAAATTGAGCTATCAAAAAGCTCATCTTTAAAATTGGTGTATGCAATGTAAATACAAGTGGGAAAAACAATTCTCCCTCTCTTTCTCTCTTGTTGTAGGAGAAATGAATAGAGAATCATGAATATAACCTGCGCTTTAACCTTCTCCGAGGCAGTGAAGTGAATAAGCTCTATATGAAATAGGAACGTGTATTTGATTGCGACTTAATGCTCAAAAGGCAGCAAATATAGGTATTATTTATAAAAAAAATAAAAAAAAATGAAAATTAAGACAAAGCCAACTAAATAAAAAAAATAATAATATACATATATACATATATAGGTATATTTATTTATATCATCTATGACTGTCGTGGCCCAAATTTAGGGTTGTCTTGGGCACTGCTCATTATAATTAACCCATATATATATATATATTGGGTCACGACAGCCATAAGCTGTTGAAAAATATAATTTCCTTAAAATATCTCGAAAAAATTTCTTTTTTCACTCTTCATCTAAAGAGAAAATTTTACAAACAGTTCCGTATTATGAACATTTTTTCAATTTTGTTAGGGACTGGATATAAAGTTTAATATCCAACAAAATTATGCTTTTATTTAAATGTCTTTTTAAATAATACATATAATCTCATTAAAATAACTCGAGAAAAAAAATATTTTTACAGTCTTCATCTAGAGAGAAAATTTTATGGTGTCCCCCATACGAATATTTTTCTATTTTAATAGGAAATTATTAAAATTTCAATTCCACCACATTTATACTTTTGTTTAAAATGTCTAAAATCTTAAGAAGCACAAGAACAAACTTTCTATGATTTTATTTCGCTTGCCTCTCGGATAAAATAAACTTGATATAAACAGCATTTACCTATCTAAATTTAAAGCCATTTAATTCGATTAATATATACTTTGTAAAGGGACACTTAATTAGGTTAATAAAATATTTTTATTATTTTTTAATAGTATCATGACATGAATGAGATTATTTCACCTTCATTTGAAAAATCCTTACGAGTTAAAAAAATACCTGACTAGATTTTTTTATTTCAGGATATGATTTGTTTATTGAAATGAAAATGTAGCCTTGAAATACACAAGGTAATGGAGGAGGAGAGCATCTTAAGAGGTTTTTCTTAAAAGAATAATTAAGAGCCAAGGTCGCATTGCCAGATTTCCATTTCCGAAGAGAACAGAGCGGTGGGGGGTCTGTAGTGTAAGGGCATTCAAACCAAACTTTGGCTAAAGCATAACTCAATATCTTGGTAGTTTTTTCTTTTTATTTTAAACAGGCCTATCAAAAGGAAGCTTTATGAAAGATTAATTTTCCATCGAAAGAAAAGATATGGGAAGCCTAAAAAATATGTTCCTCAAAAAATCAATATAGTGGCAAATGGATTCAACCTTAACAAGGTAGAATAAATCAGAATAGAGGCGGATTCCAACTGGAAAGTTTTTACTCCATTTCGTCCATTCATTATAATATGATACACTGTATAACAAATGTTTATATACAATTTACTTGTTGAATTATCAAATGCTTTGTCAATTTCAACAACACTTTTTCATAATGAAGAATATACATAAAAAAACAAAATCGTCGACGATCTGTTAAGCACATATTCGTTTATATACTAGTATATTTATATATTAGGTACAGGAGAGAAAGCAAAATATGAATAAACTCATTTAGGCGGAAAGTCTATACATTTTTGTAAAAATCAAACTAATAACTATTTATTTGAAAAAAGTTATCCAATCAGATTCAATGATTAATTCCTTGAAGCGTAGTAGATTATTCAATTTTATATTATTTTTTTATCCACCTGTACTTTCAACGCCAATTATTCATTAAGGTTGATTTATGCAGGTCCATTTAAGGTTAACTGGAAGTCAACTCAGCTTTCACACAATATAGCTACAAAAGAATGTCATTTTCGGCAAAGATAAGAGTAAATAAATATTATATTTAATATTGATTTATTGAAATATTTATTTACTCTTATCTTTATTAAAGATGTTTCACCTTGCACCTACACCACAATCTCAACTAATTATTGTCATTTTCGGCTTTAATTTTAGATAGTTATACACTTACTGGTAGCCAAATTCATGGCTGTCCAACCCGTGGCCCGCGGGCCGCATGCGGCTCAGCACTGCAATGAGTGTGGGCCAACATAAAATCATAAACTTCCTTAAAACATTGAGATTTATATGTAGAGATATATTTATTCCCTTTTTCGAAATTTGAATGTACATTTGTACAATACGTGAAGCTTTTTTCAAGAATAAAATTCACTAACAGCAAAATTATCCTCAAGTATATAATATAAAAAATAATAATGAAGTTTCCAATATTTACTAGTACAAGGAGACAAGGAATTGGGGGTTTCTAGACCAATCACAATTAATTAATAATTTCTCTCCGAGACTAAAACTTGTTAGGACTTGTCATTTAGATCTTTGCACGTTCTTAGATGTTAATAGATAATGAATATTCAGGGATTATTATATCCGTGACCCTTTTAAAAAATAAATTAGCATTCCTCATATCCTTCTTTAATCCAATTCGATTTAAACCATGCCTGTCCAACCCGTGGACCAATATAATAAAGTCATGAAATTCCTTAAAACATTGAGATTTATATGTAGATACTGGAAAACACACAACAATTTGGCCTGATAATTTTTTTCTCTAAAATAAAAAATCTGAAAATCTACTTTGTGAAGTTTTCGAAAAATAAAAGTGCTAATTTTAAATTTTGAATCTGGAACTAGATTTCAAGATATCCAAAAAAATATTCATCATTTTGGTCTATTTTGGACTCCATTTTCATTAAAAATAGTTTTTCTACTTGCAAACTTTCTGATTGAACATCAATTAGACACCGATCTGAAAGAAAAATTGAATCTCAACAAAAACACTTTTTCGATTAATAAAATCCGTTTGACAAAAAAAGTAGTGAGATCGAATGTGCTGCCAAGTTCAATATCATCAATTTAATAAATGAGTCGAGAATATATTAGTAACTTCAATTAAAAAGAATGTTTTTCATTTCACATGTCCCTCTATATTTTTTATTGAATTCACATTTTTAGTTGAAATTATTTTCATAAAACTTGGCTTTTACGCATTAAATTATTATTATTTTTATTAAATGAATTTAACTTTAAAGGACTTCATAGATATTAGAGAAATATTTTTACATTGCATATCAGAGAGGTTCGTCCCCTTAGGAATCGAACCCAAGCGCTAACTAAGCTTGCCGGGCCAGTAGCCAAACCCTTAATACAAATCTCTCTCTGACATGCAACACATATAAGTATTATAGCTAGATTTTTCACTCCCTTCAACTCAAAGGGAATAGTGAAAATTCCTGCTAAACTGAAAAAAGTTTTCAGTGACGGACCCATGGATTTTACAGTGAAAACAAAGATTTAAGTATCTTTTTGGGTGTCTTTTTTTGAAAAAAGATGGAAATTATTTCAAAAATCAACCCAGTATATAATATTATTAAATGAATTTAACTTTAAAGGACTTCATAGATATTAGAGAAATATTTTTACATTGCATATCAGAGAGGTTTGTCCCCTTAGGAATCGAACCCAAGCGCTAACTAAGCTTGTCGGGCCAGTAGCCAAACCCTTAAGACAAATCTCTCTCTGACATGCAACATATATAAGTATTATAGCTAGATTTTTCACTCCCTTCAACTCAAAGGGAATAGTGAAAATTCCTGCTAAACTGAAAAAAGTTTTCAGTGACGGACCCATGGATTTTACAGTGAAAACAAGGATTTAAGTATCTTTTTGGGTGTCTTTTTTTGAAAAAAGATGGAAATTATTTCAAAAATCAACCCAGTATATAATATTATTAAATGAATTTAACTTTAAAGGACTTCATAGATATTAGAGAAATATTTTTACATTGCATATCAGAGAGGTTCGTCCCCTTAGGAATCGAACCCAAGCGCTAACTAAGCTTGCCGGGCCAGTAGCCAAACCCTTAAGACAAATCTCTCTCTGACATGCAACATATACAGGGTGCTTCAAAAAAATGTATACACACTTTGAACTTCCATAGAAAATTTATTTACCGTTCTACAAAGTTAAATTTCAGGAAAATAGAAAGCTGAAAGTCCAATGTAAATGAAACATAAATAACAAATGTTAATACTGTTCAAATTGGTGACCTGCAGCATCAATACAATTCTGAGTACGAGTCACCACTGATTCTGTACATCGTATCAAAACGTCCAATGAGATTTCTCTACACACTGCTTGAATCTCATTCCAAAGAATGTCTAGGTTACGTGGTTTACGTTTGTACACCTCATCTTTTACTGTGCCCCACAAGAAGAAATCCAGTGGTGTAAGGTCTGGAGAGCGTGCTGGAAACTCGATTGGCCCCCTGCGTCCTATCCACTGGCCCGACAAATTTTGATCCAGGTAAGCTACATTTTTTGAAGCACTTTGTTCAAAATTGATTTGACAGTTGACTGATTTCCCGTATATACAGGGTGCTTCAAAAAAATGTAGCTTACCTGGATCAAAATTTGTCGGGCCAGTGGATAGGACGCAGGGGGCCAATCGAGTTTCCAGCACGCTCTCCAGACCTTACACCACTGGATTTCTTCTTGTGGGGCACAGTAAAAGATGAGGTGTACAAACGTAAACCACGTAACCTAGACATTCTTTGGAATGAGATTCAAGCAGTGTGTAGAGAAATCTCATTGGACGTTTTGATACGATGTACAGAATCAGTGGTGACTCGTACTCAGAATTGTATTGATGCTGCAGGTCACCAATTTGAACAGTATTAACATTTGTTATTTATGTTTCATTTACATTGGACTTTCAGCTTTCTATTTTCCTGAAATTTAACTTTGTAGAACGGTAAATAAATTTTCTATGGAAGTTCAAAGTGTGTATACATTTTTTTGAAGCACCCTGTATATGTATTATAGCTAGATTTTATTATTTTTGTTTGATAGGGCATCCACCTCTCCCTTTTAGCCCTTCCATCCTCTCTTATTAAGATCTCATGATATGGTAACTATGTAGTAATTCGTGACATACAAAATAATGCGTAAAAGCCAAGTTTTATGAAAATAATTTCAACTAAAAATGTGAATTCAAATAAAAAATATAGAGGGACATGTGAAATGAAAAACATTCGTTTTAAATGAAGTTACTAATATATTCTCGACTCATTTATTAAATTGATGATATTGAACTTGGCAGCACATTCGATCTCACTACTTTTTTTGGCAAACGGATTTTATTAATCGAACTTGGCCTTTTTTTACACAAGTGTTTTTGTTGAGATTACACTTCTTTTTGTAAGTTGGACGGGAATTGAACCTTCAAGATTTACGCATTTATTTTAAAGCCTGATGAAGATCTTTTTCGATTTCTCACTTTATTAGTGGTTCAAGTTATTGGACTATGTCAAATTTTAGCATTCTAGTGTCGTCGAATTTTCACTATTAGTTAATTTAGCTCATAAGTTTCACTCCTTCATTTTAGATGAAGATTAAGGGAAAGTTACAGTTTTTCGATTTCTCCCATTGTTAATGTCCCAAAATCTACTAACATGCCAAATTTTAGCATTTTATTTCCTTTGAATTTTTACTTGATAAGAATTTATATTATAAACTTCACACCTTCTTTTAAGATGACGAGGAAGGAAACGTTTCGGTTGTCGATTCTCTTCTTTATTAACCAAGCTCTACCAGTCAAGTTTCATCATTCTAGAGTCATTGTATTTTCACTATATGTTAATTTAGTCTATAAATTTCACACATTTCATTTTATGTTCTGAAAAAGGGAAATTTTCGGTCTTCAATTTCACCTTTTATTAATGCCCTAAAATCTACCACGATCCCAAAAATAATGACATTTTATCGAAAATATATACACCCCCTTCATTTTATATCCTGAAGAAGGCAAAGTTTCTGTTTTTCGATTTCACCCTTTATTAACGCTCCAAAATCTACCATCATCACGGAAATAATGAAATTTTATCGCACAAAAAATACCCCCCCCCCCCACCCCTCTTTCATTTTATGTCCTGAAGAAGGGAAAGTTTCGTTTTTTCGATTTCCCTCTTGATTAACGCCCCAATCACTACCACCATTCCGAAAATAATGAAAATTTATCACACGAATATCACCACTTCATTTTATGTCCTAAAGAAGGGAAAGTTTCGGTTTTTCGATTTCACCTTATATTAACGCCCAAAACTCTACCACCATACTGAAAATAATGAAAATTTATCCATAAAAATTCACCCACTTCATTTATGCCCTAAAGAAGGAAGTGTTTCGGTTTTGCGATTTCATTCTTTATTAATGTACCTACCAAATTCTACTAATATGCCAAGTTTTCTAGGATCAATATATTTTCACTGTATGTTAATTTAGTCTATAAATTTCACCCCTTCATTTCGGGCCCCGAAGAAGTGAAAGTTTCGGTGTTTCAAGTTCCTCTTTAATTAATGTGCCAATCTTTACCAGTGTGCCAAATTTCAGCATTCTAAGTTCATTGTGTTTTCACTATATGTTAATTTAGCCTATAACTTTTACTCCTTCATTTTAGGTCCTAAAGAAGGGAAAGTTTCAATTTTTGGATTTTTCCCATTAATTGTACCCCAAACTCTACCAGCATGCCAAATTTCAGCATTCTAGGATCAGCGGAAGTAGTCTAGAATTTTTATGAGTGAGTGAGTCAGTGAGTGAGTGAGTGACGAAAAAGCCTATCTTTGGCTTCTTGTAACTTGGACGGTATAAAAAATAAATATGAAAATTTGTAATTTAGTTAAGCTTATGGACCAGTATTATGGAAAAAAATTTCAGCCATGTAGAGATTTCCAGTACGAAGTTACAGAGCCGTCAAAATGGCCTGAGTTGTTTCCTGTAAAGAGCAGTGCCAGTGCGCGCCGAATCGAACTTGGCTGGGGCACTGCCGTGCCCCCAGATATTGTCTCTTAATTAGAATTTTATATTAATTATCTAGCCAGGAAAAAATATAAACAAATACTAATACAAAATATCATTTTTTGTTAGTATGTAGGTATGTATTTACATCATACGAGAAGCTATTTTCAAGTATAAAATTTACCAAAAGTAAAATTAGAAGCTCATCATTATGAGCTAAAAAAATAATAAAGTTCTCATTTCTACATTATTAACTATCTTATTTGAATAACAAATATCAATAGAATTATAATATTTTATTCGAGGCCCGATACATTTTGTTTTTTCTTCAAATGTGGTCCGTGTAAGCCAAAAGATTGGATACCCCTAAAGAATAAATATGGAAAAATCAGTTTTGTTGTTAAAGCAAACTAACCAAATAACAAAAGATGAACTCATGAAAAATAACAGATAAACTATTTATAATTATAAGACTGATGATGAAGGTCAAACCTTCGAAACAATAGTCTATATCAGTGTTCTTCAGCCTGAGTTCCACTTAAACGCTTTAGGGGTTCCGCGAGTCAATGCTAAAATTCGAAAGTTAATTCGCGTTCACAATGAAAGACGTTTTGCTTTTTCTTTGTTTTCAATTACATATGTAAGTATAATACAAATACTTTATACTTATTTTATTTGGAATATTTATCTTTTTGTTTGAATAAATGCAAATTTATATCTTATATAAGTAAGGTTTTTAGGCAGGGACGTACCTTGTTCATAACACTACCCCCCCACTAAAATAAAATCTGGGTGTGGTACTGAACGAAGGGTTTCATAAAAAAATTACCTCAAAAAAGGGTTACGCGGAATGACAAAAATATAAGAACGCTGGTCTATATATAGGTATATATATTAGAAATTTAAAGTCTATTTCTATCGGCAATTTAAACTCATATTCAAATGTTTTTCCCTATGACTTCTTGAGTCTGAAAATTTCAGATAAAAGAGATCATGGTTTTCAGAGGTGTGAAGCGAAAATAAAATTGGAGATCCCTATCATTTAAAAACTACATTTACATAATTGGTATTTCCATTTTTAGGGCTTTGTATACAGATAAAACGAAACCCTTTTAGTGTCAATACAATGTACTATGTCCGTCTGTCAGAACATTTTAGCTGTCTTTCTTTCAGGAAACAAAATCTATCCGAACCATTGGTCAAAGGAACGATACCTCTTCTGGAATGTAAACGTATAACATCTCAAATTATGAAGAGGACAACAATCTTTTTGAATAAAATTAAAATATCGTTTACTTTCAATTTGCTTAAATCTCAATATTTAACGTAGTGCGTTTGTTTTTCGAAGATTTCTCTTTCCCGTTAGTCAATGCATTGTCACTTTTGCTCTTGTTTTTCTAACGGACATGAGAAAATAGACTCTCTTAATGATAAACGTGGAAAGAAGGACAGGAGGCGGAAGAGGTGCGTCTAGTGAGCGGAAGAGGCGGTTACTCGCACCGAATATCCGAAATCCACTCTGCATTCCGAAACGGACATGAGTCCAACAGCTGCATCACCAATACCTACTAGTATATATTCAAACAGAAGAAAAGAAAATATAGTTTAAAAACTAAAAAACACGCTTTAATACCAAATTGAACTAAAAATCAGAAAGTAACTTTTAATTTATATTTTATTCAACTGTTATAAAAAAGTATACTAACTCAAATGTTTCAATAATTTTTAAA
This sequence comes from Forficula auricularia, assembly GCA_024734495.1. Taxonomy (NCBI): domain Eukaryota; kingdom Metazoa; phylum Arthropoda; class Insecta; order Dermaptera; family Forficulidae; genus Forficula; species Forficula auricularia. The sequence goes on from JALMQS010000087.1 coordinate 5,743,680, forward strand.
AATTCTAAAATAAAAATAAAGTTATGAAAAGAAAATTAATTTCATTATAAAAAAGCGTGGGGTGCTCGATATTGATTGTTGTAAATATATAATTAGTAGTTATTTGTAAACTTAGAGTTAGTATAGAAATATGATTAAAAGCAGCCCACGCTTTTTACTTTATCCAATGCGAAGCATGGGGAAAGTATTGTAATCGGTCTCGCGGCAAGCGCGACTTCAAAGGGTCCTCAGGTAAAGACTACGAAACCCATGGTCTCAATTAAGGTCACAAATTGTAGTATTCAATCAGATTGAATTTTAGCACGTGACGGTTTTGCCAAAAATTACCTGGGATCTCGTCGAGAGGCCAAAAAAGTGCCATTTTTTTTGGAAGTGCGTGGGGATGGATGTATGGTATGTTATCGTTTTTTTCGTCCACGATTTTTTCCACACCTTGGAGGAATCGACTTAAAATCAAAAATAGCCATCGATTCTCATCTAATACTCGAGGAATAACAATTCTACATTAGATTTTTGACGCTTCGATTATTATTGGTAACCATTGCTGAAGACATGGAGGAATCGGCTTAAAATCAAAAATAACGATCAATTCTTATCTAATACTTGAGGAATAACCTTATTGTATTCCATTTTTGATGTTTTGACTATTAATGGCAACCTTTACTGAAAACGTGGAAGAATCGACTTAAAATCAAAAAGACTAAATTCTTTTATGGCAAACAACTCAAATGGTAGAATTTAGGAGACGCTCCGAAAAACTTCTAGCCCCTCCCCAAACTATCACCCTGTCTCTAAGTGTATTTTAACCTTTCTCTGATTGGCTAAAATCTCGACGATATTCTGACTTTGGAGTTGTATATGAATTCTTTTGTTAAAGTTAAAACCGAGCGTTTATGATTTAGCAATAAAAAGGGGTTGGCGAAGGGCTCTGAACGAGGCGGAACCAACTAGGCTATTCTCCAATCAGGGGAAGCAGGATTAGAAATGGCGTGTCTTTCATTTTAGCAATGAAAAATTGAGTATTTATTTATTTTATTTAGTTCTTTTTTAGTTTTTTCTAAATATCTTGAAAATGGCTTAAACAATTTAGATCAAATATAATATTCTATTTAAGTACCTTGAGAACCTCAAAAAATGTTTCTTAAGAAATTACATTTTAAATTACTTTACTCTACAGTAAGATAGTATTTTTTTAAATTCTGTAAAATTTATTTGGGAGTCAGTTTTGCCGAGTGGTTAAAGTGCATGCCTTCTAATAAAGCTAGCGCGGGTTCTAGCCCGACTGGCTGCAAATATTTGACTGGCTATAATCTGATTCCTTCTGGGGAAGACAATGGCAAACCACCCCTGTGAAAAATTTCCAATGGAGAGGATACTCTCCACTCTCTAGAGTAATCGCCGACGATCTGAATTGAGTATGGCACTTGAAGAAAATTTATTTATCGGTGTACTATCTCCTATTTAACCTTGCTTAAGTAAGAATGGATAGGCTTCTCTCTGTAAAATGCTAAATTTTGGCGGGAATTTTATAAGTATAACCATAGCAACTGCGCTGTTATCGTAGATCCGATATCTTTGGTAAAGATCTGGAGGAATCGACTGAAAACCAAAAACAACGATTGATTCTCATCTAATACTTGAGGAATAACCATTCTACCTTGCATTTTAGACGGTATGATTATTATTGGTAACCAGTGATGGAGACATGCAGGAATCGACTTAAAATCAGAATGGTTACCAATTATGATCAAAACGTTAAAAATGTCAATGTATAATTATTATTCCTCAAGTATTAGATGAGAATCAATGGCTATTTTTGATTTTAAGTCAACATTGACTTCAAATAGCCAGTGATATCTGATTAATAAAAAATAAATAAACTTTTTTTTCCAAATTTCTCCTTAAATTTTGGATATTTAATAAAAGTTTTGAGATTGTTGGGTACCAATGAAAAGGTGATCTAAGCGGTTCAATTGTGTCAGTTAATTTAGTTGGATTAGAAAAAAAATACAAAGTCAAAGAGATGGATTGAAGAGGCAGACGCAGACGCAGAGGGGAAGGTTTACTCATGCAAATGATTCTGTCTGCCTTTATTTGATGATGTCCTTTGGTCTTTCACGCGTAGCCTCAATATTCTAATCTTAGTGTTTTTATGATGTTGTCAAGTAACATTTTACATGATTCCATCTAATAGAATAAAAATATCAACCTAGTCAGTTGCATGGTATGGCATATATCTTATAATATATACTATACAAGGAAATTATATATTTCATTGAAATGAGATGGAAACGCAATTCCACTGGGTAAATGAGATGGATTATGTATTATATGGCAGATTGTAGAAAAATAAAATAAACAAAAACAGAAAAATTTGACTCAGACTAGAAATAAGGAGAATATTTATTAAAATAGATTCTGATCAAGAAATAAAATTAATTTATTTTGAAAATATTGAAAGAACAAATAAAAAACTTTTCGAAACTTAGTAGGCTGGTAAGTATAATTTGCATGTTTTATTTTTGTTTTTTTTGTAAGCGAACGGTTTGAGCTAGAAATCTGAAACTTACACAAATGTGTAGTTTATTAAAATAAAATTGTTAGCAGAATTTTAGTTCATTAACTAAAGATATTTGAGTTCGAAATATGACAATGAATTAATTAAAGTTTTAGTCAGAAAGGAATTCTGAATATTATTTTTCTTATGTGGCTGGTATTTGGACTTCCAATTTATTTCAAGACAAGTACCCAATAACCAGCCACATAAGAAAAATTTTCAACATGAAAGATATCAATACCAATCAATCTAAATATTATATTACAATACACGTTGTATTGGTTAATTTGATTATGTTTAAGAATGTCTAAAAAGTGAAGAAAAGTATTTTTCAACTATGAACTTTCTTCTCATCTCTGTCTGTCGACAAGGACGGCGGAACCGTGGGGTCAGGGGGGTCAACTGACTCCTCTGGGAATTTGTCAAGAGGGTCCTAAAGAAAGAAATTTTACCGTTACTTTACCCAAAAACAACTATGTTTCCAAATTGTTGGTGGTAAAATTAATGTTATACTATTATCTGTTTGCGTTAACAAAACCTAAAAACCTACAAGAGCTATAATATTCTGCAAAATCCAATGAACACTTGATTGTAGATTAATTTAGTATCTTAAGATCATGTCCAATTTATTGAACATTAATTACCGGTTACCCGTAGTTTCTTAATTAATTCATTTTTTTGATGAACAAAGGTTTTGTTTTCCTAGTTACATAAGTTTATTACTCATATTTGCTAAAAATAATACAAGTATATATTGCTAATTAATTTCGTTTTATTTTATTACCATTTGAACCTAAACTCAAGCATTATAACTACAAACAAAAATTTGAACTCTTTTTTCTTTCAGTTTTCAATAAAACCACAGCTACAAATTGCTTAAAAATGGGTTAAATTGTGCCAATTTGACCGTTTGCTGGGGGGTATTGGGGTATTCCATACTCTCCAGACCCCCCGGTAGGCCTACATCACTTTCCATGTTTTGACCCCCCTGGCCTAAGATCGTTCCGCCGTGCCTGTCTGTCGGAATTCCGATAGTCATAATAACTCAAGAACGGAAAGTCGTAGAAGTTTTTTCAATTTATACTTATTTAAATTTGAGGAAAAAGTGGAAACTTGTTCAACACTCTTTTTTTTACCTATATTATGACATGGCCTTAAATAAATAATAATAAAATTATATTTGCATTTTTGAAAGTTCCAAAACTAGAGAGAAACACTGAAAATCTAGTCAGTTTTACCCAGTGAAAATACAGAGATTATTGCACAAAAACGAACTTTCTACCACTATCCATTTTTGAGTGGATATAGGAATCCAAACAGACAGAAAATAAATCATGGTTGGAAATTTTTTCTTTAAGATTCAGACATTTTTAAACACAATGATCACAGCGGCGTGTACCGGATAATTTAAAATAATTAAAATATTAGGTACATAAAAAATTGCCATTAAATTCAATTATCAAAATTATTTAGGCCGGTGGGGGATTGAGCTCCCCGTGGCCGCCTATACATTTCTACGCCCTTGACAACATTTTCCAGAGTAGTCTAACTTTTAGTCCTAAAGTGTGTTGCTGGGCTTTGGTTGAAACATGCATCAAGGAATAGCCCTGGAGAGAGTCCTTTAGAAAATGACCTAACTAAATATTAATTGCTCATCAGGGTTGATTGAATGCTGAGAAATTCAAATAATCCGTCTTCTCGGATAGCGAAGATAAGAGAAGAAAGGGACCACTCCACATACTGAGGGAAAACATCGATTAGATGAGAAATTCGCTCTTTAAATAAAATACAACGCTCTATATTGACAATAGAAAACAAAACAGAAAATACATTTTAATTTATTTATTTAATTCATTACAATATTAAATTGGAGCAAAAAGTGAAATCTTTTTAAAGACTCGGTACGCAGATTGGCATTGATTTGGCAGTCAAATTTGGCACAGTGGGGAAAATTATTGATATTAATTGTAAGTTTCTTTTTGCCGAGAGTAGTAGAATTTTTATAAATTAAAGGAGACAATAAAAGAGTGTGTCTTCTGCGGAAGACACACTTTTTTATTGTTTCTTTTAATTTATTGATATAATGATACTGCCGAATCTTAGCGCACTAATTTATCGTTATGCCAATTATATCTGTATTTTTGAACAGCAAGTTATGAAGCTAGAAAACTCAAAATCTAATCAGCTTTTTTATTTTGGAATCGAAACATTTCCGCTCTTAGGTGTTTTAATCCAGAAATACATTTAAACACAAAAACGGATGAAAAAATAAAAAGTTTGAATGTTTTCTTTAGGTTTTAGATAAAAAAAGCGGCCAAGTGCGATCAAAAGTAGTAATCTAGGAATATTAAAATTAAGAGTTGATTAAGCTACGAGGTAGATTTCACATAAATAATATGTAAATATATGAATATGTGAATTATGTGAAATCATACTAGTAGTTTAATCAAGTCGTATTTAAAATGTTTCCCCAAGTTCCTTAAAATTATATTGAAATTCGGAGTTGTTATGAGCAGAGGGAATCAGTGCGTTTGCCTCCTCTCTGGAATGAATCACTTTTTACTTTGAAATTAAAATTAAAAAAAAATTTTAAACTTTTTTGAAAAAAATCAATTTTTTAAATATTATTTAATAAAACTTGTTTTCTTTTTTTCAATCTGATTGTATATTTATATAAACTCACTCTATGATTCATTTACAAATTTAATTATTCCTACATATGTTTCGAGTACCTACTAGTTTACTCATCTTCAGAGCAAAAATAGCACACATTTAACCTTTTTACGAAAAATTTTGTTAAAATTTATTGTCAAATTCAGAAAAATTAAAATTTGTAGTTAGTCACAGAAGATAAGTAAACAAGCACTCGAAACATAAATGTATGAATAACTAAATTTGTAAAATATTGAGAGACTGATTTTCTTTAAATGTACTAGTAGGTATAACAACAAAAAAATATGTTTTATTATATAAAAGCAATATATATTTTATCTATATAATTATATCTAGCAAACTATCTTGTTTAAAGCGATTTTTTCAAATTGGGAAAATTTATTTCAAATTATATGACGATTTAATAAATAATAATTGATTATTTCATTAAAGTTCTATAAAATCAGACAATTAATTTTTTTAAAAGTAAATTATTAACGAATATCTGAATTGGAAAAAGCTTTTTGAAATTAAAGTTAATATAATTAGTAGATATTTAAGAAATTGAGTGATTGAAAAAATTCATTTAATATAATAGTAAATGTAATAATTTTTCAAAAACAAATAAAAAAAATTGACACGTTCTGATGTGGCCATCCACTTGACTTTACCATACATTTTTGGTTGAGTTTGGTACAAGGGTCTAGATTTTAATTTTTTGACCCTACAACCCCCCCCTTTTGGGCGCTTAGTATTTGCATTTTTAGTCTTCTGGTAGCCCACTGATTATGTGTACTAACTTTGGTTGAGTTTGGTCCAAGGGCCTAGATTTTCGTTTTTTGACCCCCCCCCCCCCTAATTTTGGCTCCAGAAAAAAAATATTTTCGTTGTTATAGGTTAATTTTATATTATATTTCATTTTTCTTGTTTTTTTTTTTTAGTTTGAAAATATTATGATTTTAAATTTTAACCCCCTCCCTTCGCACTTTAATTTTGGGCCAATATGTACCAAAATCTAATCAGCTCTTAATCTCAATGCACCAAATTTATATGTGAAATTTGGTTTTGATATTCACACTAGTTTTTGAAATAACTGGTCCACAAAATTTGGCAATGTTCAGAATAACAGACTAACAAACATTTTGACAAAACATTTATTATCTCGAAAAATATAATTTTTTCGATGTTCACTTATTGAGGCTTTTTTGTAGAGTGAAATGCGATGGTTTCGGCCAATTTTTTTTAATCAAAATTGTTTCAACCGTTTTTGAGATATTTCGAAAAAAAGAAGCAAAAACCACTTTTGTCATGCACGATTACAATACTTGACCATACCCTGTATGGTAAAGTAAAAAAATAGTTTTAAGTATATTTGTAAGCTGTTTTTAAAAAGAGTGAAGACTTCGCGAGTCCATCATATACGTACATCATTTGGCACACAATGAAATTGATGTAAGAACAAATTAAAATAAATTTTATGAAAAATCATTTATTGGGTCTTAAAAAGTTTTTCTAAAATTTAAAACTTTGAATTAAAACAGGATTTCTAGACCATGCTCCCTTTTTTGATGATTCTGCATCAATTTCCAGAAAAGAAATTCCTAATACTGATTTCGACTCTTATCTATCGTCCTAGTAGCTTCCTAGTAGCTTATTCCAAGTCACATAGCTCGAAGGAATTCTTCTATCCATGGCCTTTTCGGAAAAGAATTCCTAATCCTGATTTCGACTCCAACTTATCTGGACTTGTAGCTATCGACCTAGTAGCTAGTTCCAAGTTAGATAGCTCGAAAGAATTCTTCTATCCGTGACCTTTTCAAAAAATAAATTCTCAATCCTGATTCCTTCTTTCTTTGATCACAATTAAATAAAGTAATCGATTTCAACGCTAATTCATCAGACTATTAAGTTGAAATAAAATAATTTTCAAACATGATTTTCTACTTGTCTCTGTGGGACTGTGGGTTCCGATACCAACAATAACTCAAGAATGGAAGGTCGTATAAAGTTATTTCGGGTGTTAAAATGTTTTTATTTCCATAACGATGAACTGCTTTCATATGTATTTAAGTAAGTGAACCACGAAAGTTAAATAATTTTTTCAAAAATGCTTCTTTATCTATTCAAAATAATAGTTATTATTTAAGTAGTAGTAGTTGTCTGTCAAATCATTGATCCTCGTAGATTCAATAAGACTTGAAATTTATAAGACTGATATATTTATTTTACTCGAAATTAAAATTATTTTTTAAACGCTTTATATTTTAACATTTATCTTAAGCTGCCTGTATTTTGTAAAAACAATTTTTCCAGTCGAAATTTAAGGGTAATAGAATTTCATAAATTTTTGACGCTTAATGCTTATTCTACCTACATATTTTTTAATCTGTTTTTTCGGGCATATGTGAAAAATATAATATTTTTTGAAAACCTTTAATTTTTATCTTCAATTTTACCTAAATTTTTCTGTCAATATTTTGACATAAAATGATTGTAATATAATTGTAAGTTATGATTTGATCCTGTAAAAACAGATCGGCTGGGCCATATTATTATCTTCTCGCTATTAAATAAAATATTTAAAAAATTATTGTTTTAACAAGAGTGAAATTCCATAGTATCTGTAGGAGCTGCCACCTGGTGGCCACCATTCAAAGCTAACTATTTTGAATTCCCTATTTACAAAATAAGTCATTGATAAGGATAAATAAATTAATTAATATAATAATAAGAGGTGTAACTAGGCTGGGTAAACTGGGGCAATGGCCCGGGGTCCCCGAGGTGAGGGGCCCCCAAAGACAATATGTTTCATTATTTACCCTGGAGTTCCAATTTGAGTCCTTGCCCCGCGGCCCCTAAAATGCCTAGTTACGGCCCTGATAAAAATATTAAGTTTGAATCTTAACTTAAAGATATAATGACTCTCTATGACTATTATTTTTTACCGAAATTTGATTTTTAAGTGTTTTTGTATTATATTATTAATTTTATACTTATTATGGAGTAATTTGTTTAATATATTTCTTGTCAGAGCTGCGCTGTTCATCAGGCGTTAGCAAGGGACAGAGGGGGTCTCCTTTCCTTATATGTATATATTCATACATAAGCCTATAGTTAATTTTCTGTTATTTTATGAGCAAGTTCAGTTCTATTGGAGTGGAAATGTTATTTCTTAGGCATTATATCCCTTTTAATGAATATCTCAAAGAAACAATAATTTAATTTAAATGATTTTGTTCTTCCGAGAGTAACAGAGTAGCTGATTCATAAAGAGAAATCACTGATGTAGTCCTCTGTTAAATGCAAATAAACATATACATATACAGGTATAATATATAAGCAGGGCCTTTTTCAGAAAAAATGTGAGGTCTGGAACAACAAATATTTTTGAGGGCCTTCGAAATTCAAAATATAACTCTGTAAAAACAATTTTATTATATATATAGGTAAATATAATTATTTGTTGGAGACTAGAATTTCTATTTGTTCTTTAACTATCGGGCTTTTAATTAGAAATATTTTACCTGTTATTTCTCATTGGCTAATTACCCGATTAGATATATACTATATTAATTCGTTTTTTTATCATAGCAAGCTAGCCACATAGCAAACGATAAATTGTTCGTTTGTCATGTGGCTAGCTTGCTATAATAACAAAAAATTTATATACTAGTATATTTAATCGGGTAATTGAGTCTATGAAAAATAACATATAAAATATTTCTAATTAAAAGACTGATGATGAAGTTCAAACCTGGGAAACTATAGTCTCTAACAACCAATATTAATAAGTTGTCATCAATTTTTTCTTCTGTTTCAAAGTAAAAAAAACTTAAATCGATTTAAAACAATTGCGAACTTATAATCCAAATTCTTGGCCACGTGGACGGAATAACTACCTTTAGTTAAGAATATTTTCCTTCAATCCCAATGTAATTAGCACGCAAAACGATTTGGAACACTTTCTATAACCATTCTTTCACTCTATGAGAGAGATACCTTCCATTAATTTATTATTTTTTTGGTCATTGAGGAAGGGAACTTTACCATACAGTAATAACAAATTAAGAATATTTTATGCAAAAAATAATTTCACTGCTTAAATAAAAATGTGTGCTATTCTCAATTCTTATCTATAGCATGGCTAAGCTGGTAAATGTCACGGAGTTGCAGTTTAGGAGACATCCCGTCAGATTTCAACCCCCCCCACCCCGGATTAATTTGAGTGTCCTGTTTCTATGTTTTGTATTGTAGAGTCGCTATTTTTAAATAATCATTTTCTTTATTCGAAGTAAATTAATCTTTTGAATAGAAAATTAATAATTATTTAGTTATATAAAATACCAGTTATAAGTCAGATTAAGTAGCGCCATATGTTACTAATGAATGAAAGTAGTGACTTGATTGTTTTGTCAACTTATAGTTCATCCCATTTAAATTGGCCCGCAATTGCGTTAATATACTAAAAAATTGTTAGAACTTAATCAAAGGCTACCCCATCCTGAATGAGGTTCTCCTAATAGAAGCAAATTCGTTTGGTAAATTGAATGTTGAGTGTTTTTTCATCAGGTGGAGTGAGCTGAGCACCTGTTCCCTTTCTCTAACGGGGGTCTCATTACTTTTCCTGTTGGCATCTCTATCCAGCTGAATGGATTCAAAAAGGATCAGACAAGGAATTTGCTTTGGACATTAAAGTAAATGAGTAGCAGCGAGGTCTGAATTCAGGGACAGGCGACACTTCTTGCCAATCCTTGGGTTAGAAGGGAATTTTTCAAGCGAGATTCTGGCGATGACAAAGTGAAAAGATTTTCTTCTCTAGTTCGACATCTCCATAGTGAAGGTCTTCCGCTCTGGTGTAATCGCCCATAGTCGCTTTTCCGACCAATTGCCGATCAAGGTGCAGGCACTTGAAGACAAGAGAACGGTTTCAAAAATATAATAATACAATACAGTATGAAGAAACGTTTTGAATTATAAATAACCCGGACAAGTGCGAGTTGGACTCGCATACGGAGACTTTGTTCAATTATATATATATATAGGTATTATTAGCTGAATAGACCGTCGCTCCGCGATTCCCATAATTTGGCTCGCTCAGAGACTAGCAAGGAGCAGAAAAATGATTATATTTTATTTTTGAGCTATCAAATTAGTTTTACTTTCTCGTTGATAATGAGGGAATGAGAATTATTTAAATTTTTTCATAATTTTAGGTTAAGTCGTTTCTAAATGTCGGTAAAAAAATCACCTAAAAACTGCAACTTTGCCTTTCGACCTTCACTTTTAGTAAAAGCTCTTGAATTCTGATTTTGATTTCTTATTGTTTTTTGAATGGCCCATACACCTGGGCCTAACTACTATAATTTTTACTGCTCATATGAGACAAACTGCCTCAGAGCATTGTAAAAATTTAAATAAATAAATAAAAACGGCTAATTTGGAGATTGTTCACACGATCATTTTAAATAGAGTAATTATAATTAAAGAGATTTTTACAGGTACTCCTCAAAAAACTATGAAAAAAATATTTTTTATTTTTGACCCCACATTAAGTGTTAATATCTTATCGATATGCACGGAGGCGATGTCTACTGGATTAATTAAAAAAAAAAAAATTGCTCATTATGCTTAAAAGTATTTGAACTTGGAGAAAACTAATTTTCAACCATTATTTTTTTCTATCTCTTTGTCTGTCTGGATTCCAAGAATTTTCTGCTGCTCATAGAAAGTTGATTCTAGTTCCAAAGTATTATTTTTGATATCCAACACGGAAAACAGATAAGATTTTGGGCTATCTCTAGCTTTAGAACTTTGATTTCAAAAATGCAGAAACTTTATTTTTTGAATGATTTTAAAGCGATGTCATTAAAGGGATAAATAAAGAATGTATAATTAAGTTAATTATTTATTCTAGAGCGGCTCAAGCCTGAGGGCGTATCGAGTCTTGAAATGTTTTTACTCTTTCTTCCAATTAGCTATGAATTGTAATTTTAAGCTGTCTTTATGGATTGCAACAAATAGGAAGAATTATTACGTGCTGTTAATACTATTCTCTGCCCTGATGAAAAATAAATGTATAATTAGAACGTCATTAATTTTTTTTTTTTATTTTTCCTGGCTACCTCTCTTCTTAAATTAAAATATAAACATTATATAGGTAGGTATCTATGAATATTATAGAATCAAGTGTGAATTATTAAATAAGATCTTAAAATATATTTTATATCAGATTTTCGTAGATTTAAATTTACACAGTGTCTATCGCCGGTCGTTGATTTCGGACTTAGGGGAGATTTCACTCCCTGAGTACGTCTCTTAAGGTATGTTATATGGAAGAAATATCTTTTTCCTACCTCAAGTATCCCAGCAATTTATTTCTATTTTTACTTTCACATTTATATTTTATAGAACATAGTAATGTGAAGTATTGCGATCGCCTGCCTGGGTCCTGACAATTTGAGAGCTTCTATCTCAGAGATGAAAAAAGTTCATTTCATTTTGTAACTTCTAGGTGGAAGGAATCATGCCCTTAATAGTTGGAAACCGGATTTAGGAATTACAACCGGATATTGTGGTCCCCAGAGGCCAAAAAGGGGCCAAAAATCCATTGGTCAGAACGTATGTACCCCCACCTCCCCCTGCATTTCGCAACTATAAGTCTCAAAACTACGAAATTCGAAACTTAAGCTCGATATATGCTAGAGGGAGTATAACAAACTTTTTTTTTTTTTTTTTGTTGTTTTTGTAATTTATTATTCTTGCTTAATCACAGTGCACAGTTGTGGGGCGCTTTTGGTGCTCCCAACTCTCTTGCCTCGGTTCTGGTATTCTACTGGCGCCCATATATACATTGACATTTTACCAATAGCCACAACATCTGGCATTATTTTTAGACGGCTGATGAGGTGTTACAACCTAATTTGTAAACAAATCTATTTTCTTTCTGTAAAGGGCTGCCCCCCTCTGCGTGGTGCAATAAATCAGTCATTGAAATCGGAACACCCAAAGTGGACGTTTACATGAAAGATTTTTCGTTAATTTTTTTATTTTCTCAAACACGGCAGTAACGATTTTTTTAAAAATTGGTCTACGTATTAAGTATCATTAATTATTAGTCGTGTATAAATTTTAATCCGAATTAAATAAAGGAAGGGGGTGTATATTAGGAGTGTCGCGATGATTTCAAATAAGTAAGAACGTGAAAGTCGTGAGGTGACGACACCAATTGATTATTATACATATACAACAAGTTTTACAAATTTAAACTAATTGCATTTTTTCAAAATTCCAACATCCTTAGAAACTTAGAGAAATTAACTCGGAAAAAAAAAACAATTTACATAAACCATATTGAAAATCATATATGAAAAAATGTTTTATTGTTTGTCAAAAGGGCTGCCACCCCTTTGGGAACCGAACCTAATTACTAAAATGGCGGACTAAAAAATTGACTTATCTTTTGAAACCAACATTTTCTGGCATATGGCATAAGACTAGCTAAAAAATTCCACCCAAAGTGCTCCACCATAATATTTTTTTTTTACATTAATAAATACAATTTTTCTATAAAATGAGATATAAAATATTTTTTAATTAGTTTTAAATGTTAACAGACTTCAAATATGCAATTGTATTTAAAAAGTTCTCTCTCTCTGTTATTGATTATACATCAAGGTAAATGGGAGCATTCCAAAAAATAATAAAATAGTCCTTGAAAGGAAACATTTTTCTAACCACTGATTTAAAAATATCGAAAATCGGAATCAGAATTTCTCATTAGGAATATACAGTCCAGAAATTCCATTTTAATAACATTTTATATTGAAAAAGTTTAAACGAATATTTGATTTATTAGTTAACATGGGATTTAATTTTTTCATTGGATTTATTTGGTGAACTAATTTACTCGTTTCAAATATATATGAAGTAAACATCGTATTAGATTTATGAGCATTTGAGCGAGTGATTAAAATATACAAACAAGTGCAACAGGCAAATAGTGTTAATTAGAATATTCACGAAAAACGTGAGTTAGAAATTATCTATCAAGGAATTATCTACAAGGAAGCTAGTTTGAAAGAGTTCTCAAACTTATTTGAATAAAATTCACTAATCCATAAATACGTTATATTAGAGTACTCACATTAAAATAATGTTTTAATAGTTTTTCAAACAAAATAACATTTACTAAGTACTTCAAGCATTTTTAAGCATGACTTGTTTCTGTCTTTTTGTTTGTATGCATGGATTTTGATACTCCCGATAATTCGAAAACGGATTATCGTAGAAATTTCCAACTCAAAATCTTGATATTTCCAAAACAAACAAAAAAAAATGCTATAAATTTGAGCTTTCTTGTTTTAGAGCTTCAAAATGAAAATTGAAAAAATCAAAAAAATGTTAGAATTCTTAAATGGGTAGCCATTGATTGAACTAATTCGTGATGAAATTTGGCACAATAGTTTGTATTAATAAATTGCCCCTCTGGGCAATTTTTCAAATTTATGACTTAAACATTTAATTTTTTCTTATTATATATATATATATAATACCAAAGAATTTCCAAACAACTAAAATTTGCGGAAAGCGTACCTACCGAGTCTTGAAAAAGTAAAAACATTTTCCTCCAACTTTAATTAATTTTTATTATTATATTGTATTTAACTATTAGAGATTTTGTATTATTTCCTTGTTGTTTGGATTAATTTAAATTCTATACATTATAAAACAAACAATTAATTAAAAAAAAAATCTTAATAGATAATGAGTAATGACCATATAAATATATTTATTTAATGTTGATAGTTCTTGATTTTAAATTTTATCATATAAATACAATTTTTTTTTTAGAAAACATACATATTGCAATTTAATAAACTTTCCAATGTTTTTACTTTTTTCAATATATTCTTTCTGCTACCAAAATGTTTGTATTTCCAAAACAAAAATTTGGTTATATTTTGGGCTTGCTTTGTAGTTACAGATCATTCAGTTGATAAATGTAGAAAATCGGAAATAATCGAATTATTTTATTGGGTGCTATCGAATGCCAGTAGCTATTGTGGTGAAATCCAACAAAAAATTTAATAATAATAATCATCACCTTTCTGCCAAATTTCAGCTTTTGGCTTACACGGGCCATATTTGAAGGAAAAAAATTGTCCCGTTCCGCAGTTAAAATATACTAATTCTACCAATTTTGTTGATCAAAAATGATAGTTGATAATATTAAAGAAAAATGTTAAAATAAATACAAATCTTTTATAAAACAATCTTTAAACGTTTAATCAAACCCAAAAATTTCGGGAGAATTTCTCCCTTTCTCAATGGACAATTTTCAACTAAGACTAGTTAATAAATTTGTTTATTAATTGAAATTCTATTATTTCATTGATCCATTTTATAATTATATATTTTTACTCTTCAATCAAATATAAAAAAATAATCATGGAAAATATTACCGTCTTGCAAAAAATGTATATATATAATCGGGAAACGTTTTCAGATAAAAATTTAAAATTTGGTGCATTGTAATGCAAAATACATAGTTGCGTACTATTTTCATCTCATTAACTAAAACCTTTCAAGATTGGCATTTTGTATTCTCAGGAAACGATTTCAGGTAAAAGAAAATGAAAATAATATGTATCTTATAAATCGATATTTATTTTTTACGTAATTGATATTTTTTCATCAGAGAAAATAAATTATTCGAAATATTCGAGATAACATTTTTTCTGCCAACACGTCTCAACTTGTCCATGCGTGTCTCGACCCGTTTGAAATAGTCTGGAGTTTTTATCATTAAAAAATCCATTAAATATTTGTAATTGGAAATAAGCAAAACGGGCAATTCTAGAGCAATTGAGTATTAATACTATCTAATGCAGGCCAGGCCAATCTGAATTGCACCGCGTGCCGTTTGACGACTTAATAATTTTTGGAGACCGTACATATAATAATAAATAAGAATAATTACAATTTTTTCAATATTTTTTTTTTTCGGAATCTGCCCTTACAACGAATTTGGTACTTATCAATTTTGATTGAAATTTATATTAATATTAATTTGAATGTAGCGATACATTGAAAGTGTTCAATTAGTGTAAATTTGAAAAAAAAACAATAGTACAACCAGATATGAAATTAGAACACACATTGATCAAACAACAAAATATATTTGTATGGTAAAATAAATATCAAAATTATTAGTTAAGTCGCATAAACCAAACAATATTTCAAATTTTATTTTAAAATAACAACCAAATTTGAATGTATTTTTCTTTTTTTCTGTCTGATATCTGCGTTTCTTTTCGCTTACTTAATTTTTCTAAAACTATATCATTAGTTGAAAAGTACTATTATTATTTAATATCTTATTCTTCATGTAATTATAGGCAACCTTAATTCTTTTAATTACTTTAATTCGATTTAAAATATATTTTAAAATACCTAATAAAAAAAAATTTGTCAAATATGACCACGGGCCGCAAGTAATTCCATCGGGGGCCACATGCGGCCCTCGGGTTGACCAGACCTGACGCAAACTGTTCTTTGACACTTTCTATTTGCTAAATTACCAAGATTTCCAAATATTGTAACGAGATTTGAAAAATCTTCCATCCAAGTTAAAGTCACATAAATATGTTCTAAATTTAAGAACTTCTAGGGAGAGAAGGGGGCTCCTGAACCCTCTCCTTAGATAAACATTCAATTAAAGCTCGTGTCAAAAATAAATTACGAATTATTCTTTGTCTGTTTGTTTGTTTAATAATGACGAATCATGGAGTCGCACACCCAGAAGGTGCAGCTCCTATAAGTCATGATAGTACTTTGCTGCACTTGGCAAGTGAACTATTGTGTGGGGCGAGGGGGGGGGGCAAAGCGTAGCACCCTACGCTATGACCCTGACACATTTGCATAGGTTATACAAATAGCCAAACGCTTATCACGATGATTGTCAAAATAATCAAATAAAGCTGCAAAAACTTATTTTAGTAGGTAATGATTAATTTAAAATTAAGCATGTACTTATTTATGTGATCTATCTATGGCCGGAATGCACCTGGCTCCTGTAGGGAGTTTGTCAAAATGTCTCCGGACTGGTGAAGTTTATAATATGTCAATGTTCCTTTCATGAATTCCCGTTAATTTGCGGACTCTTTTGCTGCAAACGTATACTACGGACCTCTTAAGCGGATTAGATAGATAGATAGATGATAGATAAGCGGATTATATATAAGAATAATGATAAGTCGAGCAGCGGAATTACATCCCCGGAAATGGGCTTTTAGAAGTCTTCTATTCAAATATTGTAAATTTGCCTTGACTTTCGAATTCTAATTTAAGGTATAGCTTAGATTATATAATTAGAGTGTAAGTTCTGAGGAGATAAAATCAATAATCTCTCAAAAATTTCATTTGCTCAAAATCCACGATTTTCTAACATTCAACACCCCTTCGCGATTAGTTCGATAGTAACCCAACAAACACATTCGCCAATTAGTTTATTCCCATGACTTCTAGAGACTGGAACTCGCTTCCCCTGTCCGTCTTCCAGGCTACATATAACCTTCAGTTTTTCAAGACCCGCATTCACAGATACCTTCAGCTCCAAACCAATCACTGAAATTTCTTTTTCTTTTCAAGATACAAGGGTCCACCACGGATTACACGGATTATCCTTTTTGTGCAACTTCTCCTTGTATAACTTCTTCTTCAAGTGCCATACTCGATTACGCCGGAGATTACTACGGAGAGTATCCTCTCCATTGTAATTTCCCTGGGGGAACTTTTTTATAGAGGTGGTTTCCCATTGTCTTCCCCTGAAGGAATCTGATTATAGCCGGTCAAATATTTGCATTGAGTCGGGCTTGAGCTCGCGCTAGCTTGATTAGAAGGCATGCACTTTAATCTGACTCCTTATGATAATGTTATATAACTTAAAAATGGTAAATCTCAGACATAGGCAATTTAAAACTCTTTATCAGCTCTAGATACCGAATTGAGATTTCAGTTTAAACTACTCAATAGTAACCCTTTATTGTCTCCTTCAATATATAAAAATTCTGCTACCCTCGGCACAAAAACTTTCAATTTAAAGTAACCCTTTACTTCAGTTTTATCTTTTTGTCTTTTTCTGACAAACGATTCTAAGATTTATATTTTAAATTTATCATGGATTTACTAAGGATCACACGGTCTTAGAAATTGACTATTTTTATCGTAAAATCGTATATCAGTGAGCTAAGTTCTATAAGTCAGTGAAACCTAAAGTCAAGCTAAGTATTCTCTTTCTAGACACTGCATTGTTACTTTCATTTTTATTAATATTATTATATATAATAATTGATCATTGTGGAACTATTTTATTCTTCTCCAAATGTCTTCACATTTTAATAGTTCAAAATCCAATTCCAAATAAATAAATTTACTTTAAAGATTACTTATTATTTTTATTTTTTATTTTAATGCTAATTTATTATTATTAATGTGGTGCAAGGGAAAGTCATACGACGTTTACTAAACACTCCTTGATATTTATAGATTCACTAGAGTATAGAAAATTCAAGAAAACAATGAATGAATGGAAACAATACCTCTCTCTCTCTCTCTCTCCTTATATATATATATCGTCGCCTTAGAGTGTAAACCTACTAACTCACAATAAGAAAATTTTACAGGGCAGAGAAAAAACAAACAAAATTTAATATTGTTGTTATGGAAATAAACTATTTTTCACCTTTTTTTTCTACAACTTGCTATCGTAATTTTAAGTAGCAATTTTAATTGGACGATGCTGCATCTCTTTTTCTTTCGAACGGTTTTAATATGTCATATAATGATAAAAAATGAAATTAGCAGGTTTACACTCAAAGGCGGCGATATATAATAATTACGGATAAAACCATTTTAATTATGATAACCAATACGAAATTTAATTACCCGCTCGGAAATATCTTGGGCATGAAATAACTATTTTTAATTAAATTAAAATCAGTTTTTTTATCCTTTATTCTATTCTCAACCTTCGTATCTCTTGGTGATTTTTTTTATATATAGTATATATATTCCATCTTCTAGCTATTCTTTACTTTTTTAAAGAATTTTATTATTTCACTAATAGCATAAATTTTTTAATTGAATTCAATTAATCTATATCCTTAAAACATTTGAATTAATTGATAGAGATTTTCTTTAGGAGACGGACTGGTATAAATATGCAATTGGATGTTGATGAAAGCAGTCCACGGTGGTTGTAAAAAATAAGACTATAGAGGTTTTATTATTTTACATTTATTTGTTAAACCGACGTTTCGGAGATTTATTCTCTCCTTCTTCAGGGTCTATATAATTGAGGGGAAGACGCATTTTGGCATTGTCAAAGGAGACAGAAAGTAACTATTTTTTGAACTACTTTTATTGACTTTTTGTTGTAAGTAGATTTATGATTATTATTTTTGTTTTGTGTATATTGTTTTTATATTATGAATGATTTGTGAAAATCCCAATACTAATTAATGTTCGTCTTCCCCTCAATTATATAGACCCTGAAGAAGGAGAGAATAAATCTCCGAAACGTCGGTTTAACAAATAAATGTAAAATAATAAAACCTCTATAGTCTTATTTTTTACAACCACCGTGGACTGCTTTCATCAACATCCAATTGCATTTGAATTAATGTCGCTAATAATGAATAGTACATGAAAGGCCGAGCTTTGCTAGCTAATTTATTTCTTTTTAATTAATGTTTATTTAATCGACTAGGTGTTTTTGTTTTGATTCAACCATATGATTAATTTTTTATCAACCACCTGTTAATAATTAGTTTAATGAAATAACATATTGATTCTTGAAAATATTTATAAATGTTTTTTAGTAAATTTATTTAGCCGACCGCTCAGCGTGATTAGCGTGATTAGCTTAGATTTATTTGGAAATAATAAATAACAGGCCCCTCGTCTCCAGAAACTGACAATCTTTGGTTCTACAAAACCTCGCGCATGCGCAGGACAACATTTCGTAACAAGCAACCATGAATCGTGAGAGGAAAAAACAACATTACCCCAGGTGGTAACCAATTCACCCACATTCGAGTGGCAACCGGGCATTCAGATTCTGGGGGATCCGGACCATAACGAAGTCAAGGAAGAAACAATTGAAGAATAACACCAAAAATCCATACATACCTGGGCACCTTTAACATCAACACACTCATACGGCCAGGAAAAATTACCTGACCATGGAACTCGATAACACGTTCCGGAAAAAGATAGAGGCGTGGAAGGTCCAACCAGAAAGAAACATCAAGCTTTGCGTGATCCCAAGGGTCCAAACGCAACAAATAATAATAATATACTTTCAATTTACTTTTAATTATGTTCTTATCATTGTAGATTGAGTGTGAGATAAACAAGCCAAAATATTTCTAATGAATTTAAAACATTTGTTTTCTTAATGGCTGAGGTCAATGCGCATCAGAGTGCCATTTGCATTATTGAATCGACAAGTGAATAGTAAAGCTACTAAACGCACCTGACTATTTGAAAACAGACAGGATACTCAATTAAAGACGA
The DNA here is from genome assembly GCA_024734495.1 of Forficula auricularia. Lineage (NCBI taxonomy): Eukaryota > Metazoa > Arthropoda > Insecta > Dermaptera > Forficulidae > Forficula > Forficula auricularia. Next base: position 5,763,466 of record JALMQS010000087.1, read on the forward strand.
CATCAGTTGCATGGACAGAGGAACAATATAGTAATTTGCTACAGACTGCTTTTCTCAGCTCAAGTATATTGAAACAGATGGGTCAGATACTGTGTGCTTCTCTCTGATTGTTCCGAAACATTACGATAACATTAATAGCCAACTAGTAAATTAAATACAAACAATCTTGAGTATCTTTAAACAGTATAGTAATTTAATATATGACATATTTTTACATTATCGTAGGCAGTGGCGTAGTGAGGAAAAATGGCGCTGGGAGCAAAGTATTTTTTTTTCATTCACCCTTCCGCATATTTGTTTACTTATAGAAGATCCGCCGCGAAGTCTGCCTACGGCTGTCCTCCTACTGGCCAAGAAGCTTAGTCCATCTGGACTTGCGGTATTGTTCGGGGACGCAGCACTTCAATCTTAGTCAATTATGCCGTTTTCGTGGAGCCTTTTTTACTTGCGAATCATTTTCTCCAGAACGAAAGCAAAAAAATAAATAAATAAATAAACTGATTTAGCCATCCACATAACATTGTCAAACAACTACTCTTCCTATATTATTTAATATTTAATAAAATCATTTATAATCGTTTATGAAAGAACCCTTCTTCTTAATTTTGCACCCATTAGCAATTAATCATATCTCCTCTTAAATATTAGTCTCTTCTAGGGTGAATCCCTTTCTAGTATTTTTGTTGGAAAATGTTATCATCCCCCCCTCCCTTAGGATCATTGATTAATTTCCGTAAGGTTGTATAGGGTTCATATGCGAAATTTCGTATAAATCGATCAAAGGTTCTAGGATTTATATTGATAATTCTATTTTTTGAAGTCAGCCATTTTGGTGCCCTAAAGAAAAAATTACCTACTAACTATTTAAGTTTCAGCTAACTTGGTTTTTTAGATTGAAAATTTTATAAGATTGTTTATAAAAGAGCTTAGTTAAGTTTGGGTTTTACTCCCATCCGTATAAATAATTAGATCGTTTTATACATATAAGTAAGCAATACCAAAGCGCCTTGTATGGTAAAATCACGTAGTATTCTTAAATCACGCCAGATTTTGTGTATGAGATATTTATTATTGTCATTGTCACTCGAGAAGACCCATGAGTGGTTAAGGTATTTATCATCTAATTTACTCTAAAAAACACTAAAGGAAAGCTGGCTATCTTTCTCTATAAACCAAGTGCAGAAATACTCAACTAAGATAGTATAAATGGTAGATAGCAAGTCTTGAGAAATCGATATCACAATAATTATGGTAAATGTAGAATCATAGATCTTATTATAACCCATCATATATATTTCTGTTACATTAAAACTATAAGTTGCCCAAGCGTAGACAACAAAATATGTAAATTTATTCGTCCTGACATTATTAAATCAAATTTAAAATTTTCTTCTGAAGCTAATACATAATAGCTAACTTTTTATAAAATAATATACGAATCTAATGGAACATGCTTGATTGCATCTATGTTGGGTTTCATTTAACTAAATGTGGTCTTCTAACATGAAAATATTCTCTACCTTTGCCTTTTGTGCTTTATAAAATCAAATAAGGCATGTAAATATTTATCTGAGTCGATTGCTTAATTTAGTTGTAGGTACATAAGTTAATTGAGATCGATGTCTTTGTGATTCATCGTACAATAATTCAAGTAATAAAACTGTCATCAAGCAATGCTTCAAATTGAATAATTCAATTTGGAATGTTCTTCATTCAATCAATCGATAGGAATTATGCTCAGCTAGTGAAATTATTTTTAGAGGAAACATGTTATAGAAAATCGAAAACAAATTCTAGATATCTATTTTTGTTTTCAGATTAATTCTTTAAAAATTAAAATATTATTATGCCCAGAGTAGCAAAGATTAAAGATAGTTCTAGTTCCTGATTAATATTTAAAGATTTTGATTTATTCTAGACTAGCAAATTTGATTTGTTAACTTAATAATATTTATTTATTTATTTGAATTTGAATAATAAACTTAATTTTTTCTAAAGGGCAAGCGGAAACGATTAGTCTAAGAGCTAGTGAATATTTTAGAAGATTGTTTCAGAATGCAAATAACATATCCCATACTCAGCACACCCCGAAAGTGAAATGCTTACTCGCCGAATCGAGTCATTTTTAGGAGTAAATGAAGAATCCAAAAATATTGTAAAATCAAGTCATTTCAGAATGATTAAATTTAAATTCACGACATTCCCAATGACAATACTTACTACATATTTTATACGAAAGGCAGAACGATAGCCCATCAGAACTCCCCCAATGTGTCAGATTTAGTTAAAATTTCAAGTCATTTCAGAAGAGGTTGTACGCACCATACGCCTGAATATAGGCAATCAATTTGTCACCTCTTCTTCAAAGATGCGTAAAATTAAGGCTCTACCGCAAAATACTGGAGTTTTTGAGTTCATCGATATTACAAAACATGCCTGCCTGCTGTGATGGTATTAAATTCATTATTATTAATATTTATTAATTTATTTATTATAAGGAAATTCAATGTAAAAAATCATTGCTAACAAAAAGTGCCGAAACGCTGAATTTGTACCCCTCATAATTTTTTTTCTTGAAATTATTAAAATTAAGTAATATTTATTCTTTTAATTGAAAAGTTTTTGTTTTGCCGAGAGGTTGTCCTCTGCTTGATGCAAATAAATATACACATATATATATATATATATCTGTATATATATCGAAATTATATATCTGTATATATATATATATATATATAATTTATTTGTTTGAGACTATAGTTTCGAAGACTTATCCTCATCATCAGTCTTTTCTTTAATTATAAATATTATTCATGGAGTCAATACCGTATGGATATTGTTTCTCTTTGTGAATTTATTCTTTTAATATTTTCTTTTTTGATTTTTGACAACAATTTTTCTAGCTTAAGAAAAAAAATAAAATAAAAAAAAATAATAATAATAATAATCTTTCCAAGATTTAGAATAGTTACGAAACACATCTCGGTTCGGAAAAATTTGTTCCGGAACGGCTACACCCCTGCTCTTCACTCTATATCGCAGGATAGGCGAAGTCGGTAAGAAACTTCTTAAATATGTGCTTTAATTGTTCTTATCTAGTAGCTAATAATTAAATTATTCAAGTCTTTGAGCTACTTAAATTTTTCTAGACAAATAGTTCATTGAACTATTTTCCTTTCCAACTATAAATCATTCTCTATTACTATCAAGAAGTTCAGTAGTTATTCTGAACTAGTATTACATTAATATACTCAATTCTTCAGAATTAAAAATTCATTAAATTGATTCTTCTGAACTAAAATTTTTCAACTTGAAATTCGTAATATTCAATTTCAAAATGACATTAGCTAATTTTAAATTAAAACTATCCCATTCAAATTTAACTAAATCACTGCCATTTTAAAATTAAGTACCTAGCGGATCGGGTGTTGCTCGATAATTTTCTGCTTTAGTTAAAAGGAATATATTAATTTTACATTCTTGTAAAAAGGTCGATTTTTATTTGCAGCTAAAATTAAATAAAGTTGGAATAAAATTTAATTTATTTTTTTGTCAATGTTTTGATCCGGTCCGGCCATCGTCAAGGCATCCCTGTGAACTAAGATTTGAACATAAAAAAATGAACAATTAAAGATAATATTAATATACACAGAGTTTCCTTCGTTAGCCTTTTTAAACATTAAAGGAGGGACGATCCTCTGATTATTTGGGTTTTTTAAGAGAATGAAAATGACGTAATAATTTCTTTTATTCGGAATTTGTAGTTTTCAATATCCTTTGGCTGCCTTTGCATCAAATCAGGAATGAGTTCTACCTCTCCGTCTTCAAAGACAAAATATAAAAATAATGAATTAAATTTCCTAAATTTAATATATAATAATATTGAAATCAGCTATTAGTGGGTTTTAAAATTAAAAAAAAAAACAATTATTTATTAAAAGAATATAGAAAAAATGTAATTATACATTTTTATTTACACACCCACCTTTAAATTAATAACTTTAATTAAGAAAAAAACCAATCACATTAAAGTTACCCGTAGATGAGAGCCTGGCACATCGATTTGTCGACCCAAAAACCCCTTAATTAATTGTCATCGAAATCGTACTAGCAGTTTTCGAGAATGCGACATTATATATACAAGAATTGCTCATTTAATCCCATTTTACAATAGATCAATCTTATTTTGAGAATTCAGCAAAGATGAAACCGAACGAATTAACTCTCAAGAGATAATATAGGATAGATGAATTTGCGAATGAGCGTGTCCAATTTGATTCTGATTAGACGGCAAAAGGGAGTGGATATTAGCGGTAACTTCGTGGTTTCCCTTTCCGTTGGGTTGTGTAAGCCCTGATTTTAAAGAGAACGTGAAAGAGAGAGAATGTGAGGGGTCTCCTGCACTCTCTTGCCACACTGGATTCATTCATAGGCATCGTGCATTCTCTTGCCACCCTGGATGCAATCAGAGGCGACCACTAAAACTAATTGATGATCCACCCTTGTCTAGCTCACTATTCCCTGGCTTTAAAACCGTTTGCAGCATTTCCCTTGTTAGGGTTCCGTTCAATAGTGAAACGAGACCCTATTAGTGGGTCGCTACAATGTCTGCCTATCTTTTTGTCTGTCCGTCTCTCAGAGTAATGTAGCTCATAAACTAAATAAAATACAAACTTGAATTTATTTACAACGAAATTTTCTCTGGAGAGAGACGGACTGGTAGAACTTTTAATTGAAAGTAATGGAAGGCAGCCCAGTGGTAGTGAGGAAAGAAAAAAACTGACACATATCAAATAAGGTGTAATTTATTAGAATCCTTCTTTCTTTCCTTTCAAACCGACGTTTCGGATGATTCTTCCCTCCTTCTTCATGATTTTAAAGGGTGTTTTCCTTCATTGATCCCTTGAAACCCTGAAGAAGGAGGGAAGAATCTCTCAAACGTCGTTGAAAGGAAAGGAGAGAACTATTCTAATAAATTACACCTTACTTGATATGTGCTATATTTTTTCTTCCTCACTACCACTGGGCTGCCTTCCATTACTTTCAATTACAAACTTAAATCTTACAAAATATATGTATTTATTTTCCTCCAAATCAAGGGGTACATTCTTACGAACGTAAACATCAACTTCCGGTACTTCTATTTTAGCCAAAATCTTGTGGTACTTCTTGTAGCCACTAGCTTAAGTTTCAAATTTCAAGGCTCTGCGACTTACCGAAGACGAGATATGAACGATTAAATTATTTATTTTGCGACATGACTAATTTACGCTCCTTCCTTTATTTTAATCGGATTAAAAATTTGACACAACAAATAACTCATGATCCTTGATAAGTACACCAATTTTTAGCGAAATCGTTAGAGCCGTTGGCACCGAGCGATGCTCGGTAAACCCTGACCCACCTCCCCTCCCAAAACCACCCCCCGCTCGCCCCCAGCACTGCACCCCCACCTCGCCCCACCCCACCCCCCCTACCCCCGGATCCCCCACAACCGCACCCCACTTCCTGTACCTCCCACATCCATCCCCACCCCGAGCCAGTTTTTGCATTTCTATCTTTCTGATGGTTCCACATATGATGTGTATATTTGTTTACTCGTACACCAATTTGCCCACATTCGTTCATATTGATAAACATTATAAAAAATACATAAGAAAATAATAATAAAAAAAAATAATCGTATAGGATCTGAAATAAAAACATAAAATTAAAAAAAATGTGTGCGTCTCGGGACGTGCGACAGAAGTGATAACTTTCACCAACCAAGTATTTTTTTAGGAAGACAATTGCAAGGATAATTGCCCGGAGAAAAGAGAATTGAATATTTAATTTTAATTAGAAGAGTGGGGGGGGGGGGGGCAAAGGAATAATTATTAATATATTTAATGTTTCTGGATTTAAAATTAATTGTTGTCTTTCTTTCAGCTTAATTCAATTATACATATTTCAAATTTGCCGCGCCGCAATATATCTAATAAATTCTATTTATTAAATACATAGCTATATATAATATATTCAATTATTTCCACACTTATAATAAAGTCTAATTCAAAAATATTCATTTTAGTAAAAGTAAAAAGCAAGGGTTTTTAAAATAGTTCTTTGGTCCAGTGGTAGAGTGTCTGCCTCTGATGCAAGAGGTCTCAGGTTCTAATATGACATCCGCCGAATCATTTTTTTTATTGAGATTTTCATCTATCAATAATTACTTTAATTAAGAAAAATCAATTAAGATGAATTTTGATGAGGTCCAGACCTAGCCAGATCGTTTTTTCATCCTCAAAACTTGTTAATAGATTTTGTTTCATCAAAATCGGTAGGGCCGTTTTCAAAATAGAACCAAGATACAAATATCTAAATAAATAAATATACATATATATAAATATACAATTTTTGCTCGTTTAATAAGAGTAGATATATATATATATATATACAAGAATTGCTCATTTAATAATACAAGATAGATAAGATTTTGTAATGTAGCATAGTAGTAAAGCTGTTTAATTTATAAGTTAAAAAGTTAAAAGTTAAGTAACTAAGTATTCATTTTACCCGATATCAAAAATCATATTAAAATGGATTGATAATTTTGGGGAGGGCCGGATTTATTGGATGAGCCGTAAAAAATTATCATATGATGTTATTAGTGCTTTGGAAAATATAAGGTAAACCAAGTCCGACTCGCACTTATTTATAGAATACTGTCATGCCATTTATAAGCCTCATTTGTGCGGGACCAAGTTTACCGTGACATGGAACTTCAATCTTTCAAGATACGTTTCCACGTGTATCTTCGTCTCCTCCCTACTTCTGAGATTTCTTCCCTTTCTTTAATGATGGCAGGGCAGATGTCATTTTATAGGCTTCACACCTTCTTGGTGGGACACTTTCTTGCATCAATTTAAAAAAGTACTTTACCAAACTACGCATGGTAAAAAAAAAAAAAAAAAAAAAAAGAGAAAAGTTTCATTGAGTTCCACCAACTAGGACAAACTTTTATTGAGTTACGTTTAAAGAAGGCTCTAGGGGTGTTATTGATTTTACTTAACTAGAACAAGTGCTATGATGTTTTACGTGATAAAGCCTAGGTTAAGAATAATCAATCCTGGCTAAAACTACATCATATTGCTTATAATAAACTTACTAGTAAAAGAGAACTTCTCGACTTTATATGAAAAAATTTGATTTCAATTATCTCATGGTAATTCTCACAGTTATAAATACAATGAGCTTACGCTTGGAAAAGAAAGTTGCCGTGTTTTAAAATATTTATCTATTCATTATTATAAATGGATTCTGAAATTTTAACTTGAAATAGACAATAATTTGTGCTTGAATATAAAAACTAATTCGAATGAACTTTTCTTCAGTTGATTTTAATATATATATATATAAATATAGAATAAATGAGTTCTGATTCTCAATTTTATTGATGAATTATTTTTAAATTTCAATTAAGAGAAAATTTAAAAACCTTAAAAAATATATGATTTTTCATAAATAATTAGAGAAAAAAGTGAACACTTTTTCCAATCCTTGAAATAAAAATAATTAATTTAATTATAAATTATAAATAAATTGTTTATTTATTCCTCCATTATAACATTGCTTCAAAATCATTCTAAAAATATTTTCTACGATTTTGAACCAGAAGTTCTAAAGCTAGAGAACCCAAAATTTAATTTCTCTTCATTCAAAATATTGTTTTGTATTGTTTGAAGAACTGCAGCTTGAAATGCCTTTCATCCAAAGAGACTTCTGATTTAATTCTGAATGATTATTAATAGATTTGTGAAAAATGATATTTCTGAAGTCCAAAATATATTATCTAACCAAGTGTTCGGAAGGCAAGTCAGGCTCTTGAGTTCGACTCCTGAATGAGCGATCTCTTCTGACATGTACAATAAACAATCTAAAAAATTTTGAACTTTAAATTCTTCTTAACAACGAAAAATTCCACACCTTTTCAAAAAATTCAAAAAACTAACTTGTTTTTTTTTTATATATTGTCTAGATTGCTATTATGGGTTTTGTAGTCACATTAATGATCTGGACATTTGTGGGTTAGGCCAGTGCTTCTTAAACTTTTTGAAGTCGCGGCCCCCTTGGACCCCAAGTCAATATCTCACGGTCCCCATATTTTTTTTAAATTCAGATTGGTTAAAAAACTATTTACAATTTTGAATTTCGTATATGTATACACTTACTAGTCAATGCATGCATTTACTAAGGTTAACAGTAAAAACGTGAAAAAAAATAAACACAGTTATTATGTTTTGATTAATGAGTGTACCCAGGTAGCACAAGAATAATCTATAAATATTCTGATAATATCTTCTCTGGACATTGGAACATCCTGTGAATAAACTTTCAATCTTAGTAGATATTCTGGGAATTTTCTTAGAACTAAAATATTCGTGTAGGACATTAAATTCCCTTTCCCGGAATATTCCTAGTTGCGTATTCTTGGAATATTCGGGAAATAATATTCTCAGAAGATTAACGCCCATACACATATTCTGTGTATCTCCTGGAGATAATTGGAATACCTATATATGTCCTTTAAATAACTTAGAATATTCTAGGGATATTGTGTGTTACCTGGGTACGCTGTGGATGCCACTACCATGACTAAGTACATATGTGCAAATATGTATATTATCATTTCAACATTTCAATACATTATCATTATCGAAATTTTATAATTATAATCCAAGTATTTAAACTTATTTAACAATAGTAATTTATTTGTTATATTTGCGACTCTTGGCGGCCCCCCTGCGGGTAATCTATGGTCCACTAGGGGGCTGCGGCCCACTACTTTAAGAAGCATTGGGTTAGACCAATATTAATAAACATAGAATATTAATTAATATTTAGTTTATTTTGTATTCTTTGAAGAACCCCAGTTTTAAGGTCCTTCTGTTACTTTTGGTTAAAAATGACAGCATTTAAATTAATCATAAAAGATTTAGTGGGCAAGTTAATTATTTATTTTTCGAGTATGAAGGGTGAGAAGTAGGAGAGAAGAGAGCAACAAGTTGTTTGATGGGTAGGAGAGAGAGAGGGTTTCGAAGGGGTTGGCAGAAGGGCGCTGTTTAACTTGGGCTCTTTCCTGCTTCTTCCCTCCAATTGGAAATTTGCTACAGGTTGCCAGTTTAACTTAAGATACATCTACTTGATAATTAAGCTTAATCATGGCAGTGCACTTCCGATTGCCTCTTCACGTTCACAGACAGAAAAAGACTTCCTTACGTGTCTAACTACAATCGAGAATTCGCTTCCTAGATTAATGTTGGCGAGTTCCTATTTCAGTTAGTGGATTTCGCAATGCAAATATTCTGGTTTGATTAATTCCGACTAGCAAACAGCACGTGATAACGTCTCCGGAAATGAAAAGCTAATCGACATTTATCTATATCACAGCATCACATATTAACTATTGACATAGGACCAAAGATCTAACAGGCTTGGTATAAATTAAAAAGATTTAGTTTACCGAGAGTAGCAGAGTTGTTGATGAATTATTATTAAAGAAAAATAAAGTTCTCCTCTGCTTGATGTAAATAAACATACCTATACGACAGCGAATCAATGAGTTTTATGCAAAGATAAAATTTAAAAAATTGAAGGGTTCTTTTTTGGACAGCATCCTCTGGTTGAAATGTCACCGCCCACCATTGATAAACACGTTTATTTATATTAAGGAGGTCCTTTCGCTCCAGTTGAGTCAAAAGAAGTGTAGTATCTAATATTTAATAAAATAAGTTAAAATACCAGTACAAATGAAAAATAATAGAATTATAAAATAAATACTATGAATGTCGTAAATGTTTGAAATAAAAACAATTATAAAAAAAAATTTAGTACAAAAGTTAGTTTGATTTATTCAAATCAGCTGATAATATCTCTTGTAAGATTTGGCAATGCGTTTTAATAATACTGTTTATGTTTAAATCCAAACATAGCATTTATGTGATTTTTTAAAGTAAATTTCTCAGTAAATTCCTCGGTCAATGATATATTTTATTGCAAAAAAAGAAACCTGCATGTTTCAAAATTTTTTAGTTTTTTTTAACTTGATCAATTCAACTAATAGTAGTATAATTCAAGCGAAAGTCTTAATTTTCCATAAGACTCTGAGAAAATGTTTACATTTTCAAAAATTTGTTCTCTAATGTGTGATTGAAACTTCACCAAAGCATAGTTAGAGAGTAAACTATTATAAAAATTAAGTTATAGTTATAATATAATATTTTTTATTTAACATTGGAGACGAAAGGACCTCCTTAAATTATTTGATTATATAAATGAAGTAATGGAAGGCAGTCCAGGGATAGTGAGGAAAGAAAATCAACACATATCCAAATAAGGTGTAATTTATTGATTCCTTCTCCTTTCCTTCAAACCGACGTTTCGGAGGATTCTTTCCTCCTTCTTCAGGGTTTTAAAGGGTCAATGAAGGAAACACCCTTTAAAACCATGAAGAAGGAGGGAAGAATCCTCCGAAACGTCGGTTTGAAAGGAAAGGAGGAAGGAATCCAATAAATTACGATACACCTTATTTGGATATGTCTTAATTTTTTCTTTCTTCACTACCCCCGGACTGCCTTCCATTACTTTTAATTAAAAATTTCGTGCTAATAAATTTGATTATATTTTTATAAGAGCGAGCCTGTGACGACACCGCATCAAATACAGGTAAAGACCTGTCACCGCCACAAATACAGGTTAAGACCTGTCGACTCTCCCACCCTTCCCGAAAATCAAAATATTGGGCTTTGACCGGGCAATTCCCTCTCCCTTCCCTTCCCCCCGATCACGCCACTTCAATCCCGAGAGACGCCAATTAGTTTGCGTCCCCTTTCGGGCACCGGTCACCCACGCAACAACTATACCTGCGAATATTTCCAACCTTTTGGCCTAAAAAATATATATATTTTTTTTTTATATAATTTGAATTTGAATGTGTTTCATAGAATCCAAACGTTAGAACAAAAATCAACCAAATTTCGAGGTACATTATCCAAATTTTTACTTTATCCAATGCGAAGCATGGGAGAAAGTATTGGAATCGCTCTCGCGGCAAGCGCGACTTCAAAGGGTCCTCAGGTAAAGACTACGGAACCCATGGACTCAATTAAGGTCACAAATTGAAGTATTCAATGAGATTGAATTTTAGCACGTGACGGTTTTGCCAAAAATTACCTGGGATCTCGTCGAGAGGCCAAAAAGTGCCATTTTTTTTGGAAGTGCGTGGGGATGGATGTATGTATGTATGTATGTGTGTTATCGTTTTTTTCGTCCACGATTTTTTCCACACCTTTGCGCTGATTGAAATGAAATTGAAAACCTACCATTAGTTTAACAAAAATGAAGCGCTGATTAGTTTTTGGTACATATCGGTCCACAAACATTAGTACTTTATTTCGGTACTTTTTTAGTTTTTTCTAAATATCTTGAAAATGACTTAACCAATTTTGATGAAATTTAATATCCTAATTAAGTACCTTGGGGACCACAAATAAGGTTAAATAAAGTTTTTAGTAAAATTATATTTTAAAGTACTTTACTCAAGAACATATTAATATTTCAAATGAATTTGGATAAAGTTTAGCAAACGATCCGTTGCAGTTTATTTCTCAATGTTCTTAGCATCTTTTTAAGACTGAAATTCAATTAGTTTGCTTTTTATTTTTAGTTAATTTTTAACTAAATATTTTTTTATAAATTTAATTTAAATTTGTATCATATTTCAAATTCTTTTTGTCTGCAATTTTTTATTATTTACATTTTTTTTTTAGTCTTGCATACTATTATACATTTAACAACATATAAGCCCATTTAGCGAGTTGGTTTACGGTATGATAATTTTATAAGTTAGTAATGTTAGTGTTAAGAGCTTGATTCTATTCGATCAAATATTTATTCTATTAAGTGATGCCTGAACTTGGGTCTCCCGCTCTAAATCGCCATCAAGGCAACAATTTACTCTCAATATAATTCCCACAAACATTAATAAATAAATTGAATCAATTTTTTCTAAAAACTCGCTTTGGCTGCCTGCCGAACTGCCACCCCTATAGGATTAAATTCAATCTATTTATTTATTTATTATTTTTTGTTAAGAAATGTCTGAAACGTAGAGAAAAATCATTTTAATGATGATTTTAATAATACTTAAGCATCCGGTTTATGGGGAGATATTTTAATTGTGTTTGAAAAATATGTTTTTTGGAAAATTTCTCAAAAAATATTATTTAATTTGGATTGGAGTAATTTTTGGAGACGGACTGATAAGTGAATTAAGTGGATATTGATGAGGCAGTCCAAAAAAAGAAGAAGATAATTTATACTATCTTTTTATTCATAAAACCAACGTTTCGGAGGCTTTTCCCTCCTTCTTCAGGGTTTTGAAAAGTCAGTGAAGGAAATCCAATGCGACATTCCCCTCTGTCTCCTTTTTCAGTGGCAGTAACAATAATATATTGTATTTCATTCTCAGCAGTATTATAATGTGAGTACCATTGCCACACTAATCCTAATACTAAAATTCAACCCTTCTATAAGAGAGTCGAGAGTGTATTCCTCTCTTTATCGAAAAATATAAGGATTTCAGTCTCATAGGGAATATAGGAATCTTCTTTTCGCCACTAAGAAATTGCACTAATTCCAAGAAAGCTCATCAGTCGCGATTGACACCCCCAAACATTTTGTAAACTTTAAAGCCTCAATTTTGCTCATTTTTTTATCAAATTAGTTGAAGCCTTTTTTGAGATAGTAAATTACGAAAAAATTAATATTTTCAGAGATATTAATTATTTTTATTGTTATTGCTTCCGTGATCCAATTTTGCTTTATCATTTTTCAAAAATAATAAGAATTTCATGATGAGATTTTATATTTAAACATTATATATTAAATATGAAAATTTAAGTGTCTCTTTATTTTAGAAAAATGAATGGAAAAATTTTTTCAAAAAGAACAGGTTTTATACCTGTATTTTAACTATATGAGAATTTATATAAGGACAATTCATAAAAGATCTTAATAGATTATTATATATATATATATATGTCAGAAGATTTCGCCCCATCAGATTCGAACCCGAGGGCCGACTTGTCCAGCAAGTTGGCGCAAGAGACGTAGATAATCTCTAAATACTTAAATTTTTTCTATTTCAATTAGCTAATGTTCGTTTTATTTTCAGAAGCAAGGAATCTCGCAATTCATCCGGGGATTTAGTGTAACCTGTATTCGTCAAAGCTTCATCCAGCGTCGCTTCTTGGTAAGTTTCAATAGATAATTATTTTATTTATAAGAAATATATTAGAGATTAGAGATTTAGAAAATTGTTTTAATATTTTCCAAAATTAATTCCAATTTTCTATTCTAAATTCACAATTTTTTTTTTTTTTAATTTTTAATGATAAGTATACCGAGAATATTTGTACCGAGTGTCTGTTTTAGTATTAATTAATTATTATTATTTTTTATTATATAAGTAATCCATTGGTAAATTTTCATTTAGCGTTAAGATTATTTCATAGATAATAATTATAGAACTAAAGTGTAATTATAGAGATATTCATAATTAAAGACTGCATTAAATCTAATGATGATGTTCCTTTGAGAATATTATGAAAAAGTAGAAAAGAGCTAAAACTCAAAAAGTATAAAAATATCGTGAAATTTAAAATTGAATTTGTTTTTAAAACCTGAATGCTTGCTAAGTTTTTTTTTATTCAAATTTAAGGGATTGAAACAACAAAAAACAGATCTAAAATTACGTTTTCCTCCGGTTTCATCACGATTTTACGTCTTAAAAATAACCTTAAATTGCAAGTCCCAAGGTTTTTCAATAATTTTGGGCTGAAACTACCCAGTTTAGACATTTTAAAAGAGCTATTTTCATCAGAATGAAGAATATTTCAACATCTATTTCTGGACTTGAGCAATCATTTAAAAATACTTCTAGAATTAGTTGTTGAAACGTGTATTCTGATGAGAATATCTTATTTAAAATGTTTAATCTAGGTAGTGATAGAAATGTTGTAGAAAAAAAGTTAAACCTAAAAAAATCGGACCATCAAAATCTTATTAACAAAAAATTTTTCTTTGCATTTTTGATACCCTTTTCCCTCGCGGTTAGGGACGCACCAAGTCCATTTTTCGCAGTCTTGCTAAATACTGATTGGAGCCTTTATGTGCATTGAGCCCAAATTACTGCGGCCACAACATTTTTTCACGTTTCAAGTTTTTTTTTTACAAAAAGAACTAATAGGGGGAAAACGAGGGGTGAACCCCGACCTAAAATCGTGTACACCTACTTCCACTTTCACTTTCATTTCCAAGTAGAAGACAATAGCTGACAATAGATTATCTAAAGAATTCCAAAGTAATTCCAAATAATTCCAAAGACGGTGTACACCTAATTCCAATCGAGGTTCATCCCTCGGGGAATAATAAATGGTTTCAGCCGTTTTTGAGATATTTCGAAAATACAAAGTCAAAAGATAAAAAAAACTTTTTAATACTCGATTACAACATTTATTATACCTCATATATTATGTAGTAACGTAATAAGAGTGAATTTAAAATAGGTTGAAAATGTGAATCTTTTAAAATAAGAGACGCTTGTAGGTGAATTCAAATTGTCTTAATTTTAAAAATAAATTTATTCCTTATTTCATTTACCTTGAAATTTTTATGGTTCTTAAGAAAAATTTTATTTTGAATTTTTTTTTCCTTCTTGAGATTAACCCGTTTATTTATCTGACCATTTGGCATTTTTCTGACGAGTCGCTATCGAAGAGACTACTGATGACGATTGCTACAGACAAAGCACAGGTTTGTCTAGCGAGCAGGGTGAGGGAAGGATCACAAGACACAATCATGTTCAAACCTGTTGCGGCACGTTTGCTGATTGCAGCATCACTCATGTTATTTGATGGCCACATCTCGTATCATGGGAGCCCCTGTTGTTTAGACAAATTGGCAGATCAGTTAAGGGCATGACTACCTTGCAATAAAAAGTGCAAGCCATTTCTCCATTTTTACTTTATCCAATGCAAAGCAGATTAAATATTGCATCGGTCTTTTAGGGTTTTCTCGTTGTTCCGAATGTCAAACTGATCGATGTCAACAGAAAAGAACTACCGAATGTTGTTCTATAGATTGACATCTGCAAATCTTTCTTAAATCTCTCGGGAGTAAAGAAGACAAATTGACAACTAGAACTAAACAGAAAGAGGATGGCAAAGTAGAGGAAAGAAACAAGAAAAAAACGAAGATTAAGTAAAGAAGAAACAGATGAAAAAAAAATTATTTAATTGAAAAGATTTTGTTTTGCCGAGAGTAGCAGAGTAGTTGATTCATAAAGAGAAATCAATGAGATTGTCCTCTGCTTGATGCAAATAAACATTTACATATAATTATATAACAAATATAAATAAGCATATACCTATAGTGTGTATGTTTATTTGCATCAAGCAGAGGACAACTTCTTTGTTTCTCTTTATGATTCAACAACTCTGCTACTCTCGGTAAAATAAAAAACTTTTTCAAAATATATATATATGATATAATTTATTTTAGTTTGAGACTATAGTTTCTAAGGTTTGACCTTCATAATTAATTATAAATATTTTATCTGTTATTTCTCATGGGGTACCAGATATATAGAAAATTCATTTTGATGTTATAGCAATATCGTTTATGTGCGATTTCAACCTTTATGTTCGATTTCAACCAAAATCCAATCAGTTCTTAATCTTAATATAAAGAATGTCAAATTTTGTTTGTATTTTCACACTAGTTTTTGAGCTAGAGCATACACAAAATTTAGTAACGTACTAGTTAAAGTACTAACTAACAAACATTTTGACAAAAAAATTAAAATCTCAAAAAATATAATTTTTTTCAATGTTCACTCATTCAACATTTTGTGTAGACCACAACGCCATAGAATCGTCAATTTTTTTTTATCAAAATAGTTTCAGCCGTTTTTTAGATATTTTGAAAAAACGAAACAAAAAACCCACTATTTTCATTCACGATTACAATACATATGGTAAAGTAAAAAATGAACCCTTACGATACAAAAAATACCTAGAAGATTCAAGGCTACCTCCTCTGCTCTCCTACTTTTTAAAGGTTTAGTAGTAAAGACAAATTTTTTCAAGTCGTCTTGTTATCAAGTATACATTTGTATAATCCTTTTCTGACTTGGTCTGCAAGTTGATCAAATCGACCTGAACTTTAGAATTTATCATTTTACTTAATATTAGCTTCACGACTAAACCTTATATATATATATTTTTTCAGTTTAATCGAACATATAAATTTAATAATCTATTAATGATATCACTAATAATTGAGTAAGATAAAATGATTTTGCACTTTTATTTGAGAGAAGGCGAAATATATTATATTAAATTTAAGATATCAGAGAATATTATAATGAAACAGAGTGTACCTACATGTGTGTATAAATTTAATATATATAATCTTTTGATCTTACAAAATTCTTGTGAAAGATAATCATCAAAGAAATAATTGTCCCTTTCTGGTTTTGGAGTGAGCATTTTCGTCCAAGGGCTGTTTTCGGGTTGCGCCTAGCATATATATTTTAATTGAATAAATCGATAAATATGTTATTTGTACAGGAACTTTGAATAGACTATAAATAAAGACAATCCGGACGTAATTTGATCTCAACTTCATACTATTCTCTATGAATCACTAGAAATATTTATTATCAATAGATATTTTTTTATCACTTCATTCTGCAAAGCCCCTGTATTGTATGTATTGTCTCTAATAGGTTGAAAAATGATCTAATGTCAATTATTATTCCCCAACAGCATGGGTTCTGTTCTAAAAGGTCTACAGTAACTAACCTCTTAACTTATCAAAAATTCATATTAGATAAAATTGATGCTCGTAGCCAGGTGGACTCTGTATATACAGACTTCACTAAGGCATTTGATAAGATAAGTCATGGTATATTGTGCAGTAAATTGGAAGCTTACGGAAAATCAGGTTCTCTCCTTACCTGGCTTGAAAGTTTCCTTGTGAACAGAACTCAATTAGTCAAAATTAAAACTTTCCAATCAACTCCATTCACAGTATCATCGGGTGTTCCTCAGGGATCTCATCTGGGGGCATTTTTATTTCTTCTTTTTATAAATGATCTACACACTGCTCTACATGATGCTCAGTTTCTGTTGTTTGCTGACGACTTGAAGATTTATCTTGAAGTTTCTTCTCTTGCAGACTGAGAGATTACAGACAACTGTAGACAGACTTCAGGAGTGGTGTTGTACTAACCAATTGCAGTTGAATCTTTCTAAATGTTCCATAATTTCATTCTCTCGTAAAGTAAATCCTGTTATGCATTCCTACTCTCTTCTTGGCCAACAACTTGTTCGAACTGAGAATATACGTGACCTTGGTGTCCTCTTTGATAGTAAACTGTGTTTCAAGGATCATATCCATGATATCTACAGACGATCTCTTAGATCACTAGGTTTCATTACCCGCAATTCTTACGAATTTAGAAATATCCAATGCTACATCCATCTTTACAAATCCTTAAACTTCTCCAATCGGTACAGAATAAATTTCTTCGCAAGCTATCCTTTAAACTCTTTATCCTAAATGATACCTCTTCAAATGTCTCCTTGCAAACTCAATTTAATCTTCCTGACCTTGATAGGAGACGTGAATTTTTTGATGTGTCCTTTGTTTATAAATTATTAAACAGCCAGATAGATAGCAGTTTCCTACTATCCCAACTAAAAATAAATGTTCCATGTCGCAGTTTGAGATCGCAAGACATGTTTTACGTTGACTGCCCGAGATCAAACTTTATGATGGCTTCCCCCCTAAACCGAATGATGAACATATGTAATGGGGTGTTCATTGGCGTTGACGTTAACAATTGTTCTCTTGGTAGTGTTAGGAGACTGATGCTGGGTAGATAGACTTTGCTGAAGTTTGGTTGAGTCTGATTGTATGATTTGTATTTTTATATAATAATGTATTCTTGTAATTTATGTAAATGTATGCTTGTAAATATGTAAAAGGAATTGTTCCGTTCAAAATAAATAAATAAATAAATACCTGCAACCGGGAACACGTAGTTTATAAAACGCATGAATCCCTGATATGTTCCATAATAATATGCATATTACTATTCTTTATAGACTAACTGTTCTTTGAGATATCTTGGTGCTTATAGTCTCTGAGACGTCGAATTCAAATAAAAGAAAAAAGAGCGAATCTTTTGAAAGTTGTAAAACAGGAGTGGCCAACCCGCGACCAGCCTTAAACACATGACACTTTTACAAAATATATTTATTTTAAAATGGCCAAAGTAGTGAAAACCAATGTATTAAAAAAATACATTATTTATTTGTGCATCTATATATTCAAAAATTAACTGACGAAAAATTTCATTTTTACTGTTATATATTATTTAACAATGTGCATTTAGTATCATTATTATTATATTATCTATGTTTACAATGAAAAATAATAGTAAACACAACAATAATAACTCATTATGTTTCAATTTTTCACTCCAAAAAATGTCTATAGTGGGTCTAAATCTAATATGAGGATATATAATTTTATATGCGGCCCACTGAGTTATGATGCATTTCCAAAGTGGCCCGCAAGATCATTTGGGTTAGCCACCCCTGCAAAAGAAGACAATAATTTTATTAAATTATAATCAGTTAAGATATAATATTAAAATTATATATAATCAATTCATTCTCCTAAGCAACTAGTAAAAACACGTAGTCTATTTTGATTTTGGTGACCGCTATTAAGAGCGCTGCTCTTCATCTAAACATTATTTAACTATCTTATGAGTTGAAGATCGTTTTAAAAGCCTCTGCAGATAATATGAGAAGCCATTTCATGTCTAACGAGCAATTATATTTTTTTTTCATCTGCCTGATAAAATAAAAATTTCACAATTTTTTTTTTTAATAACTGACTAAACATTTTTCTCTTTCCATGGCCCTAGAATGTCAAATAGTAGAACCAATTGCAACGCAGTATTTTCTTTCATCATGTCCCGCTAGTAGCCGTCAAAGTGTCAAACAACTGGCAGTGGGGTTAGTTAAAACTTCGTAAACGTCCTTTTTTTTTGTCTTTGTTATTTGATTGACTATTCTTCCATTGACGTCAACATAGCTAATTTCAAATTGGAAACTAATTTATGAAAAACTTTGAAAACGATTGATTATTTATTAAAAATTTAAAAAAATATTTATATTAATTTTTTTTCAGGAGCATTTTGTAAATAAAAATTAATTTAAAAACAAAACATAATCACATTTGCAGACTCAAATCAATGCGTCCCTTGTAAATACCACTAGTTCAATATTCAAATTGAAAGTTTTTTGCCTAGAGTAGCAGAATTTTTATAAATTGAAGGAGACAATAAAAGAGTGTGTCTGGAATTATAAAGTTTTAATTTATTTATAACGATTATAAATAAATTAAAAATTTGGAATGAACTTCCATCCAAATTTCATGCAAACCCGACTCTTGGTGCTCTCAGGTCTTCGTTCTTTATGGATCCCAATAACTGATACTCCTTACTCTTATTTCCTTTATGTCTTCTAATCTTTCTCTACTTTTTTTTTCTTCTTCCCCTCCAAAATTTGTGTATCTGTGAAATCTTTTGCCAACATTGTAAAATATTATTCCTAAATTATGTATAAACACTAGGTGGGACCTAAGGTCCTATGTTTGTATACTTTGTGAAATAAATAAATAAATAAATAAATAAATAATTCCAACAGAAGACACATTCTTTTATTTGCTCCTTCAGTTCAATATTCGTTCAATGAAGTTCCAGATGGCGAGCATGGACGTAGTTGGGGGCGGGGGGCGGGGTGCCAAGAGGGGCAGTGCCTTCCCTAAAATATTCATTGCCCCCCCCCCCTAAAAATCCTAACTCCATTATTACGAGGGATGACTTATGTTTTTCTCATTAAATTATTTCGTTACTTCCAAAATTTGCCATTTCTACTAAAAAGTTTGTTGATCGCTAATCGGATTACCGAAATTGAGACCTTATGGTGGCTAATCAGCTGGCCGGATGCAACTCCCTAACTACGCCAATGTCAAGTGTCAAAATACTAAATCTGTAAATCATTAAAAAGCGTTTTGTCGACAATAAAATATTTATTAATTTTTGAGTTTTATAGCATTTAGAGAGAATGGTTCTAATCTACCAACTATAAGCAATAAAAATTAAAATAGTATTTCGCCGAGGGTAGAAGAATTTTTAATTGCAAGGAATAAATTAAAGATTTTGTCTTCTGCTTATATACAAATTTTATGTTTACCATAAGCATCTAAGCAAAGAATATTGACGTTATAATATATCTATATATACATTATAAGAGTTTTATTTTAATTTCAAAAGAATAATGAAAAGTGATTTTAAACAATAAAAAAGTTAAGTGCCTTGTGAATATTATGTGAAACTTATTTTATTAATTTAATTCCGATTATTTAGCTACTTCTTTTTTGTGTATCTTGAAAATAAATAAAAAGCATGTGTTGTTTTTGTTTAATTATTATGACAGTCTACGACACAACAGAGATCAACATAATTAATTCAAAGTCATAATATAGAATTACTTAAAGCTTACCCAGCTTACTTAATACTTGGAAAAGAATGAGAAACTAATACTACACAAGTTGGGCACTGAGTGGGCGGAAATATTTTACAAATGACTGGAAAGATGCCGAACCAACTCATTTCTTAATATGTTTGCACTATTATCATATTTCTAGGGATTATAACTCTATCCTTGCTTTAGTCTTGAATCTTACAATCTCCAGGTTTTCAAAACCTTCAACGAAGCAAAAATACCTTCGTTTTCACCACTTTTCCTGAAAACTACAAAAATTAGAATTGCAAGTATTTATTATGATTTACAGATGCTGCGCCTTCTGAATGTGTGAAATAAATAAAAACACCACTCAATTTGACATAATTGTTGACCACTTTGTCTGTACTAATTTTGTATTTGAAGATGGATCTTAAGCAGTCGAATTTTCAATTGATAACTTAAAATACGTTTAGTGCATTATTTAAGTTATTCTCTTTCGTGCTTCAATTAGATAAGCCCATGAATCGTCTAAAGATACGAGATGTCAAAGTCGGTGTTGTTTGATCATTAGGATTTCTACGTTTGGAAAGGCAACATGCAAAGATGGGCCTGGGGGAAACCCCGATTCAATCCTAGTCGAGATCCCAATGAAATTGACTGGGGGGGGGGGGGGGGCTAGAGAGCTGAAGAGGGATCAGGCGACTTTCAACTCTCGATTCCTAATCACTTGCTTGAGGGGCTGGACCCCTTCAGGGCGCAAATGCATTGTCTATTCAAATAGAAGCTTACATAATATATATATATATATATATATATATATATATATATATAATGATAAGGATCAAATTGTGACCGCAGAGTGAAATTGTATGTGACATCAAAGCACGAATCTAATTAATTTAACATGTTATCTTGGCATAAAATTTCCTTGAAAGCTCTCTGAATTTCAATTTTCTCATTGATTCAACATAACTATTTGCCAATGCTCCTGTAAATAGGCCTAAGTGAAAAATATATGTGTTGCCTTGATTCAGAATTGTTTACTTTTACTTGTATATAGTAGGTAAACGCTATTTTACATTCATTCGATTTCTTACACTGTAAAAGCCCGGGTTTCGAATACGTCTCAGATCTCACGCTTGAGGAGATTGCCTCCAAGGATTCATACTCTTGTCACCCGGAATGCATTTCAGAGGCGACCACTAAGTCTAATAGGTGATTCAGCTTTGTTTAGTTCAATCAATTTCATGGCCCTTTGTCCACCTTGGCTCATTCTATTTATTATAGAAACTGCCGTTGTTTTAACGATCAGTAATGCCCCATACAGTCTCATTTGCGTAAAACAGATGATTTTACAACAACAGCTCTCACGGTCAAATTTGAATGAGATCGAACAAATGCTTTTGGAAACTTGTTTATTCCTATGACTTAGAGGGATGCAACTCTTTGCTTGTCGACATCTTTCCTGAGTCCAGCCTTTAAACTTGGAGAGTAGCATCAATAGATAAATTCGACGGCAACCCAGCTCTTTATTTTTTCATTTTCACGATGCAGTGACTTGATAGGGGTCGCAGCTTGTTGGTTTATCACACTTTTGTAATCAATATCATTATAAAAAGAAAACAAGATGATCAACGCAACACTTGAGATCAAATACTTGCTCAAATCAGCCCCCAGACTGATAACTTCTAGCACCGTCAATCCCACTGGAATTGAATAGCGAGTGCAACTGGAAATGCTGCCTGGTTTTACAGGTTTTTATATAAGTTGATTCCTCTTTCTGTTTGTCTATTATCTATTTCCCTAGGTAGAATCTTATATTCGAATTTCGACCCAGTTCTACAAAACCGTTTTTTTTTTCCAAATTTTGTACACATTCATGTTTGAGATGACTAAATAATTTTTCATCAATTTCACCATTTAATAGAGAAATATAATATAAATAAATATTGCTGAGAAATCTCACGGCTCATACGATGATATTCGAGTCAAATAGTATTTTCTATTTGTGATCCTCTTATTCTTTTTTCCCAAGAAATGCAACAGCTGTACCTACTTTTTAAGGTCATTGTCACTTATTTTTATTATTACTCCATTTATTCATATAATTAAATTAAACAATATTCCTATTAATTACACTCAATAAATTAATTTTCATCAAAATAAAACATTTTATTTAATAAATAAATGTAAATAAATAACCAGCATGAAATGGTTACTAAGCAAACATCCTGTTCATTTCGTCTATATTGGTTTTCGAATGGATGGGTAAAACAGAAACATGAATCCAATTCTGCAGCCAATTTGGAAATACACAATTTTTATTTTTTATATAAACATCAATCTATAAAAGTAATTATTGTAGAGTGGGAAAAGGAATGTGTAACATTATAATGCCTCATTGGCTCTAACTGTGTCTTACATGCTTATACAAACTCTAACTTTTGAAAACATTTTACTAGTGTATTAATTGAGTAATATGATTACTACACAAAAATCACAATAGAAATTGGTATCTAAAAACATTGTATCCTATCACAACTTTTCGGTTCAGGTTGGAATTTTCATTTTTTTCTGACTTTTATTCATTTCAAACGTCCATAACTTAAGTTAAATTTTAGCGATTTTCTTTTTTTTGTTATATCATTCAAGAGTAAATATATTTATAAAAATATTCTAAATAAAATCATATCTAAGTATTTTTACAGTCCAAAATATATATATAGTCCAAAATGTGAGTCAATTTTATCATCATTAATTCTTGCTTTGTGAAAAAATATAATGTGTCACTCAAAAAAATAAATTTATTTTCAGATTCAGCAGCTGAAAATCTACGAGAATCACATAAAATTATTCAATCAATTTTTCATCGCAGACCTGTATTATTGTTAAACTTTCAGATAAAATATCAAACTTGACTGTCACTCTGGGGTATGACTTCTCTAAAGTATAAAGAAAATTTTTAAAAATTTTTTTAGAAACTTTTTAAAATGTAAAATATAAAATACTCAGTGTCCTTTGTGAACTCCTTAAGATGGGCTTATTCCCCGAAATATATATAGAGTCGTGCAAAACAAGCATCTGATCTTTTATTTATGTGAAACTTACCTAGTATTTTATATTTTAAATTTTCAAAAGTTTAAAAAAAATTTCAAAAATTTTCTTTATACTTTATTTAATATGTTTCACCAAGAGCCTACACCATTCTCCCTTAACAAAATATGACTTCTCTTTTGAAATGACCACATTACCTTTGTAGCTTGGCTTCCTTTTAAGAACCAGACGCTATTTTACGCCCACTTAACTTCTTGACTTATAACAATTTTAAATTTACCCCGTTCTTGAAACTATAGAGAGAACGTAGAGGGCCCCACATTTTGAAGAGGTATAAAAAAATGAAAAAATTTAACTAGAAAATTCTGAATATATTTTAGAAAAGAATATAAAATATATATATTTTTTTTAAATGTATTTTAAACATTATATCGGACAAAAAAATAGGGCTGGGTGGGACAAAAATGAAAATTCTAGCCCTTTCGGCCAAACTCAACCAAATTTTGTATACATATTCTGTGGGCCTCCAGAAGGCTAGAAATGCAAAAACTAACCACCTAAAATGGGATAGGGTCAAAAATGAAATTTCTAGCCCTTTCGACCAAACTATGTATAGAACATTTGGTTGAGTTTGGTCGAAAGGGCTAGAATTTTCATTTTTGACCCTCCCTCCATTTTGGGTGGTTAGTTTTTGCATTTCTAGCCTTCTGGAGGGTCCAGAAAATATCTATACAAAATTTGGTTGAGTTTGGTCGAAAGGGCTACAATTTTCATTTTGACTTCATCATCAGTGGCCCATTTAATCATTCTTAGTCAAAAAACAATTTCGCTAATCGACTTAAAACATAATTAATCTTTTTTTAAATACATTCTTGTTTCCAATTAATCAACAATCTTGTACTTTACTTTAATAATTAAAAAAAAATTATTATTATTTTTTTTCTATATTAAATGGGCCACTAAGGAAGTCAAAATAAATTGACGAAACTTCTGACCAATTTGATAAAAGCTCTGTGTTTTTTTTATTTTGTCCAGTTCCCTACTATTCGTGATAGAAAAATATTTATTATGGACATGAGTGATACAACATAATGCCTAAATGTTTGTATTTTCAAAAATAGTAAATTGTTAGATTTTCACTTTCTATGACTTGAAGTTTGGCAGACAATTTGGATTAATAGGTCTTTGTACCAAGTTACAGCTTTCTAGCTCAAAGTGTTTCCCGACAAAGAATTCTCAAATCACCAAAATTTACAAAAAGATAAGAAAATGTTTTCTCTTATCCTCAAATTACTTAGTACACCCGGGATGCAGGAGAAACATAAGAACATAAAGTCGTAAAAAGGTAGTTCTGGTGCCAAAATATTTCTATTTCCAATGCATAGGATCTGATTAGAATTCGAGCTCTCCACAGTTAATATTTACGGTTCACAAATGGAGAAAATATAATTTTTCTAAAGATAATTTTAATAAAAAATAAATTTCTTATAGTTTATTATATTTAAGTTTATTACTAGGGAGCAGGCTCGGATCCAGACCTCTGTTTTGGGGGGGGGGCGGTTGCCGGTATATAAGATCTACTTTTGATCTCGGAAGTGTGTCGCGATCGAATTGTCCAAGCGGGGGGGGGGGGGGGGGTCAGAGACGCCCCCCCACATAGAACTTTATTTTCTTCAATTTTAAAATTTTTATGTTATAAAAAAAAAAAAAAATTAAATAAACATATAAAAAATATTGATCTCCAATGCTTTGGGGGGGGGGGGGGGCATGCTAGGGAGCCTACCTAATCTTGAAAAAGTTAATAGGGACTATGTAGCTTTTAGGAAGTGCTTAATATCTATTAATAATACTAGATAATTTACATAATATAGGTGCTAAGTTTGAGAGGCACTTGTTCTTTCATCTATTCCGTCTACCTTTTAAAATGACCAAAGTTCAAAATGAGCACTGATGTCATACTTTAGTCCATTTGAAATGACTAAACTTAAGCATAAACATATTACGCACTATGAAAATTAATATTTACTTAAAAATGTTTATTATTTTTTTTCTTTGCAATTCATCTTTAATAAACAAATAGGACTGATAACTTTTCATTCGCTTTATTTATTTTTGTTAAGAAATACTTCGGGTGTTCATTCTGATTAGGATCACGATGTTCAATCCTTTTAAATTAAAAAATAATTTATACGATTCTAGGATTACTAATCCTTTTTATGTGCGAAAAAAGTAAATCGCAAAGCCCAAAGAGGAATAATTACAAGGCTAAGACTGTCCATTTTGACAATACCCAAGGTTATAAAAAAATAGGTATAAATAATTTATTTTATATGGATAATTTATTTAAAATGCTATTATGAAATGGAGTGAATCATTCACTCTTATGAATAGTTATGCAAGATAAATAAAAATAATCAATTTTTTTTATTTTTTCGGGACAAATCATCTAAAGCAGTGTTTCCCAACTTTTTTGTGTCAAGCCTCATCTAAGCTTTTCTAAAATTCTTATGCCCAATATGAATTTTTTTTTTATAAAAAAACCGACTTCAAAAAAATAATAAGAACTGAAAAATCAAAATAATAAAATGCACTACAGAGTATAAAATAAAAATCTAATTTAGTTACAACTCAACGACGAGGTTTTTACATGAAATCACTTTTTGAAGTCGGTGCCAAACAAACAATACAAGCGAGCTTACGCGATGTTGTCTTCATTACCCGCCAAATGTACTAAGTACGATCCGTCAAGTGAGTTAAATTTTCCTAGAGACATTTGCATCAAGCAGAGTATACACCCTCTTTGTTTCTCTTTATGATTCAACAACTCTGCTACTCTAGGCCAGTCGAGGGGTGATCCGCGATTGGAAGTATGTGTACACCTCTTTGGAAGTATTTTGGAAGTACCTAATTGGAAATATTTGGAAGTACTTGGAAATATTTTGAAGTACTTGGAAATATTTGGAAGTGCTTGGAAATATTTGGAAGTGCTTGGAAATATTTGGAAGTACTTGGAAATATTTGGAATTGCTTGGAAATATTTAGAAGTACAAGTGGAAGTAGGTGTACAACATATTAGGTCGCGGTTCACCCTTCGAGGCCAGTGGTTCTTAACCTATGGGTCGCGACCCAAAATTGGGTCGCAAAGGATATTCTTTGGGTCGCGCAGAGTCGTTAATCAAATATTTTACTTATTATTATAAGTTGAAAAATATATTTTGATTTATTCAATACTATAAAAAATGAAAATATGAAAAACACGCTCTTTTTCATTAAAATTTCCTTAAATCGAAAAGTACATTTGGTTATCTTAATTGTTACAAAATAATCTTATATGGTCATCATTGAAAATTGAAGAAAGTTTCTCAAATATCGTCTAAAAAAAGATAGTTTTTTGACGGGGGGTTGCGAAATGAACCTATTTCTCAAATTTGGGTCTCAGCTTAAAAAGGTTAAGAACCACTGCTCTAGGCAAAGCAAAATCTTTTCAATTGAAGGAGTAAATAATTAAGCTTTTGGTTGAAATCAAATGAACAGAAGTTTTTATTATTTTTTTTTTTTTTAAGTTTACTCAAATGATTCTAATGGTTAAATTGATTCATACGCTCTTCTAGTATCATATGTTCTTTATTTTCTTTATTAACGGCATACAGTTTTATTTGTTATTTTGTAGTTTTATGCCTACTTATTAAGGATTTTTTGTTTAATTTATAAAATTAGGAATCATTCATCTATATGCTGGAACACCAGAGGAAGTTAACAGGAGAGATCAGGGAAACTCGTGCGTGGCTGTATTAAAAATGGAGATTGACAACACGTTAAAGCTGTTAAAAAACAGGAAATCTGCCGGCGAGGACGAGATTACTAATGAAATGCTAAAATACGGAGGACCACATCTCTGGGAGCAAATATATATACTAATCGATCAAGTATTTAGAATATCGGCAATTCCTGAAGAGTGGAAAACAAACATAGTGGTCCCAATATTCAAGAAGGGCGAAAAACTCAACCCCAACAACTACCGTGGAATTAATCTCCTAAATACTCACCTTAAGCTCACCACAAAAATAATAAGTAATAAACTTTCACAGCTAATAAACTTGCATGACGAGCAACAAGGCTTCAGGAAAAGTCGATCCTGTGTCGACGCTATATTCGCTATTAGACAGCTTTGTGAAAAGGCCTACGAATTTAACAAACCGGCGTTTTTCTGTTTTATCGATATAGAAAAAGCGTTCGATAAAGTCCAACTTAAGCACGTCATAAGAATCCTGGACAAGTTTAAAATCCCAGATAATCTCATAAACCTGATACAGGACATTTACTCGAACAACACCGGCAGAATAAAAATCGAAGGAAGACTGTCCGGAAGCATCCCAGTGAATCAAGGTATTAGGCAGGGAGACTCCCTTAGTCCGCTGCTTTTTAATATAGTTATGGATGAAATTATTGGCGAAATCAAAATTCTAAAAGGATATTCCTTGGGGGACGAGAATATAACATGCGTTTGCTACGCAGACGATGCAGCACTCGTTGCAGAAGATGAAGATTCCCTCCAGCGCCTCCTGTATAAATTTAGCTGTGTTGCGCATAAATTCGGTCTCACTCTGTCAACCAAGAAGACCAAAACACTGACAATCTCTAAATCACCACTCCGATGCAAACTACAACTGTACGATACCATTGTCGAACAAGTCATGTCCTTCACATACCTTGGCATCTAAATGACCTCTCATCAAGACCTAGAAACAGAGGTAAGACATCAGACAATAAGAGCCTCAAAAATATCGGGTTGCCTTAACAATGCAATCTGGTCAAATCAATATTTAAGAACGGAGGCCAAGGTACGAGTCTACAAAACCGTAGTACGTCCAATATTAACTTACGCAGCAGAGACAAGACCCGATACTGCAAAAACTTCTCAATTATTGGAAACGACTGAAATGAAGACATTACGAAGGATAATGAACGTGACCAGGATCGATAGGATGAAGAGTGAAGATATTAGAGAAAAATGTGGAATACAAAAGGTGGGCGAATGGGTTAAAAGAAGAAGAGCGGAATGGTATGCGCATGTGAGAAGAATGCCAGAAGACCGACTGGTAAAGAAAGTGATGACAAACAAGCCGGTTGGAATAAGAAGAAGAGGTCGTCCTAAGAAGAGATGGTATGACGTTCTGGAAGAAACAAACCTATAGGTTTAAAAATAAGAAGAAGAAGAAGAAGGAATCATTCAAGTACTATTGTACTAAAATTAAAAAATTAAAAGTAGAGTTGATTGATTTGACTTGTAAATGCTCATTTTATTTGTAGCTCTAGAAAATCGCATATACCTAAGTTAAAAATAACACTATTGCATTGCATGACTCCTTTTGACTATATTAAGTAGTTATGCATGATGTTACTTTATATTATGACTAAAATCAAGTGAAAAAAAATCATAAAAATAATATATACAGTAATATCAGCTAGCTAAAATCAGATATAATTTTCAAAGTTGTAATTAACTAATCAAATTCTATTTATTACTTTATTGTTGAAGTTGTGAAATGAAACGTTCCAAACAAATTTGTTAATTCATTTTTCCAAATGTCATTTAAATGTCTGATACTCGACTTGTTTCTTGGTCGTTCTATATAGATGATTATTTGCATATAAATTAAAAAGCAATGTAAAAAGTTCCCACATATCCAAATCGACCGACATACAAATATTCACGGTCGTTTAATTGGATTAATGAAAACAATGCGATTTTCACAAGCCCTATATGCAACAATAAATACGATGTTTCAACAAGTATAAGCATTTTAATTTATAAGCAGTTTAATTTATTTATACGAGTAGGAAATGTCATAAAGTAACATTTAAACCCCCAAAAAAAGTTTAATAAAAGTAATAAGTGAGATTAGATTAGAGTTCGAGAGTTTGTTTTATTTATTTATTTTTTTATTTCCGCGTTTTTATTTATGTTTTGGTAATCTCATTTAGCGTATTTTATAGCTAGAACCTTGCCAAAATATTATTTTAAAGATATCATCCTTATAGTATAATTACTTTAAACTTTCCACGTGAAGATCATATAGAAATTAGAAGGGTTGATTTGAGATAAGGAAGCGAAAATCCCGAAAATCCTTCTAAGTAACCAAAGTGAAGGTCAAGAGGTGAACGAAAGTGGTTTAAATAATTGGAAGGCAGCCAACAACAAGAGCAAAAGCCTCTACATTCAGCAGTTCGGTGCATTTCCAAAAAGGCAAGATCTGATAGGTACATAGAGCGCTTTAGAAACGAGCCATTGGCCTTTCAATAGATAAATGTTTTTATATGTCTCAGATAACAACTAGTTCTGGTGCCTAGTACTTCGACACAAATAAAAATATTGGCCGACAGCGTCGGGGGCATATCCAATAAGTAGAATTTGCGAGTGTCGTTACACGTACAATAATTGAAACTTAATATTTGTCTTCTATCTGCTAGGAACCTACCTAGCCGACCAGCAGTGACGAAGGAACATCAAGTTTTCAATATCCATATGATATTGACTCCATGAAAAACATTTATAATTGAAGAAAGACTGATGATGAAGACCAAGTCTTCGAAACTATAGTCTCAAACAAATAAATAATATATATACAGATATATCATCGCGATATATATGTGTGTATGTTTATTTGCATCAAGCAGAGGACAACCTCTTTGTTTCTCTTTGTGAATCAACAACTCTGCTACTCTCGGCAAAACAAAAACTTTTCAATTGAATTATTTCAATTTAACAAAAAATTTAAATCAAGTCACTTAAGTTCTGGAAGAATTTTATTAGATTCAATTATATATTTTATATTTGAAATTGAAATAGGGTATAAAATACTTTGTTGTTCTTAGGATCAACAATTTATTCTTTAAAAATTATTGATGTTATTGTTGGGGGTGGTGGGAGATTTTGAGCAAGACAAATTATATTAACTTAGGTCCTATTTCATTCCCTTTCAGAGCTACGGCTTGCCAAAATTTAAATTAGAAATACTGATATAGACATATCTTTAATACAACCATGAAAATAAAACACAATTAATATCTATTGTTGTTTAAAAACAGTACATAACACCTTTTTGGGTCACCTTATAGACCTCGTTCACATTGTTGAAATAAATACTCGCAAACAGTTGTCGTACCTAATAAAGAATTAATTCTGCTACTCGAATTTTCAATAACAAATTGCTGGTACGGGGTTATGACTCTAGACTCGCAGGTGTAAGGCTTGCATACGATATCATGGAACACATTTTGAGCAGTTTTTGGGAGTATTAATTTTGTTATGAAAATTAATATGTGTTGTTTTCATTAATAAGTAAATTTAATATAGGTACATTATATCTAACTAAAATTTTGACCAATCTTAGTTGTGTAAGTAATTAAATTTGGACTTATATTCATATAACATTTTTTGCTTAAAATAATTCCCCTAAAGATATCGTAATTTTTATTACACTGGTTATGAATCACCCTGTATATATATTAAATATTTTTATAGATATAATCACGACACCTCAATTACAGTTCTCTTTGAATTCTGATAGGTAAACAAAAAGCTGTCTAAGAAATTTAAAACTTTTTGGTAGGTTTTTATTAGTTCTTTTTTTGTCTCTTTTGTGGAGAGGGGTTTGTTAACTCTTCTTTGCACGTAGAGATAGGAAAAGCAAGGGTTGGTTTTGAAATTAGGCTGGAATAAGGAAATCTATGCGTTGCTAAGGTAAACATTTTGTTTATTTAATTTTTTTTTTTAGATAATATGGTTGAAAGGTTAGATTGTTGTAGTTAATTTATATTGATGTTTGTTAATTTGTTGTTGTTAGATTGTGTGTATGTTTGGAGGACCTAGCCACCGAGGACTTGTGTCTCTAAACAGATCGAGGAATAAAGATTTATTTATTTATTTACAACAGGTCTATACTTTGAGATAAAAAAAATATTATACTAGAGTGCTCAAACGATTATCGGAACAATGATCAATTTTCTCGATTTACAACTCATACCTACTCGAGGACCATGACTTTTTCTACGGCAAATAGACTGGAATGTGAACAACACGACTTTCACTTACAATTTCTTCTTTAATATCAAAAAGAAATCTTAAAAGCCGTTTTCGATACAATCGTAATCCTTCCGTCTAAGAAAAAAAAATCGTCTAGATAAAATTTTATTTGGAGGTACAAAGAGAATTTCAAATTAAATTGAAAGTTTTTTTTTACCGAGAGTAGCAGAATTTTTATAAATTGAAGGAGACAATAAAAGAGTGTGTCTTCTGCTGGAATTAAAAATTTATAATTCCAGCAGAAGACACACTCTTTTATTGTCTCCTTCAATAATTTAAAATATTTCTCAACTCCTGAAAATGGGCTCATAGCCCGAAATATATGTAGAGTCATGCCAAATAAGCATTTTGTCTTTTATTTTGTGAAACCTACCTAGTAATTTATACATAGAGAAAAACAAAGAGCTTGTCCTCTGCTTGATGCAAATAAACATACACACATATAATATATAATATATATGTGTATGTTTATTTTCATAAAGCCTGGATAAACTGTTTGTTTCTCTCTATGAATCAACAACTCTGCTACTCTCGGCAAAATAAAAACTTTTCAATATAGTAATTTGTATTTTAAATTCCCTTTTTTCCTACTCTATTTAGAATATGTTACCTGTCAGTGAAATTAAAAAAAATTTTGTTTATATTTTTTGATTGATAATAAATTCTACCTATTTATTTTATTCATTGATCCTCTATTGGAAATCTTTTTATTAATAAAAACTACTGACATCTGATGGAATGGCAGCTCAGAGTAATATTAATGAAATATCTATTTTCGAATAAAAATATTTATTCCAGTATAGCTTCAACTTTTTTTAACCCAACGTCTGGGGAGTTTTTCTATCCTTCTTCGGAATTCAAGGGACCAGTTTACTCTGAAACGAAGGCCCAGTAGACAGTATAATAACTTATTTGTATATTTAAAAATTTAGATGTTGATATTTTTTTAACAGCTTCTATCAAATAGAAAATAAAAATTATTATAATTTTAAAATTAAAAGCGAAATCTTTAGAGACACTAGTACCATCCAGTGTTGTGGTCAATTGATAGATATTTATACATATATTAATTTGGCATTGATCAATGCACATTCTAAATTCTAGCTGATACGTGTTTTTGATATTGATTTTGTGTATGCAACTAATAGATGGTAAGTTAGTTCAGATAGCATCTGAAAAAACCAGCTGCTCTGCGTTGCCTTAGCTGTACTAAGATGCTAATCAAGTGGCATACTTGGACGACACTTGTTAACTAACCACAGACATAACCTTATTGACATTTAGTGATTTCACAAGTTCGCATCTTGTTTATAAAAAGGTTTTACATATAGAAACAAGTGAGTTTCTCTAATCTTAAAAAAAATGCATTCTAGAATCACTTAGAAGCCTTTCATAAATTTATTAAAACTTTAGAACACATTATGTGCTATTATTAAATAGATTTATTAATAATCGCATTTATATATTTATAAGTCATGGAAATGAATAAGTCTGTATATAATAATTTAAAATTATTGGAATAAAAGTAATATTTTTATATACGATTTTGAAGAATTCATATGTATATTAGTGTAGAAAATCATAGATCAAAGATGGTGTCATCTATCAATTCCGATGGAG
Organism: Forficula auricularia; assembly: GCA_024734495.1. Classification (NCBI taxonomy): domain Eukaryota; kingdom Metazoa; phylum Arthropoda; class Insecta; order Dermaptera; family Forficulidae; genus Forficula; species Forficula auricularia. The sequence goes on from JALMQS010000087.1 coordinate 5,796,874, forward strand.
TGGAACATTTTTAATTATATGTCAGAGGGGCTGTTTTTCACCCCCTCGGGAATCGAACCATATGTCAGAGAGGTTCGTATCCCGCAGGTGAGCCAGGTGGCCCGGATTGCTGTTACTGGCACTCGGGTTCGATTCCCGAGGGGTGAAAAACAGCCCCTCTGACATATAATTAAAAATATTCCACTCCATCGGAATTAATAGATGACACATCTTTGATCTATGATTTTCTAGTAAATTTGAATCTATTACCATCGGCAAATTAATATCTTTCATATATTAGTGTAATTTAGATTTCGGGAAGGTGCAATAGGGGCCGTCCATGAATTACGTCATCACACAGTAAGGGTGAGGGGGCATCTCAGATTTGTGACAAAAATTTTACAGGGGGCCCGGGGATCTTAAAAATTGTATTGTTTAAAAGTCAATTTAAAAATTTTTAAAAATTTTCAAATATATTTTTTAGATTTGATGATATGAATAATAAAAATAATTTTTAGAAAAAAAACCGACTTCAAAAAAATTAAATGCAACAAATAAAATAATAAGAACTCAAAAATCAAATAAAATGCACTAAAAGGCATAAAATAATCATCTTATTTAGTTACAACTAAACGACGACATTTTCCATGAAATCACTTTTTGAAGTCGGTGCTAAACAAACTATATAAGCGAGCTTACTCGATGTTGATTTCATTAGACGCCAAACGTACTAAGTATGATCCGTCGAGTGCGATTCATAAAATGTACCTATATGATTGGCTCCGACTTCAAAAAGTGATTTCATGGAAAAATTTCGTGCTTTAGTTGTAGCTAAATTAGATAATTATTTTATACCTTTTAGTGTATTTTATTTTATTTTCGAGTTCTTATTATTTTATTTGTTGCATTTAATTTTTTTGAAGTCGGTTTTTTTCTAAAAATTAGTTTTCTTTTTCTTTTTTTAATGATGTTTTACCCTTTTACCATACATGGCTGGTAGATGGGTAGCCCTTTTGTTCTCACATTCGCTGTTCGACCTTTTTTTATTTATAAAAGATTTTTCCATTATTTGCTCAAAAGAATTTAAGATTTCCGTTAATTTGTCATTGATCATATTAAGAAATAGACCAAATTAATATCGGACCAATCGTAAGGTATCCTTTTTCCAATAAAAAAATATCATCAAAATCGGTCTACATTGTAGGAGAGAAATCAACGAACAAACATACACAAAAAAAAGACATTCCGTTGAATTGATAACCTCCTCCTTTTTTAAAGTCGGTTAAAAATAGTGTTAAACTTAAAATATATTAAATCACTTTGGTTGAGTTTAATTTATAAAAAAAATCTACACTCTATTAAATTTTAAGGTATAAAAGTGATAAGTGTGACGTCACAATACAGAGGGCGCTCAATGAAAATGTGACAAAATGTGACACAGGTGGGGGGCTAAAAATCTATGGAATTCGTGTGACGTAATTTATGGACGGCCCCTTAGTTTCCCTATATGAAAATAAATACATTGTTGGCATTTATAAATTCTACGCGATTCATTTAGAAAATTATTTCATTTTCTAACTGGACAAGTAACGTCTGCTTAACAAGTGATCGCCGTTGTGCAAATTTGTGTTTAAATATGAGAGATAGCCTTGTTATTTCGATTAGTACATCAAAAATAATTAACTGGTGAATGTACTACATGATTTTCACTTACCTCATTCCTTTTATTTAGAGATCAATAAATGAGAAATCAGAAATGCAATATTGTAGAGATATGATGGAATATATTCGGGAATGGAAATATTGTTTGATTTATATGATAACATGAAACTACTCTAAATGATAATAGAGCTGCAAACTATTTCAAACAAACTTAAATAACTTCTCTCACGTGATTTGAATCGAAATAACATGTATATCCATTATTTAAATTTTGAACTAAAAAAAAATATAGATCACAAAAAAAATAAGCTGATCTAGTCATCCACATAGGTAACTTTACCATACACTTTGCCCCTCTCTTATATTTAATATTTAATCAAATAAGTTATGCTCATTTATGAAAGAACCACCCCTCTAAATTTCGGGTCCATTAGCAAATGAAAATAGCTTCTTTTAAATATGGAACTCTTCTAAATATCAGCTTTCTACGATTTTTGTTTGGGAATTTTATTATTTTAAATTATTTTTGAACCTCCCCCCCCCCTCTTAATTTTTGGTTGGATTTCAACCAAAATCTAATTAGCTCTTAATCTCAATTTAAAAAATCTGCATGTGAAATCCCATTTTGATATTCACATTAGTTTTTGAGCTAGAGCGTACACAAAATTTGGTAACGTATGGTACTAACGTACTAACAGACATTTGACAAAATAATTAATATATAGTAAAATATAATTTTTTCGATTTTCACTTATTAGGGCTTTTTTCGCAGAGAAAAACGCCATGATTTCGCATTTTTTTTTTACCAAAATAGTTTCAGCCGTTTTTTAATGCACGATTACAAGACTTGACCATACCTTGTATATCTATAGAGCAGAGGTTTCGATTTATTTTTCAAATTTCCTCAGGACCTGACTACGTAAGTAAAATTAAAGAGCGTCGAAATACAATCAGTCATAGCTATTGCATGCGCTTACTTTGGTTCATAAATTTAATTTTTAGAAGAGATATAAAAATAAATATTATATTTGAGCTCTGTATATAATATAATATTAGAATAAATTAAAATTTATTTAAAAGTAAAACTTAATTTTCTTAAAAAAATACGTAAATGAGAGGTAAGGGGGACTATTAGTATCACTTCAGGATTTTATGGGTGGTTCATAAATTTAATTTTTAGAAGAGATTTAAAAATAAATATTATATTCGAGCTTTGTATATAATATAGGTAATATTAGAATAAATTAAAATTTCTTTAAAAGTAAAACTTCATTTTCTTAAAAAAATCCGAAAATGAGAGATAAGGGGGGAAATTTGTATCACTTCACCATTTTTGGAGTGGTTCATAAATTTAGTTTTTAGGAGAGATATACGGTAGGCCATCTAAATCGTGGAATTTGAATCGGCTATAAAAAAACTAATGAATATTTTTTCAAAATTATGAGTTTATTAGAAAGATTGGACATTTTCATTTAAGAATGAAACACATCATGGCCATCCGGTGCGTTTTCGGTTATAGTCTAAAGATCTGTTGGCCGAATATGAGCATTTGTATCAAAAAATCGTGTTTTCCGATGAAGCTCATTTCCATCTCGGAGGCTGTGTCAAGAAGCAAAATTGTCGCATTTGGGGATAAGAGAATCCACACGTGACTATTGATCAGCATATGCATCCACAACGAGTAACTGTTTGGTGTGGTTTTTGGTCCGGCGACATCATTGGTCCATTTTTCTTCGAAAATGAGCAAGGAGCCGCCTTTACCGCCAACGCTACCTTGCCATGCTAAACGAATTTTTGTTTCTAAAAATTGAAGAGAATGACATGGGTGACCTTTGGTTTCAACAGGACGGGGCCACTTGCCACAGAGCCAACATAACCATCGGTCTTTTGCGAACTGTTTTTGAAAACCGACTAATCAGCCGAAATGCTGATGTCAATTGGCCGCCTCGGAGCTGTGATTTGACCCCTTTGGATTTTTTTTTGTGGGAACCCTTAAGAATAAGTGTTACGCTAACCACCCAGAGACTATTGATGCCTTGAAACACGAAATCGAAGTTTCCATTCATGCGATTGGTGCACAAACAATCGAAAATGTACTGAAAAATGGGGTAATGTTAAGCCAGCAGTCATTTGAATGATGTTGTGTTTCATTCTTAAATGAAAATATCCAATCTTTCTAATAAACTCATAATTTTGAAAAAATATTCATTAGTTTTTTTTATAGCCGATTCAAATTCCAAAAGTTAGATGGCCCACCCTTTATAAAAATAAATGTTTTATTCGAGCTCTCTATATAATATACTTACTATTAGAATAAATTAAAATTTAATTAAAAGTAAAACTTTATATTCTTAAGTAGGGGGTCTACCCAAAACAGATAAACATGGCAAGAGCTCTACGAGACAAAAAAGTTTCGGACTCCCTAATATATACATTCATTTTTATATATAGTGAACAAAAAAATAGAATAGAATATATGGAAAATAATTTTATTTTGAATTTTAAATATTTATTGTAAAATCATTAATTTTATCAGTTTGAATCGAAATGACCTCTCTTTATAAATTATTACACGGATCCCCCCTCCCTCCCCCCACATACATTATAGGTAGAGAGATAATCAAACATGCTTTTAATTGAGATTGAATTCATCCCATTATTAATGAAGAAAATTAATTCAAAGTAAGTATGTTTCTAGCATGTGATAAGTAGTGACTTAAGCTTGCTTGTGGGATTGAAAAGAAGAATTGTCCTTTCTAAAATATTCATATCAAATTTACTGTGAGGAAGGCGCTACTAAATATAAGTGATATCAATTGATTCCCTTCCAGCCCCTGTTTAGCCGCAGCCCAGAGCACAAGGGATATTTTAGTTCCGAGACTCGGCTAGGGTCGCTGATATCAATCTAATAAAGCTAACCCCACAAACCTTGTTACTTTTACTTAATTATAGAAATAGCCAGACGAACATGCAGACTGTTGAAATTGGATTTAAAAAAAATGTATCAATTTAAAATTTGAATTTGAATTTTCAAGTCTTTTCCAATAGCGTTTACACTAAGCCTGGAGCACCGAGCGATGCTCGGTAACTTTTTGCCTCTAAATAGCTTAATTATCAAATGTCAAGACTGCGACTTTCCGAAGACGAGATATGAACGATTAAAATATTTATTTTTCGACATGACTAATTTACACCCCCTTCCTTTATTTCAATCGGATTAAAATTTATACACGACTGATGTCCCAAGCGATGTAAATTTTTCTAAATTTCTCAAAAATATATCAAACGATTTTGATAAAAACCAAACAAGCCACCGCAATACTTCACATTACTATATTCTTTAGAATATAAATGTGAAAGTAAAAATGTGAATATTCCAAGGGTATAAAAGTGAAATTTCGTTTAAAACCACCTAGATTGTCTTACGAACGATTTCAGAAGCCCTTAAAAACGTTGTGAATTTTGATAAGGTTATTTGATTAAAACTTAAAACTAGATGGTTTCAGCAAAAATTAATCTTTTGATAGACAACTCAACACCCAAAGAACTAAATCAATTAAATCTGCAACAATGCTACAAGGTCTACAAAAATATTTTTATGGACGATGTAGTTAAAATAATTATTATTATTATTAATAGAGAAAGAATTTAATTTTTAGGACAAATTCTAAGATTTTAGTAGAAATATTATTAAATTGTGATATCAGAGGGGATTCATCCCCTCAGGAGTCGAACCTGAGAACTAACATGCTTTCCAGGCAGTCAGCTCACTCATTAACATTAATTAATATATTTGAAATAGGTTTATATGTAATATCTCAGAAAAATATATTTGACGTGATTTAACATTAAGCATTTTTTTAGATCGTGTAACCTTGTATTGATTAATTTTTATTTATCAAAATTGTGCGAGTCGTTTTTAAGTGAATAAACTAAAAAAGTTTTAGAATATATATATATGTTGCAGTAAAAACCCGTTTTTAGTAAGAACGGGTTCTTACTAGTTAAAATGTGTTTCACTGAATACCTTTCTAGAAACTAGAGTTTACTGATGTTGGTTGAGTTTGGTTCAAATGTCTAGAATCTTCATTTTTGACCTTCCGTCTCATTTTGGGTGTTTATTTTCAAAGAATTTTAAACGAAAATGTCAAAAATTAGAAACAAATTTGTGGAGGATGTAATTTTTGACATTTTTCGTTTAAAATTTTGAAATTAAACACCCAAAATGAGGCGGAAGTTCAAAAATGAAGATCCTAGACACTTTGAACCAAACTCAAACAACATCAGTAAACTCTAGTTGCCACAAAGGTATTCAGTGAAACACGTTTTAACTAGTAAGAACCCGTTCTTACTAAACGGATTTTTACTGAAACATATATATATATAAACTATCTTAAAATTACTTTTTTGGAGTCAGGGGAACTCGAGACTAAAGATCTAATAAGATAAAAAAAAAATCTCCGGGTATTGGACTATTACTATTAGGCAAGTGAATTATGTACTTAATAAATAGTAAATACTTGAATTAAAGAAACGAATAAAATGAGAATGAAATGTGTCATTCTTAAACAATAATCTTTACTCGGTGTCGCGTGTAGTTATACCAATTAATTTTGTAAACGTCTTTCAAAGTGAATCATTAAATTATTAAAGTGCATTCTGAAGACATATAAACATATAGAGGTGCCCCTTGGCACCTGAACAGCTGTGAAGAGAGCTCGCCAACACGATATTATATAAATAGATGTCGTCGATTAAAAAAAATATGGAAAGATTAAAAAAAGAATCACGTAACTGTTTAAGAATTCTAATCATATAAATTATTCTGTTTTTGTTTATCTTGAGGTTTTGGGATAAGAAATTTCGGAAATTCGGAAAAACTATCAGATAATTTTGACAGTTAATGTTGATTTGAAAAAAAAATAAAGTTAACAAATTTATAAAATTTATAAAATGATAAACAATTAAAATGAATTCTCGATTTTTGTTTGAAAATATTTTTAGCCCCCACCCCTTCTTTTTTTTGGTCACTATCAATTTCACATAGTGAGTAATTTTGATAAGTTTATATAGGGTACACATGCAAAATTTCGTATAAATCAATTAAAGGGTGTACAACTTATATTGATAGTTTTATTTTTTTGAACCCCCCCAATTTTGGTCCCCGAAGAAAATATTAAGTCTCTTTTTTATTATGGGTTCATTTTATAGTATATTTCATTTTTCCTGTTTTTTTTTTTTTTTTATTTTAGTTTGAAATACTCAATTTTAATTTTTTATTCCCCCCCCCCCCCCGCTCCCCTTAATTTTGAGATCGATTTCAACCAAAATATAATCATCTCTTAATCTCAACGTACCAAAACTACATGTGAAATTTCGTTTTGATATTCACACTTGTTTTTGAGCTAGTGCGTCCACAAAAATTTGGTAAAGCACTAACATACTAACAGACATTTTGACAAAACAGTTATTATCTCGAAAAATATAATTTTTTCGATGTTCACTTATGAGGGCTTTTTGTAGATCGGACTGCCAAGGTTTCGTTCAATTTTTTTAATCAAAATAGTTTCAGCCGTTTTTGAGATATTCCGAAAAAACGAAGCAAAAAAACCCTTTTTCCATGCACAATTACAATACTTGACCATACCCCGTATGGCAAACTAAAATAAAAAACTTCAAACTGAGAAGGTTGCATTGAGAAATTACATCCGTGTCGCATTTATCTGAAAAATACATTCAATCCTTGTTTAAGTATGTAAAATTTTGTAGTTATATTGTATTAATTGTTCGTGTTCAATAAATAATTATAATTAATTATGTGTGATTTAAATAAAAATTCAAATTCAAAATTTGAAAAAAAATTCACCAAATACAATAGGTATTGCTTATTTGAAGTGTTTGGTATGATTTCAGAAAATGAATTATTTTTTCGCCAAAAAAATTTACCCCGTTTATTACGGTAGCGCCTTTTGAGATGAATAAACTGAAAAAGCGCATTTGGACAAGATATTATAGATAGATGCACAGTTTTACTCTTTTCGAGTCAGAAGTCTACTTTTCACGATCCAGGGGCCAACCCAGGCCTTTAGGAGATGCATCTTTTTGGTGTCACTCCTTCTCTCATCATTTTAATTAAAAAAAAATTAGTTGTTATTACCGTTTTGAGGTCTCATCATGAAAATAATAAGTCGATCTGCCGTAGATTTATTTCTTAACATATCTCAAAAAGAGTATTCCTCTGGGAAATTTAAATTAGATATTGCTTGAAGATATCACAGCATTAACTTGACTTTTAAATAACTTTAAAAGGACATTTTGATTTTTCAAATTAAATTTTTATATAACTTATACCTGTTTATTGTTGGTGTATTATTAAAGCGGGGTGAGTATAATTCATCACTGTGCCAGTTCACGCCAGACTTTAAAATAAAAAAATAACCTTAATTAATTTATAATTGAAATTCAATAATTGATTTTGAATTTATTTATAGACGCCATTTTTTTAAATTATTTAATTAAAAATCATTAAACTATTGGCAAAGTATTCGGTTCTTTATTTTACATTATTATTCTTTTTTTTCAGAAGTTTACTGTGGAAATATTTGAATAATAGATAAATGATTTTTAATTAATTTTTTTTTATTGTTAAAAAATGTGTGTTTATTTTAAATAAATTTTAAGCTTTAATTATAAAGCTGAAGAAGCTTCTCTATATTTATATTTATCTTTGGGAATAATTTTATGGTTTGTTTTCTCAAAATATATTTTCGACTTTTGAATTCAGAATATTCAAATAATACAGTCAGTTAAGCTAAGCAGTGAATTATAAAATAAATAAAATGACAACCACAAGCACCTTGTTTAGATTCGAGGCGATATTGCTAGCAATGGTATTACAGGATCATTGTCAAAATGTCCAATACAATAGATATTAAACAAAATGAAAGTTATTGCCGAGAGTAGCAGAATTTGTATATATTGAAGGAGACAATAAAAGAGTGTGTCCTCTGCTGGAAGTATAAATTTTGTTATTTATAACGAGACTATAGTTTCGAGGGCTTTGCCCTCTTCATCGAGTCTATTACAATGGATTCACAGGAATTAATTTATGAATGAAAGGTTAACATCTTTCATGTTAACCTAACCACATGAAAGATGTTAACCTTTCATTCATAAATTAATTCCTGTGAATCCATAGTAATGGACTGAAGAGAAGGCAAAGCCCTCAAGCTATAGTCTCGTTATAAATAAATAAAATTTATACTTCCAGCAGAAGACACACCCTTTATTGTCTCCTTCAAGATATTAAACAAATTGTTACGAGTGAGCTTCGCAGCTTAAACCTACTGAGGAACTGCTTTTGGAAGTAGTGTCTCATGATTTCCAAATTTGGTTTCCAAAAAATCTCGTACCCATCCAAAATAAGCATGCCGATTGCGAATCGGACCGCATGTAGAAGGTTCAGTACATTACAACTGCTAAAATATTTGAAATCTCAAATTCGTTCTTGTTTGCCGTTAATAAGAAGGGAATGACTGAATGTAAAATTTTTTAAGCACTTTTAAGTTTATCTATTTTTAAAGGCCAACAGGTACAAAAATTACCTAAAGCTACCAATTTGAAGCTCTCTCACGTCGTTATTTTAAATCGAAAAAAATTTAACCTAATTCTTAAAAAGACCTTTATAGGGATATCTCCCAATATATGATAAAAAATATGCTTTTTGTATATAGATTAGGAAAGATAGGAATTCAGCCAGTAAAAGAAGCCTCTTTCGAATAAAACCTCCCAATTTTAGAAAACAGTTTCGACTTTAATTAGATAATTTCATCTTCAGTTCTAATGAGAATATGAAAGATTTCAATTTGTCGATGGTAATAGATTCAAATTTGCTTATAAAATCATAAAATGGTGTCATCTATTAAATCCGATGGAATGGATTATTTTAAATTATATGTCAGAAAGGTTGTTTTTCACCCCATCGGGAATCGAACCCGAGTGCCAGTAACAGCAATCCGGGCCATCTGGCTCACCTGAGAGGTGCGAACCTCTCTGACATTGGTAAACGCGTTAAATGTTTTATTTAAGGATTGTTATCTTAATTTGTAAAATTTCGCTATCTAGTTATTCTAAATTCAAACATATAGCCATGACATATAATTTGAAATAAAGGTTTGAAGAGATTCAAAATTCGAAGGGCAATGAAATGACTTTTCTTAATTGAATATGAAAGATTTCAATTTGGGGATTGTAATAGATTCAAATTTTTTTAGAAAATAATAAGATGGTGTCATCTATTAAATCCGGTGGAATGGATTTTTTTCAATTATATGTCAGAAAGGTTTTCTACCATATAATTAAAAATAATCCATTGTCGGATTTAATAGATGACACCATCTTATGATTTTCTAATGAGAATATTTGTAAACTCAATAAATTGACTGCAGAGAGAGTTGTTATGTATTATTAAATATAAAAAATTTGTGCATCCGTCTTGGTATGCTCATTACATACGCTTTTGAGATTGCGGCAAATAAGTAATGAGCATACCAAGACCGATGCACTAAATTTTTTATTTTTTTATTTAATTTTATGTTTAATAATACATAACAACTCTGTCTGCACTCAATTTATTGAGTTTGCAAATATTCTCATTAGAACTGAAGATGGCTTTATTAAATTAAAGCCGAAACTGTTTTCTACAATTGGCAGTTTTTATTCAATTTATTCCTTTACTGGCTGAATTCCTCTCTTTTATAATTTATAAATTTTTGGACAGCCATCTTTCCTTCATCAGATGCTTTTTATTTTTGACCTCACATTAAATTCGAACCGCTCCAAAATAATCTTTCGATTAAAATTTTGATACGATTTTTGATTTGAGAGAAAATGTATACTTACAAGTAACTTATAAATTTCAAATATTTTATCCGATTCAGTTTATGACCTACAATGCCCTGGCAGACAGACATCATAGCTAAACGTTTTTCAGTTTTTAAACGGGTGCATAAAAATGACAAAATCACTAAAAATTAGTGTGCAACGTACCAAGACTTTGCTTTTTCGTTCGGATTTCTCGTTTCTAAACCTAAAAATAGCCAAGTTACAAATTTAATAACATTGAACAACATTAAATTATTGTATTTTTATTAACAAAGAAGAAAAAATAATAATAATGGATTATGCGTATTATTATGTCATTTACTTAAAATTTGTTTTATTCTATTATTATTTTTGCTTCTTCCTTTCCATTGTCCAATTTTCCTTGTGAAATTTCTCCTGTCAACAAAAAAGACAAGAAATAAGTGGAGAGCTAATTTTGTAGATAATCAAATTAAGTTGTACATTGGGAATAGATGGATTGCTGGCTAGCGTGTGTGGAATCAACTCATCTCGGTCTGCAAGCAAGCAAGGAAACGTTCCCGGGCCAAATGAATAAAATGAAACGTCCAAGGGACCGACATTCGACAGGTGTCATAGGGAACGAGTGACGAACCTCGAGATCAGACCTCTTCTTCTCACCCATCCACTCAATCGATACAGTTAATTCCTTTTTCTTTTTTCTGCCTTTTAGAGAGTCTATCCAGAAAATATTTAGATAGTCTATCTAAAAAATATAAAAGAAATTCACTTCCACATTCTCATCTCTAAATAACATATCCATTTTAGGAAGATTTCGAAGAAATATACCTATGCGTTCACTCTTCGGAAAATTTCATCAAAGTTTTTCCGAATATTGCACCTAGACTCCCAAACCACCCTCCATTCAAAAGTTTATATATATATATATATATATATATAAATCTTTTATTCAACTAATATATATATATATATATATATATATATATATATGCGTATGAGGGGGGTATGTGGGGGGTATGTATCGCAAATTCGTGGGTGCGCTGCAGGCCCTAACGTTAAACCGATTGCAATAAAATTTGGCACAAAATTTAGTCTTGATGTAAACAAGAACTGATTAGATTTTGGTGACTTCAGTCCCAAGGGGGTGGAAATGGTGGGGATTGAAATCTTAGAAAATCCATAACAATGTTAATATGAATGATACCAGTTTGGTTGTAAATGGCTAATATTCTACTAATTAACCTCTACAACTTGTGTCTGAAAAGTTTTTGATAGGAGTAGTCTAAAGGGGGGTAGAGCCCCCTTCGAAATCTACCTCATCCTACGGCCTGCCTCAGGGATTTTTATATTCACTTAGCAATAGTAAGTGAATGTATTGCATTCGCCTTTCAAGAAATTCACTTTTTGAATTCTTCTAAATCTAATAAAGACATTTTTGTTTTTAATTTTTAAAATAAGAGAATTTTACTCACAGGGCTTGATTTATGTACCAAAAGAATTTAAAAGTGAAAAATCAAATTGATAAATAAAAGAAATATTTTGTTCGGTGATGAAGTTGAGATATTAAGGCCTCCTGAAAAACAGTTGGTGGCTTCTCTTGTAAAGAAAAAGCTTATAATCTTATAAACAATGGTACTTGGCTTAGATCGTAATTTATGTTGTTCGGTGATGAAGTTGAGATACTAAGGCCCCCCGAAAAACAGTTGGTGTCTTCTCTTGTAAATAAAAAATATTTTCTAAGGAAAATAGATTTGTTTATTGGAATTTTTAAAAAAAATTTTGATACAGTTTCAGCAGATATTCTCTGCCATCTTCAGTCTATAGAACAAAGAAAAACGCCATGAGCTGTATTGACATTTTTTACAAATTCCAATAAACAAATCTATTTTCCTTAGAAAAAATATTTTTTATTTACAAGAGAAGCCACCAACTGTTTTCGGGGGGCCTCAGTATCTCAGCTTCATCTCCGAACAACACAAATCACGACCTAAGCCAAGTACCATTGTTTATAAGATTATATAAGCAAGTCTCAATATATTATACATTTTCATTTCGGGCGACGAGCCCATCTTCAGGGTATTATATCAATGATTGACTGTAAATTCAGTGGCGTAACTAAGATTTAGTCCCCCCCACCCTCCCTCTCCGCAAAACAAAATATAGGCTCCGATAAACTTTTGAAAATCCAGTGATTAGGTACAAGAAAAAAGTAATAATTACAATATTTTTTTGTAATTCTTAAAGATAATAAAATAACAAAAATATATAACAAACCACATACTTAATATAAAATTAAATTAAATATCAGTTCTTCGGGCGTTTTTATTAGAAAAATCGGTTATAAGAGTTTTTAAATTTATATTTTCTGCTGCATGATGTTTGTTCTATTGCCAAAAGAGCGAGATTACTTAGTCTAACATATCTTGATGCATGCTGTTTCTAAGATATGATTTAATTATTTTTAAATTTTCTGAAAGATCTATCTGCTGTAGACACAGTGACAGGAATGCTTAAAAATAATAACAAGGAAGTGCAAACTTCACATAAATCACTTTCTATAAAGGAATAATTGATTAAAATAATATTTGTCCTTTCCTGTATAGTTGTATTGCCATTAATGTCATTTTTAAGAAATTATATCGCATTAATTAATTGCATCGAAAAATTTAGATATTTAGATAGTCGAATAATGTTTTTTTTTATTTAAGTATAATTGGAAGAAGCAGTAAACTAAACATATTATTATTTGGGTACAGAATAATTATGACTAAAATGTAACTTAAATGAGAGATATTCATATCCAAATGGTATATTATAGTTTCGTGGCAAATTGTGTTGTGCCCCCTTAAATCCGAGCCCCCACCCCTCGAGGGGACCCTATTTACGCCAATGTGTTAATTCCTGAAGATGGATTTCAGGACTTATCAATGATTAACTGTAAACTCATGAAGATGAGCTCGTGGCCCGAAATAAATATATGGTATATTGAGTCTTGCTTGTCTATAATAATTATAATCGGCTTACGACGGCGGCCCCGGCGTAATCAATATGATTGCCCGTGCATTGGCGTTAAATAAATACGGAGGAATTCAAAAATAATTTAAAATCTAAAATTTTCAAACAAAAATACTAGAAAGCTGGGGACGGGGGCTGATTATAAACTATTTTATTATACCAGTGGCGTACTGGGAGTCGGAACCGGGGTCCAGAGGGGGCGTAGCCCGCTGGTCAGCAAGATGCTTGCCGATGCTGGCTTCGCAGCTGGTAAACGATATTTCTTTATTTGTGAAACCAACCTAGTAGGCTAATTTTAATTTGATTTTACCTTTAAGTCCTTTTGTTTTCGCAGCTGGTAAACGATATTTCTTTATTTGTGAAACCAACCTAGTAGGCTAATTTTAATTTGATTTTACCTTTAAGTCCTTTTGTTACATAAATCAAGCCCTGAGTAAAATTTTCTTATTTTAAAAACAAAAATTTTAAATTATAGGTATTACATTTAGAAGACCTCAAAAAGTGAATGTCCTGAGATGCGAATGCAATTCATTCACTTACTATTTCTAAGTGAGAATAAAAAATGGAGATGTTATTTAAAAATAAGAGTGTGTAGGTGAATTCATTTTATAATTCCTCATCCGATCATCTTCCAATCCACCAACCTTATCCTCAACTCTGGACCCTCTCCCCTCAACCTCACTTTCCACCCATTTCTAACTCTCTAGATGCCTAGATATGTACAATTGATATATATATATATACCACAGTGGTGGTTGGTGACTTTTCAACCAGGAATGCTGTCCAAAAACGTACTATTCATTTTTTGAAATTTTATTTTAATCTTTTTTTTTGAAAATGGCATCATTTTGGTTATTTTTAACCGACTTCAAAAAAGGAGGAGGTTCTCTATTCGACTGAATTTTTTTTTTTTTTTTTTTTTTTTTTTTTTTGTGCCTATGTTACCTCATATCTCCGCCAATTGTCAACCGATTTTGAAAAAAAAATTTGCATTGGGTCCAGTCTAGCTTCCGATTGGTCCCATTTTTTTTTTCGTTTTTTTTCATAGGTATTAGACCTTTTTTATTAGGTTTGTTTAGACCTAACCTCTTTGTTTATGAACCGATTTCGATGGTTCTTTTTTTATCCGAAAGGGGGTGTCTTAGGGATGGTGTCATATTAATTTGGTCAAGTTCTGATGATATGATCACTATTAATAACATCACTAAAAAGAGAAAAATAAAAATAATTTTTAAGAAAAAATAAAAACCGACTTCAAAAAATTAAATGCAACAAATAAAATACACTAAAAGGTATAAAATAATTATTATCTTATTTAATTACAACTAAACGACGAAATATTAACATGAAATTACTTTTTGAAGTTGGTGCCAAACATATACCTTTTATGAATCGCACTCGACGGATTTTACTTCGTACGTTTGGCGGGTACGCTCGCTTATAGGTATAGTTTGTTTGGTACCGACTTCAAAAAGTAATTTCATGTTAATATTTCGTCGTTTAGTTGTAACTAAATAAGATAATAATTATTTTATACTTTTTAGTGTATTTTATTTGTTGCATTTAATTTTTTGAAGTCGGTTTTTATTTTTTCTTAAAAATTATTTTTTCAAATTTAACATTATATTTTTTTTTTTTAATATATTTTTGAACCTTCGCCCCAAACGGATATTGCTTTTTGTGAGTGAGGGTAGGAGTCAGAAATTAAATCTTATGACTTAAACTCCACATTGCCTGAGATGGAAATCGACCTCTTCCACAATGAATCATCCTGTACTACTGCATTTTGTGAGTGAGGGTAGGAGTCAGAAATTAAATCTTATGACTTAAACTCCACATTGCCTGAGATGGAAATCGACCTCTTCCACAATGAATCATCCTGTACTATAAGAAAATCTTAGATTTCTTCTAATTCTTTGCTATAAGCTATGACTTCTCTATAGCTCTCTTAGTTATTTCCGAACTTATATATTGAGAGATATTAGAAATGAATTAGTCTAAAGTTTCTCGAATCATCTTTATTTATTCCTTTTTTCTATTATTACTATTTTAATAGTTCATCAGCGAGAATAATTTTTATTCTACTCAAACTCGTCTGGACTTGTCTTTGACATGCTTGAACTGAAAACTATATCTACCAGACAGGGACTTCAAACCTTCTATCGGCACCCTTTTCGGAAAATCATTCATTTTAATTGCCCCTTGAAACTATGCAACAATTTAATTTAATTTCGAGAACCAATATACTTTTCAAAACAAAAAATGTTTTTTATAGAAATATTTGAAATAACGGATGATAATAATTTGAAAATTTTAAGTTCCTCCTAAAAAAACAGGAAATGTAAAGGCTACGAAGAAACTTAAAAGACCAAAATAACCAAATTGGAACTGGAATTCATCCAGAAGATTTGCGATACACTCAGGAATATCTCAGAACAGTGTCGCAAAATTATTAAATTATTTATTTAATAATTAAATATTTGATCATTGTTATTTGATAATTAAGTTGAATGATTGTTAAAAATAATCATTGGAATGTTTTTTAGATCTAATTGATTTAATATTTTTGATTATTTGATGTCGTATAAAAAAATAGTTCTAATGAAAGTTGTTCAGTTTTTTTTTTAGATTAAGAATATATTTAGAAACATATAGGTTTCCATTTAAAAAACATAATTTGACCTCGAACTACCCTTGAAAGCTTGTTCTAAGTCGAAAAACAATTTCCTGATTTCGTTTCCCCCCTGATATAAATAAACTTTTATTTGAAAGTTTTTTTCATATAATGCACAGTTTTTGAGTTATAATACTGTCTCAAGATAAAAAATTCACCCGATATATATGCTTATTTTCATCAAGCAGAGAACAACCTCATTGATTTCTCCTCGAAAATCGACGACTCTATTACTCTCGGTAAATTAAATCTTTTTAACTTAGATTTTAACACTTATTATCTAAAATAGAATTTAATATTTTTATTAAAAGTACTTGTTGACCGAAGCCCGCTAGGCTGACTGTGTATTGATCTCAATTAAAATATCATTATGAATTTTGGTTATTAGTAAAATGTATATATTATTTAAGTTTGCATACATTACATTGGCCATAAGTAAACATCTGAAAATAGAGGTCACCCTAAATATGTTTTTTATAGAAGTGGTCCGCGACCCTTCAGAGTTTGAGAACCACTGTTCTAAATTAATTTCTGATATTAGTATGATGTTTAATAATTAAAAAAAAAAAGTTGTTTTCCTTCTGATCTTTCGGTTTCTCATTTTTTCTGCACTAATGAACTCGCTTTGATCACTTGTAATTATTTTTTCCCCCTATTTTTATATTTTTACTTTACTTTACATTTATTAAGATGTAGAAGTATTAGTATAGTCTCTCTGGATTTTATCATCTAATAGATTACTTTCAATTTACTAAACTTATTGGTAGGTTTCTATTGATTTAATTCTTATAGATAGAGTTTTCACCAGAAGTATGCGATTTCTGACCCGCAGAGCATATTACTTATTATCTTACGATCTTATTAATGTTGTTTTAGGGCCTTTCTTTAATACAAGATCAATTTATTGTAACTTGAGATCGAATCTCTTGAAATACCATTTTTAAATTTAAAAAGAAAAGTATTTTTTAACAATTCTGGCTTTTTTCATCAGACACTTGATGTGATTTTTCCGAATTCATATTTCTTCTTCATATTTCCGCTATAATTTCTGAAGCGATATTTTAGTCCGAATTGAATTTTCGACATTCGGATTCAATTCCCAAAGGGGTGAATACAACCCTTCTGTAATAATTATAATAAAAATTATCTTTAACACGCCGTATTTAGTAATTGACAAGCTCTCGTGTCTTTTTTTAGAAATCTTAACAATACTACTAACGTATTTTTATTTAGTAAAAACATACTTCAAATTTTTATTCCTCAGATTTAAGGGATATGTAAAGAGAATTAGCAAAAACTTTTTTTGAGTAAACTCAATATTCCCGCCCCCCGGTGAATGGTTAGATTGGCTTCATGGGTTAGAAAGGCAGGTATTTCCAGTGAACATATTCTTAGGGCCGGTTGTATGTCGCAAAGTAAATGCTTTTTACCAGTAACACAGGGTAGATGGTAAATGGAGTCAGTGCCTGGCATCTGATTGGCCATCCCAATCCCTCCATTTACCATCTACCCTGTGTTAGTGGTAAAAGCAATTACTGCGACTATACTACTGGCCCATGTATACTTTGAAATTCCTGGCTAGGGATGGCCCTACCCAGGATTTTTTTTTGGAGGGGGGAGGTTAGCTACCCCCGAGGGTTAGGGGAGTATGGATATACTCTTAGGGCCGGTTGTATGTCGCAAAGTAAATGCTTTTTACCACTAACCAAGGGTAGATGGTAAATGGAGGGGCTGGGATGGCCAATCCCTCCATTTACCATCTACCCTTGGTTAGTGTCGCATTGTTCTGCGACATACAACCGGCCCTTGAAACAAAGAAGGGTGGCACTCAAATCCCGACAGCCCAAAATACCGACAGACAAACAATTTTCACTGATTCCTTAGTTCAATTTGATTTTTGATATTGTTAATTAATTTAAATGAAAAATGACTCTCTTAATTTATAAATTAATAAAATAACGTCTGAATTTTTGCATGTCGAGATTTTGGCTGTCGGGATTTTGGGGTGAACCGGAGTAAAATAGATGACCTCCCTGATGCTCAGATTGCTTTTTTTTATGAGAGTATTATTTTTATTAAATTCTTATTGAACGTTTTATTTGTCTTGTAAAATTTCGATGTTTACCTCAACATTTCGGGGGACGGGGGACGGGGGGGCTGTTACCACCCTAACCCACCCGCTTGCTACAGCAGTGACTCTCTGAATATCAAAACGTGTAATCCCAGTGAACATTCGAATATGAAAACATTATAATAACTCTGTAGCTCAAAATAATAAGAGGGACAAATGAAAAGCAAAATAGATTTGGAATTGATCCTGGCCTTTTATACTCTAAGGGGCCCGGGAATTCGCCCATGAGTCCCCACCCACTCTCGACTGCCTATATAATATATTAAAAAGTTTTTATTTTGCCGAGAGTAGCAGAGTTGTTGATTCGTAGAGAGAAACAAATATGTTATATTATATATAAGTCTGTATGTTTATTTGCATCAAGCAGAGGGAAACCTCTTTGTTTCTCTCTATGTATATAATATATACTCGTATATTTCTAAAAACTGTGGGTGAGAATTTTTCATTTGAAAAGCATATTCTATCTGACGCCTTAATTCTATTTTTTTCTCCCTATCTCCAAACAACAAGAGTATTTCAATTTTAATTTTCCCAGAAAGAGATAGAGATAATAAAGAGCAATTTTTTCTAATTTTATTTTAGTAACTCGCGTGCTTTTGTCAGTGTATGTTAAATATTTATTTTTCTCTTTATAAAAAATCATCGAAACGCTTCTGAATCTGAAAACGAGAGTAAGTAGAATGATTTTTATTTTATTCTAGTTAATTTAAAATCTAAAATGAGAATTTTCTAAGGTTATCTAGATGTTATTAGGTTAGCTATTCCCAATTACTTCTGAGGGCTGGAATCTCTCCCTACATCCCTCTTTCCTGAGTATTACAATCTTACAATCTTCAATCCTTTAAGACCCTCAAGCGTGCAGAGACACCTTAGTTTCTACCCTTTCGCTTGATCACCCTCTCCTCTTTTCTTCAGTAATACATGAGTCTTTCAGGAGTTAAAGAACATGTATTTTTTTTTCTTTTATTCAATTGCATTAAAAAATTGAAAGAAAACTTTTTCCTGACCCAGTACGCACGCTCTCAGGCGAGAGCAGTCTTAATGATAATTAATAAATAGTAAACTAAAATATAAAAAAACTATTAAAAAGTTATTAATAAATTGAAAGCAATGGGGTTGTCTTCTGATTGGTACAAATAATATATATCAAGGGCGGGCGGTTTCAACCAGAAGATGCTGTATGAAAAAGGACCCTTCATTTTTTTGAAATTTTATTTTATTCTTCTTTATTTTATTCATCAATAACCGATTAATATAATTTTTCAAATTTAACATTAGATTTTTTCATTTGATATTAAAGACAGAGCGGACAGTCTATCTTCACTTTGACTAGTTCCAGAGGCAAGTAAAAATAATCCACCTTTCTAACTTAGAGGCTCTGTCTGAGTTCAATAAATATTTTTTTGGTTGCTATAAAATAATTAGTTTTGATTTAAAAAATTATGATATCTATGGTTTGCGTGTACGGCTTGCACTTAGCTTCTTTGTTTTTATTAATATTTTGTCTACCTAATTAAAAAATTGTTTTTGACGTTCTCATAATAATAATGTATTAAAAAAACTTCTTTTTTTTAATTTTCGAGTATCCAGTTTTTTTATAATGATTGTACAAATATTAAAGGATGCTAGGCAGGGAACCCCCATCCGCTCTTGAGCTAGTCATACTCTTAACAGATACGGCAATTTAGTTGTCTAAATACCAGGCGCTCCCAGGATCGAGTTGTGACTATTAATTGGCTGCTACTGGCAAACATCGAGCGTGCCGCGACAGCTTTGGACATGATTGTGTCTGGTTCCCTCTGCTCATTAGACAAGCCTTCGGGCCAGTTTACAAAATATAAATTAAAAAAAGCTGCTAAGTGCTATCAAATACTTGTGCCAAAACATCTTTTAGTTCATCACATCATTCACAATTATTTTTTTTATTCAATTTATATATTTTAAATGAAAGCAAATACTGTACTAATATACAGGACAGTCTGTCAAAATACAATAGAAAAGCAAACCGTTTTTGGTCTCATGAATTTGAGCGCCACCATGCGAGCAAAATGGAAATCTTGCAGTCAAATCCGACTTTCGGCTATCGGCAAAATTAAAAAAAAAAACTTGAGCGTCATGGAAAATATATGTTGTGTCCGTTTAATGTTATATATGATTTAATAAGATCGATTTTAAATAATTTACGCATTTTAATATTATGCGCTTTATGTAGTTTACTTTTTTCTCGCTAGAGTGTGCTGTTTTCAGGGTACCATATTTTTGACAGGCTGTCCTGTATTGTTATATACAGTATTTGATGAAAGTCATACGTCGAGTACATACATATAAACTAATTTCATTCAATTTCATAAAATCAAAGTATTTTCCATAAGATACCAAAAATGATTAAAAAATGAAATCTGGAAAATTCTATTCATAATCTAACCTTAAAAAGTTCCATAAATTTTAAATTAAAGCTAAGCGACGTTCTGAGATTTTAGGGATGCGCTGTATCCACTCCACGCCACTGATATATAATATATATCTATATAATAAAAATGAATTTTTGTTTCTTTGTAAGCGCAGATCTCTCAAATGCCTGGACCGGTTTGGCTAATTTTTTTTTTAAATCTTCGTAATAGTCCAATTCAGGTTAATACGTAAAAAAAAAAATTGGAAAAGTTGCCCGGAAAATTGGAAAATTCAGGAAAAACTAAAAAAAATTCAGGTTAGCCAACATAGCTTGCCAAACAATAAAAGAACTAAACTAGCAAAAAAAAACAAGTGTTGGCAGCCCTGTTTGTTTGATTTTTGAGTGTCATTCATTCTCAATAGTTCTAACCACATTATCGTTGAAGAAGAATTTAATACTGCAACAAAGATTTAAAAAAACTATCTATTTTTTTTAAAGTACATTTAAAACCAAAAATTAAAAAAAAATCGTCATGATAACTAAATTTTTGAAAAAGTTATGGTTATTTAAAAAAGCTATTTTTTCAAAAATTCCTAACTTCTTTTGGGTTGGGTGAAAAAATTTGAAAAAAATTCTGAAAACCGTCTTTAATAGGGTAGAAAAAAATAAAAAGTTTCTGCCAAGCTTTTGATTATATATATAGATGAAAAATATTTAATTTAAAATAAAATATGTTTATTTAAAAATCATTTTTCTTAAAAATACCCTTGGGAATCTCACCTCATCCTTTTTCTATTGTATTTAAGACCCTCAGCCATTTCAAAAGAACTAAGCCTTTTGGCTTTTGTATTCGAGCTCATTCATTCATTTCAATATTATTTATTTATTTCAAAGTTAATTATAAAGGATTATTGAAACTATACTAACTAAACTAACTGAAAGGAATTAATTAGCTTTTGGAATTTCTTTAAAAATATATTTTAAAGATTAAAACCAAAATTCAATTAGCCCGTAGAATTCTTTAAAGAAAACAAAATCATTTGAAAACCCATTGTTATATTGTTTTGAAATCTAGGAAATTTCAGCCTATTGAAATTATTAAAAACCTATTTTGAGTCTAATTAAACCTAAATTTTCTATAATCTAATAATAAACTTTAAAAGTTTATTATTTTTAATTTTTTAATTGAATAATTCTCCCCAAATGACGATTCTTACCTTATTGATTGAATTTTTACAAGACAAAAACTTTATTTTAATTTAAGTTGAAAGGTTCTTTTTGCCGAATAATTGAGTAGCAGAAGGGGACAATAAAATATTGCCTTCTTCTGAAATTTTTTTTTTAATTCATTCATAAAGAGATATACTTTGTCCTCTTCATCAATCTATTACATTTTTTTTTTTACTTAGAGAAAGTAGTGTAGGTTTAAGGTGAAACAACATGATATTAATTAATAAAGTAAAGGGTGTGTAGTTTCACTGTGAAACTACACACCCTTTACTTTATTAATCTATTACAATTGATTCACAAGAGTTGATATATGAAAGTGTTCTTTACACGTGTATAAAACATCAATAAATCAGCCACGTGGGGGTCCAGGAGGCAAAGCCCCCTGGCTAGCGAAGCCCGCCAAAGGCGGGCCTTGAAGCTAGTCTAAACTAAATACAAATCTTTTAAAAAACAATCTTAAAAACGTTTAATAAATCAGACGTTTCGGGAGAATATCTCCCTTTACCAATGGAATTTTTCAAAAAGAAAAAAAGAAAAAAAATTTGCTTTCTCTAAGTCTTTGGTTTAGAAAGCAACACTAAAGAAATATATATTTAGAATATAGACAATGTTACAAATTGTCTTGCTGACGAAATTAGCTTTAAATCCAATGAAAAATATAAATATTTATGAAAAATTATTTTTCTCTTAGCCTTTTGTTAATTGAGTTTTTGTTATTTAAAATTTTGATCATTTCTAAAACTAATCTTTTTCGATATATACATATATAGTTATAATATATTTGTTTGAGACTATATATTTAACGGTTTGACCTTCATCATCAGTTTTTTTAATTATAAAATTTTATCTGTTATTTCTTAAGGGTGTATTACCCGATTGGGTATAGAAAAGTCGTATTGTTGTCATAGCAAGCTGCCAAATCGTTTATGTGGCTAGCTTGCTATGACAACAAAACTGAATTTTCGATTTCAATCAGGTATCAGATATCAAAAATTTTGTTAGATACACTCGGTATCGGTTTCCGAACCCAAGTGCCAAAATGTTTCTCCTGACTATTGGCGATTGCTTTCTTCGTTCGACTTTAATTAATCTTTCCAAAGCAAAAATATTATAAAAGTTTATCCTGAAGAGAAAATCGAAAAATAAATTTCCACAGACTATTCTTAATATTTATGATAGTAAAATTGAAAATATTTGTTTTTCTAGAATTCTAATTCTCGTTTACCAGACGAAGTTAATTGACATATTGTTGTGAGCCATATTGAGTGATTTATTTCAGACCAAATAGAAGAAAAATAATTATTTTCTAAAACTGATTCGGAAATCTAAAATCTTTTTACGCTAAAATTAATTCTTCGAAATAATTTTATCTAATATTTATATATTTAAATTTTCACCACGTAAAATTTAAGATTATTTAAGAAATCGCTTATTAAAAAATATACCGCTTAGACATAAATCTATTTGACAAACAAAACAAAAGAGTGTATGTTTTTGTTTACACGTTTTGATAATAATCGGCCTAGATAATCGGTGAGGTGTGTGAATAGACTGCGGATCACAAACAATTATTAATTAGATAATTCTGAGCCACTAGAATGGTTAGATAGATTCAATGAAGGGTCTTCTAAATCGATATTAACACATTTTAATTCTTTCTTAATAAAAATAACTATTTATGTATGGTTCTGGGAAAGTACACTTTTATTTATTCATACCACATGACTATATTTACAACACTTTAATACAGGTTTAATATGTAATTTAGATTTATAAAGGATAATCGAAAGTGTGCATTTTCTGCTTGTCTAAACAATATATAGTTGTGTAAATATTACATTAATTTTAGCCTATAGTTTCATAATGTTCAATAGCTGCTTTGCCACAAATGGCAGCTTATAAATACAATTTTCTGCGAAATTTCCGCTGTATACTAATTCTATTTTCTGCATTTATAAGTTATGAAACAAGAGAAACAAGAGAGACCCCACTACTAATTTGCACCCCTTTCCTTAATTCGTTTTTTTATTTTCTCAAAAACGGCTGTAACGATTTTTTTAAAAATTAGTGTATTTATCAGTGTCATGAGTTGATAGTTGTGTCAAATTTTTAATCCGATTGAATTAAAAGAAGGGGTTGTAAATTAGGAGTGTAGTAAAATAAATATTTTAATCGTTCATATCTCATCTTCGGAAAGTTCCAGACCCTTGAAATTTGAAACTTAAGCTATCTAGAGGTTACAAGAAGTATAAAAATTTTTTGACTAAAATAGAAAAACCGGAAGGTGATGTTTACGTACGTAAGAATGTACCCCCTGCGTTTCGCAACCATAAGTCTCAGAGATACGAAATTCGAAACTTAAGCTTGATATAGGATTGAAGGAGTACATCAAGCTTTTGGTTGAAATCTGAAGACCAGGAGTGACAATTTACATGAAAGATTTTTCGTTTTTTTTTTTATTTTCTCAAAAAATGCTCGCGCTGCGACACTCCTACTTTACACCCTGTTGCTTTATTTCAATCGGGTTAGAAATTTGACACAACTAATAACTCATGACACTTAATAAATATACTAATTTTTAAAAAAATCTTTAGAGTCGTTTTTGAGAAAATAAAAAAAAAACGAAATAAAGGAAGGGGGTGTAAATTAGTAGTGTCGCGATGACTTCAAATAAATGAAAATGAGAAAGTCGTGTGGTGAACACACCAGTTGATTTATTTTATTTTGTATTTTTAATTTTTTACTTTTTGTTCTTATTTGACTATTGTTTTTGTAGATATTTTTGGTTTATATTCATTGTTTTTTGTTTGATCATATTTTTGTGTTCAATCTTTTTTTTTGTAAATATTTTTAGTTTTTTGTTGTTTTTATTAATTTTGAGAATATGTATAAAATTCTAAGTTAACATGCGTCTACTGTAAATAAGGAGGAAGAGAGAGAGAGATGTAAATCACCACCAATTGAGACCCAATTTTGTAAATAATTATTTTCTGTTGTTAGTGGAGGCCCCCTCCTGCGTGGCCAAATAAATATTAAGAAATAGGGCTCCATGGAATAATTTTAATTGAAAAAATGCGCAGCGACTCGGAAAAATTTGGGAACCCCTGGCTTATACTAAGCTTTTGAACGGTTATATTTAATGGGCTAAAATTTGATACTCAAGGGGGAGGGGTGAACCGCGACCTAAGATCGTGTACACCTACTCCCATTTCATTTCCATGTAGAAGACAATAGATGACAATAGATTATCTAATTAATTCCAAAGTAATTCCAAAGACGATGTACACCTGATTCCAATTGCGGTTCACCCCTCGCTCAAGGGTATATTAATAAGTTTTAACTTTGTGATGAGTTTTTGATTTCTAGCTCACAACGGTTCCAGATATAAATTTGCCAAAAACCAGAGTGTACCGAGTATTATAAAAGCTTTCACATTTTCCTCTAATTATTATTATTATTATTATTATTATTATTTTTTATTTTTATTTTACCTCAATATTTAGCTAATAAACAGCAAAATTATTATTCTAATTTGATTAATCTAATTGCTCGGCCGAGTGAGTGCACCCTCACTGCTTACACTTGGTTAACTCTACTCATTAGTACTCAATAAATAGGTCGTTACCATGGCGTTTTAGTTTACAATAAATAATTATTGACACAAAGCCATTATGATACTTATTCAATAGATACAAAAAAAGGTTGTTTGCGGGATGAAAAATTTAACATAGATGGTATACATAGTTCGAAAATTTACAAATATAGAGTATTTCCTTATGAAAATAATATAATAAAAAATTATTTTTTGAAACACCTGTATGCTTTCTTGTATCTTTCCCATAGAGAAGCAGAAAATATATATATATATTTTTTTTATCTGAAATTATATTTAGTTCTAACCCAAAATCTTATCAGTTATTGATTTTAGAAATATAAATATTTTGACACCAGAATGAAATTTCTACGATTTTCCGTTTTTGATTTATCAAGGATATAGAAATTAGTTTTAATTTCAAAATAAAATAAAAATAAAAAAAAAACATAGGGAGGGGGTCCCTCAAAAAATTCTGATTACGACCCTAAAAATATGAATATACAGGATGGTCTAAGCTTAATTTACTAAAAATAAATGAATATACAGAGTGGTCCAAACTTCATTTACTATAAAAATATGAATATACAGAGTGGTCAAAATTACATTTACTATAAAAATATGATTTTACTATTTTCGAAGTGTATTGATTAAGAGTAGTTCTTGAAATCAAAATATTTAGTTTTGTTGTTGAAAAAAAGTTTAGATGCTATTTTTGAAACAGAATCTAAGCGCTCAGTCTCTGTAGCTATAATCAAATTTTCATGTAAATTTGCCTAGTTGCATCAATGGATTTTAGAATCAACTGATTAATCTATAATTTCGAATTTATTACAGGTTTTTAGCTCAATGAGAATTAGATTTATTATAAGAAACTAAAACCTATATGTTTTTGAATGATGAAAAACCAAATGAAAATATAATATTATATTTTTTACCAAAAATTGAATTCTAAAAACACATGCTAAATTTAAAATGATAAATAAAGCCTTTTTTCAATTAATAATACTAAACATTTTGATTATTCGAATTTCAAATAAGGATAGACAAAAGCAAGAAAAAAAACTTATAATTTTGATTATTTTATTGTTATTTCCGATCTTATATATTGAGAGTTCTTAAAAATGGATTGTTCTAAAGATTCTCGAATCATCTTTATTTATTCCTTTTTTGTATTATTACTAATTTAATAGTTCATCAGCGAGAACTATTTTTATTCGAGTCAAACTCGTCTGAACTTGTCTTTGACATGCTTGAACTGGAAGCTATATCTACCAGGCAAGGACTTCAAACCTTCTAACAGCACCCTTTTCGAAAAAATCATTCATTTTAATTGCCCCTTGAAACTATGAAACAATTTAATTTAATTTCGAGAATCAATATACTTTTCAAAACAAAAAAATGTTTTTTATAGAATTATTTGAAATAAGGGATGATAATAATTTGAAAATTTTAAGATCCTCCTAAAATTTTGAAGTCGACCTTAAATATTAATGAAAATACTTTAAATGTTTGACAGCATCCATGGACCGTAAATATATATGCTTATTTGCATCAAGCAGAGAACAACCTCATTGATTTCTTCTTGAAAATCGACGACTCTATTACTCTCGGTAAATTAAATCTTTTTACCTTAGATTTTAACACTTATTATCTAAAATAGAATTTAATATTTTTATTAAAGGCACTTGTTGACCGAAGCCCGCTACGCTGACTGTGTATTGATCTCAATTAAAATATCATTATGAATTTTGGTTATTAGTAAAATGTTTATATTATTTAAGTTTGCATACATTACATTGGCCATATTATTTTATTTTTGATTCACTGTCGACATGTTGTTCATCAGAATCTCTAGTAAAAATAAGTTGATCTCGCCTATTCCTTGCATGCGCTGTGGGTTAGTTGACGTGTTCTACTTATCCATTACTCGGTACGCTCAGAACGGAACGGAATTAGCCTGCCTCCCTCCCGGTCCGCTCTAGTATTGAATTCATTCGTTTCAATCATTTTTTTTTTGACTGAATTCCAATAACCACAATAACACAATAAGAACGGAAAGTTGTAGAAAGTTCGTGCTGGTGCCAACATGTTTGTATGTGCTTAGATTTCGGACTCTCTAACTTACGAAATTCCAGTTTAAAAATCCAAAAAATATATTTTTATTTACATTTTTATGCCTTGTCATGATAAAGGTCTATAGAAACAAAAAAGCTTTTGTTCTGATGAGATTGAACCAATAAATAATTCTCCTCAAAGCCTCATTTGCGCAAAATACACGATTTTCAAACATTCAACACCTATTCGCGATTAAATTAGATACCTCAGTTCGCTTGAATAAACGAATTCGCCAACTCGTTTATTCCCATGACTCTAGAGACTGAAACTCAATTCTCGCACCCGCATTACCAGTAATTATATATTAACTGTTAAAATTGAATTTATCTAATTTTAATTTAATCAGAAAATGCATTTTCCTATAGTTCAATATATTTATATTTATTAAAAGAAGAGCTCTAGCCGGAGAGCGTTCCAAGTCCTGAAAAAGTTTTCACTTTTTCCTCCAATTATCATTTGAAAATGGTTTCAGTATGAGAAAAAAGTTGATGAATGAACTATAAATTACACCATTGGTGCTCGAGCTCTAAAAAAATATCCAGTTAATTAACCTGTTCATTAAATCCTCAACAAACAAGTGTTTTTTGTGTTCAACTTAGTCTCTGATTCTAAATTAATTTCTTATATTAGTATGCTGTTTAATAATTTAAAATAAGTTGTTTTCTTTCTGACCTTTCGGTTGGTAATTTTTTCTGCACTCGCATTGATTGAACTCGTAAGTAATTTTCTACGTAACTTCACTTACACTCTTTTTGATGGTTCGAGTACTCGTCCGAGTTCTTGCCTCAGGTAAACGAGGCTTAAGTTCCGAGACTGATGCTTCACCATCCTCTTACGCAATATCTGTCAACAGCGTGACTTTACGTGCGTCAATCGACGGGTAAAAGAATCTCCGACATCAACTGCAAATCCCAAAGTAAATATTCACGAGGAATGCTCTCACATTCAACTGAAGAGAATGAAACCTGAAGAAAACACAACGGAACATGGAAGAAACAACGATCGGACGTTAATTGTCTTCTTCCTCATGCTCTATTTTATTTCCTTTATTTGGAATTCTATTACCTAGTATTAATGGAAATTTTGTTTTCATGAAAAAATTCGAAATTGAGATTTTTAGAGATCTTTACGTTTCAAGGTCCTCTGCGTCCATAAAGTGACTTTTAGAAAAAATATATGTGTGTGTGTGTCTAACCAAAATGGTGGCTGACGGTTGATCCAATATACATATATGAAAATTCGAATTTAGATATTTTGAATAATCAAATGAATGTGACACCTGCTTATTTATTTATTTTTTGTTTTTTAAAATTACTTTATTCCATGCCATTTGTAGTATTTTCGAAACTTTTCAATAACGATTATGATAAAAAAAAAAAGATTTGAAGACCCTACAAGCTACAAAATTTTTTTTTTCATCTTTAAAGAAGGGCTACTTGTCACAATTAAAACAAATAAAATATTATAGTAAATTATTTATTTATTTTTAATCATTCAATAAACAGTTTCGGTCCCCACTTGACAATATTCAGTATTAAATGTTGTTTTAGTTTTAGGAGAAAGTTATTACAAACATTTTATTTTTCATTCGTTTTCATATATATTACAGTCATGCACAGACATTGATCTATCAATTTAAAATTAAAATCATAAATAGATATTAATCTATGAATGTAATATCTATGAAAACAAATGAAAAATAGAGATGTTTGTCCATTACAATCCAAATAGAAACATACTTTTTTATATATAGATAACAATAGAAATGTTCTTTTTATGAAAAAATTAAAAATTCAGTTTCCATAGTAGGTAGTGTTTATATTTTAAAGGCACATGCCGTTGAAATAAATAAACAAACAAATAAATAAATAAATATTATAAATTTTGTAAATTTTTAATGATCGAAAAAAATATAGAAATTATATTTTTCTTCATTCTTGATTTATTTTGTTATTTTTTTCGTTTCTCGAAAATATTATTTCTTTCATTGTTTGAAAGTTTTTTTTTTTGAGCCTTATTTTGAGTTTTTCTAAATTGAATTTTAAATTAAATGATCTTTACCTTATGGATTCTAAAATACTTGAGATATTAAATTCGTTCTTATTTAAGTTGATACAAAAAGGATGGATGTATTTATAGCATTTTAGCATAATTTCATGTTTACTGGTTTGCAATTCCTGTTAGGTACAAGAATCGTGTGAAAATAGTTATTTTGAGGTCCTTATATACCGTCATTTTAAAGAGAATTAAATTTTTAATAGACGAGCTTAATTTTATTTAATGAGGCCTTTTCAGAGTTGCTAATCGTTTCGCGAGAGCCAGGATAGGACGTCCTGTTAATATGGTCCTGGAAGAGACGTCCCGCGAAAGGTGCGTGTGGGACGCTAATTGTCCCGTTATACTCTACTTGGCGAAAATTTAATTTGATACTTTCCCTTCGATCATTAAATAAAGAATTACGAATCTATACAAAAAAGTGTGATTTAATTTATTATGTCTATTAATAAAATAACTTCCACTGTTTCTGCAACTTTCTACTGTTTATATAACTTTCTTCCCTTTCTATATATAATTAAGGCAAAATTTTGGTGTGTTCCACTTTTTTCAGCCCCGTCCCCCATTTGAATTGTTAATATGCCGTAAATATGCCCTCGAAAGTCGGAACCCTACTCACGCCTCATGTTAAAAAAAAAATAGTTTATTTTCGACCCTACAAAAAAAATGATCCTCCCAAAATAGCCATTAGTTAAAAATTTTATTGCGATTTTTGACTTTGAGGAAATTAATTATATATACTTTGTACCTTTCAAATTATCATCTTATTTAGTTTACGATGCTCTGAGAGATGGACCGACCGACATTAATAAGGTTCTGTTTTACTTTTTAAGCCAAACACTAATAAGATTGAAAAGAGTTGTCCTATTATTTTCATTCCTTATTTATGAGTCGCATCCAGATTAAGCATTTTTTTATCTTTATCTAATGTACCTATATAATGAATTTATATTTAAATGTTTATCAATTACAATGATAGATCTCTAAATGACAAGGCTAAATATAAAGACGAGAGCCATTCAACTGCAGATTTCCAAGTAAATATTCCCGTCGATTACTCTTCCATTGAATTGAAGAGAATGCAGCGAGAAGAAAACAGAACGGAACTTGAAAGACAATAATCATCGAACGTTGATTGCCTTCTTCCTCTATTCTTTTTTTTTAGGCCGGATTAATTAATCGTACGTCATTTACTTACCTCGGACTCGTGGCGACTTAATCACAATTACGATTTAATAATATTTTTTCAAGTTCATTGTAAGAATATTATTTTAGGTAAGGAATCAGAGAAAAAAGAAAATATCCCAATTCGCATGGGGGTATTGGCTTATCCATTTTCATTTAAAATAGTCTTATCGAAAAAGAGAAATCGAGAAAATGAAATGACAAAAGGCCATTAAAAGAAGTATAAAATCACGTGACTGTCACTGTGCTAAGCTTGCTCTCAATAGTAACAATCTAACTTCATTTATTTCAAAATAAATGTTAATACAGTGAAACCCCTCAAATCCGAACGCAAAAAAGAGAAATTTATTTATTTAGTCATAAAACAATTATATATATATTCTACATTATAACCTTATTTTCTATAATTAGTTTAAAAATTAACAAAGAAGTATAGTTAGCATACCTAACAAAGTGTAAATGTGTCTACATCTTATGTCATCCAGGATTGAAAAACGGTAAAAGTTGATTATTGAAATTCTTTAGGTTAACCCCTTTGCAATAACAATGAAATAATAATAGAAACACACATAATATCACTTAAAATTTCACTTGATATCAGTTATCTTCAATTGTCGAAGCTGCTTTCGGCTAATCCAAACAAATTGAAATCCGAACATGCTACAGCCCCAACTAGTCACTCAAGTTACTCAAAAAGACGCGGATTAATGTTATGCGTTTTTAATGTTTTGCCATGGGATACATATTTTAATTTATCTGGGTTATAAACTATGCTCGGATCTAGATATTGAAATACTTAATAATAAAGATGAAGAACGGGCTTATGAAGAAGGGGGGGGGGGAGGGGGAGAAATTGTACTTGTGTTGAAGTGCCTGTACGAGAATGAACAGCTGAACACTTATTAAAAATTATTAGAATAGTTGAAACCTTGCCAGATCATATTATGGAAGTTGATCCCAATTTTGAACGTAGCCTTACATTTCGCAGAGTAATAAACAATCTAATTCGTTGCATAGAAAGAAATGTATGAATAGAAAAGACCAAATAAGACAAATATGCAGACATCGATATTAGTCTAGGAACGGCGTCATCGAAAGGGGGTGATAGTTATATTAAATGTGGAAATATATTTTTTTCTTTAATCTTGTATAAATATAGAAGAGAGTATGTAGAATCCATGTTTTCGACCTCCAAAACCATTGGCACTATTTTCAGTTTTTGGCCTATAACATAAAACATCCAATCGAAAAGTCATTTATTATCAAAATTAAAGAGCATTAAATTTCGCTAGGAATAAGTACCTCAAAGTTGAATTTTCATCAAGGAGTGGGCGTAATTGGCAGTCGAATAACAACAATTTTTATTAACTTGAAAAAAATTCACACTGGGTAACTTTTTAAATGAAAAATCCATGAATTGAAAGTTGTAGAGCATATAATTTTAAGTTCACAGAGTACCTAACTTTCCAATTTCAGTCAATATTAAGGATAAATACGCTCAAAAAACAAAATGTCTTAAATATATAAACCTCGAAATTTTCGGACTTTTTCCAGTTTTTCGCTTATAACTCGAAAACGGTCCATATTTTGTAAAGAACCGTCCTATATTAAATTAAAGAGAACACAATTTTGCGTCGATTAAAAAAATTGGTCTAGTAGTCCGATTTTTTGAGGGGATCCAAAAAACAGCCCCCCCCCCGAATCACTTTTGAATTTCCCAAAAAAAATTTAACAAAGATACTTGAATTTATTAATGGCGTATTATTTATTGAAAAAAAAAATATTTTCAAAACAATTATCATTTTTTTTGTTCCCCGATTAGTTCGATATCAAACAGTCTGACGGAATCGATTATTCGTACTATGCGAGGTATTGCTGTATATAACTATAAGTAAAATGCCTCTCATAGATAACTGTGAGAAGAAAAGTGTATAAAGGAATAATTATTTTTTATAATGATGATGAAATGATCCACTGTCTTCGAATTTGAAATTATTTCTTTAGGTTCTTAAGACTGTTTTATTTTATTAAAAAGCCGGTTTTCAAATTTAAAAAAATTATGGAGAATAGCTCGGAATACTAGTTTCTCGAAACTAGAAACTAGGTGATAATCCTTCGTAGGGGCCTATTCTATAGATTCATTTTTTCTCAATTTTACCCTAACCTTAAATCCCACATTTAATTATAATTATCTATTTTCATTAATTTTTTTATCATAAATAATTTCTATCGTAGCTAGTGAATACTCT
The DNA here is from genome assembly GCA_024734495.1 of Forficula auricularia. NCBI lineage: Eukaryota > Metazoa > Arthropoda > Insecta > Dermaptera > Forficulidae > Forficula > Forficula auricularia. The sequence goes on from JALMQS010000087.1 coordinate 5,830,018, forward strand.
TTTACAAATCCTGTTAAGGAGAGATCTCCCCCCCCCCCCCGCCTCAAGGCAATCTTGAACTATTTTCTTTTCACTTTTGAGGTAGTTTTTCTTTAAAAAGTGTTATATTTTAATTTTTAAACTAATTAATCATCTGAAGTGAAATTTTTAAAAATTAATCCCCTTGAAGATGAAAACTCCGTCTAATCTCTTAACCTATGTAACCTAATTTGAAAAAAAAAAATTATAAGTAGTCAATTTCATACACCTCGTTAATTAAGTATCATGGTTAATTTTTAGATCAGTGACCGTCTTAGAATCTTTTGTATTACTTTGCCATTTCAACCGCCCCAATCCAACCAGCTTAGCCTTTAGTTGAAAAATGATCTTATATAAAAATAATAATAATAAATAAATATTTGATTGAAGACTAAAAAATTTTTTACAAGAAACCTATAATACAAAATATATATATATATATAAAAATGACATTTTTCAAATTTCGGCTTCGAATCGACTCCCTATGTTTAGTAATTAAAAATTAGAAAATGTTCTCACAAAATTAGAAGGAAAAATACAAAAATAAAACTGCTTCCCATCTTATTTAATAAATTCACTTAATAAAATTAAATAAAAATATAATTAATAAATATTTTAATAACATTTTCTTCCTAAATTTAGAATAATACTCTATTCAAAGAGAGAATAAATAGTATTTTAGTAAAAATAAAAATTTATTGAAAATTTAATATTTTACGATTTTAAGGATGTGACTTTTTACAATTCAAAAAAAATCATGTTGTTATTCGAAAAGTTAACCTCACTCTGAATAAGCATTTTTCTATACTTAAAATTAAACTATCGGGTTTGGGTGTGCTTTCTCGTTTCGTCGGATCGTCTATTTTCTGTTACACGATCGTTCACGTTTTCGGTCTTAATTTGAGATTGTCTTTTTTTATCAAAACCTGGTACATTTTGCCTTTTTCCCTGTTTGATGTTTGAGCAGGTTACAATAATTTGAAGCCTACAATCAAAACAAAAATGGCAAAAATAAACTTTTGAGAATTTCGAAATTTAAAAATTTAAAGACAAGACTTTATAATATTAAATTAAATTATTTCACTTTGAAATTGACAAAACATTATTTTTGGCATTTTACGAAAATGTATGTATAAATCAGTGGAGTGAGGTCTATGGATGCTGTGGATGTGTCGCATCCCTAAAATTTCAAACATTTATAGTATTTTTATAAATACATAATGTCGACTTCAAAATTTCCGGATGATCTTTAAATTTGCAAATTATTATCCGTAATTTCAAATATTTCTATAAAAAACATTTTTTGTTTTGGAAAGGATATTGGTTCTCGAAATGAAATGAAATTGTTGCATAATTTCAAGGGGCAATCAAAATGAATGATTTTTTCTTTTAGGATGCTGTTAGAAGAGTTCAAGTCCCTGCCTGGTAGATAGAGATTCCAGTTCAAGCATGTCAAAGACTAGTTTTAGTCGAATATAAATTGTTGTCGCTGAGGAACTATTAAAATAGAAATAATACAAAAAATGAATAAATAAAGATGATTCTGGAATCTTTGGACTAATCCATTTCTAAGAACTCTTAATATATAATATCGGAAATAACTAAGAGTGACAAGTCATAGCTTGCTTATAGCAATAGAATTAGGAGGGATTTAAGATTTTCTTATATTAGGAGAGGCTGATTCATTGTTGAAGATTTCCATCTCAGGGACTGTGGAGTTTAAGTCAAAAGTTTTAATTTCTGACTCTTACCCTCACTCACACAAAGCAGTTCGGCAAAACAAACGAAGATTAAAATAAAATTTCAAAAAAAAATGAAGTGTACCTTTTTGGACACCATCCCCTGATTGAAAAGTCACCAACTGCCACTGATATATATATTTATATATATGTGTGTTTGTACTAGCCCCCTTAAGGACAAAATTCTGGTTGCGCCATTGGATACATGAGTACAGAATTAAAAAATTAACGATTCACTGATCTAGTAAAAAGTTAATAAAGTTGAAATATGACACAAAGCAAACCATTAAGCTCGGCAACGCCACCTTTTTCGATCTAGTTTCTTGTAATCTTGAAAGTAAGCCTTTCTTGAAAAGTTAAAACCAAATATTTTTTCAAAAATTGTGTATTTCCGAATTTGAAATCATAATTTCAATTAAAAATTTCACGGCTGCCTTTCATTTCACCTTCATTAATAAAAAATCCACTAAAAGTGATAATTTAAAACTAATTTAAAATTTTTTAAATTACCAAACAGTTTTTTATAACTGCGGTATGAAAATTTTATATTTTTTTTAATCTTTAAATTTTATTAATTAATGTTTAGAAAAATCTAAAAATTTTTATTCATTATTATCTTTATGATTTTATGATAAATTGATTTTTTTACTAATTTCAAAAATTGTTTGATTTAGTTCACAAGTTCAAGTTATGAACTTTGCATTACCTCAAGATTTATATGTCTAACTCAAGCTCTTTCTTGACTAACGAAAAATTGCCAAATTATCAAAATTTACGAAAAATTTACAGTGTTTTGAAATTTTTTTAAACTTTTTTCTTCAATTTTGAATATTAAGATTTAAAAAAATCGTGTTAAAAACAAATTAGATTGAAAGATTTTTTATTTATTTCGTTAAGGGTAATAAAGCGAATCGTTGGTTATGAGGTCACTATAGTGTGTGAGTATAGTGCGCCTCGTTAAGCTGTCTGTCTGTTGAACAGCTGTCTATCTCCAAGGCGCCGCGTTCCTTTAGTTCTGCAATAATATGGAGACCATTATAAATATATTTATGACCAATAAAATGAAATGGCTGACTACTGATTTTCGGAAATCCCTAATGTAATTTCAAATTGAATTTGATAAATAAAAGTTATTATAATTTACTTAGACGGGGTATTTCAGTGTCCGTTTATTCTTGAAATTTGCCTTAATTTTGGTTTAGTATTTTTAGGTGTGTTTAAGAGTTGATCTGAAGAATAATCTCTGAAATCTTAAATCTGCTTTGAGTGGCGATCGAATACTTAATCCTAAGATTAAATATGGTTCGCATGGTAGCCGCTAGGGGCATAACTAACAAATATAAATTTTGTTAACCTCAAAAGTCGGCTTATTTTAAATGACTGCTATTGGTTAGCCGGCTTAATTTAAATGACTGCTATTGGTTATTTTTTTCGAAAGCATGGTTGCCAAGTTGACATTTTACTTCCGTTTAGCTACTCGAAGCTTAAAATACGATTGAAATAAGGAGAGCTGAGAAAATCTTTGCTTAAATTTAATCTCCGCCTTGCTAATCTCAAGAATAAACGAACATTGAAATACAGGGCCTAAATAATTAATAAATGAAACTAATTTATTTATTAAATTTGAAATTCTCCTTCCTCTTCTTGAAACATCTATTAAAATGCTAATGACAAATCCTTGCAAAGAACTTACAAGATAATATTGATCTTTAATTTCTTTCTAACATCCGATTCAGCCTTTAATTAGTTTCTTAAAAATATTGAAAAACTTTTCATAATTAAAAAAAAAAAAATAGAAACTATAAATGAATGATGAGCGTGAGTGCCTGGCACGTGTCAATCTCATCTTCCAAAAAAGTGAACAAAAGTAAAAAAGATATGATCTTTTTTTATGAATTTATCAAAAAGCTTATCGATCTGAATTCTTTGGTACAATTATATTTAATTATTATTGATATTTATTTGTTCTAAATCAATTGAAACAAATTTTTACAAAAAAATTAAAACACAAATCTTATTGATAATAAATAAATTCACCAATATATATTCTATATCTTGTTTTTTAAAGTCATATAAATACCAGAGGGAGCAAGTGTAAAGTCTCGTGTTGTGCAAAATGTTTACTTTTATATCTTGTGGTTAAAATGTTGAGATGATATTTAGCTTAGAGGGTCAGCATAACAGATATTAATCTGACCAAAAACATAAATGTGAAAAAGGGGCCATGTTCGGTACAAACGGCTTCACCGACAAAAAGGGTTGAGTTCTGAACGGCTACCAAGTTCCATAGCAGTTGCTTAAATCATAGCTATAGGAATGTAGGTACACCGTTCTTCAATTGATTTAAAAGAAAATTTGTTACGTTCTTTGATATTGAATTTATAACTTGGCAAGTTATAATAGTCAATAACTTACGTTTAACGTGATGGTATTTAATACAAGATTAAAATTTAGCTTTATTAGTTTTATTTTATACTATAAACAATTTAGTTGGATATAAAACTTGCCAAGTTATAAAGTTAATATCAAAGAACGTAAAAAATTTTCTTTTAAATTAATTGAAGAACGTTGTACATTCCTATAGCTATGATTTAAGCAACTGCTATGGAATTTGGTACCCGTTTAGATCTCAACTATTTTGTCCGCGAAGCCGTTTGTACCGAACTTGGCCCCTTTTTCACATTTATGTTTTTGGTCAGATATCATTAATTTTTGAAAAGTTTTGTCCTTTAAGTTATCTAAATAATTACATTTAAACATTTATATTAATAATTATTAAATATTTCGTATAAAATGTCTGTTAAAAGCCCGGCCCGGTTTTTCATAAATTTCACCCTTTCATTTCGGACCCCGAAAAGGGAAAGTTTCGGTTTTTCAATTTTCTCCTTTATTAATGTGTTAAGCTTTACCAGTATGCCAAATTTCAGCATTCTAGCTTGATTGTATTTTCACTATATGTTAATTAAGCCTATAATAAATTCCACCCCTTCATTTTGTCCTGAAAAAAGGAAAGTTTCACTTTTTCGATTTTTTCCTTTAATTGTAGCCCAACCTCTACCATTATGCCAAATTTCAGCATTCTAGGATCAGCGGAAGTACTCTAGGTTTTTGATATGTGAGTGAGTGAGTCAATCAGTGTTAAAAATGGCACTTTTCAGAGCTTAATTAATCAAGAACTATAATAGGTTATTAATTAAATTTGGAATTCTAGGTGTTACAGTCGCTCTTATCAGGCAGGCAAAATTTCAAGTGTGTAAGTCTAATAGTTTTTGAGTTTTGGAGGGGGGGGGGTCGAAGCTTAAATGGTTCGTGTAAATATACACATGGCTGGTGCGTCGCCCATTTTTCCGAACTTTGCTGACACATTGCCGTGTGTTGATAGGTTTGACTGTAGACATTTAGAACCTTAAAAAATAATAGATGCTGCTCTCGATTTGCTGGTTATATCGAAGCTGATTCTCTTTCAATTATGCATTGCTTAATCCTTATGGATTTCTAAAAAAAAGCTTATTTCAAAAATATCTCCAGCAAAATCCTGGGCATTCTAGATCAATATGAAAAATGATGTTTTAAGCTTCAGGTGCTTTCTGTCCATTTTTAACGAGAATCAAATGTATATTTTTATAAATAATTATTTATTTGAAGCATTTAATAATCTTCATACTGCTTTTCAAAGAAAGTTCCATCGGGTAAAATATCAATAATTGGCAATCCCAACAAAGCAGGCATCATGTCTTTGTTAAGGGATTCAATCGAGAAAACTTTTTTATTTGAGAATCGAAAACATTCTAATTGCATTCGAGGAGATAGTCGCCCTTTTGCTATTTTCCTCGCACTCATTTTCAAATAAGTACACAAAATATAGATCTTGGAAGATAATAAAAATATTATAGAAGGTTTGATAGGTTTTGTTGCTTAGGATAAAGTTGTATGTCGGTTTGTAAAGTCCTTGTTAAGTTGACAAATGGTCAAACCTTACTATTCACCATGTGCCCGACCGGATGGCCAATCAGATGAAAGTGCGTGTCATCTGATTGGCCATCTGGACCGGACATAATGGGAATACAAGGTTTGACCGTTAGTCAACTTAACAAAGACTTTACAAATCGACATACAAGTGTGCCTTAGAATTGCAGAGTTGGCCAATTCATATAAATATATAAAGATATGTAAGTTGTCAGAGCGAAAATGTCTGGAAGTTCCAATTTTCGCAAAATTGAACTTATAGAATAATATAAAAGTAAAGATTTGAGAATCTTCTTTTTGAAAATATTTGGAATGTTTTTCAAAAATCAACTCGGGTTAAGATTAACAAATCAATTTTAAATGATGAATCCCCTCTAATGTCGCAATTTAATAATATTTCTATTAAAATTTTAGAATCTGTCCTAAAAATTAAATTCTTTCTCTTATAGAATAATGTTATTCTGAAATTTTTATATATTTACTAAAATTCGAAATATTTGTAGCTGAAGGGCCAAACTTTTTCGGCAAATGAACAAGAGATGTGGCTAGCCTCTCTGGACTGGTTGGATTTCAACAAACTTATAAAAAAATATAAATAATAATAAAAATTTAGATAATCAAGAAAATTACGAATTGTGTATTTAGTTATTTATTAATTTTTATAAATTTAAAGAGTAGAAAATGAAAATAACAAAAGACTGAAAGAAGAATTTTTTTTCTATAGAAAAAAAATATTTTCTTCTTCCATTTTCACAAGTGTACAAAAATTTTAGAAAGCCAAAAAGTTTGTTTTTTGTTATTTTTATATTTCATTAAATAAGGTCGAGATCCATCAAATACACTTATATACACAATATTACGATTTGTGGCAAATATTCCGATCTATTTGATAAGTGTAAGTAAATTCACTTTGTCGTTACAGCATGCTGTTCACATAACATAGATTGTTGTTATGTGAAGCTGGACAGATTGCTATTACGAGAAAGCGAATTAATCACATAGGGTATTTAACCAAGGGCGGATCCAGGGGGGCGCCCCCCCATAGAGGCCCGTGCCTGTCAAAAAAAAAAAAAAATATTTTTTCAAAAAATTTTAAAATTGAAAATAAAGTTCTATGTGTGTGTGTGTGTGTGTGTGTGTGGCGGCGTCTCTGACCCCCCCCCCCCCCCGCTTGGACAATTCGATCGCGACACACTTCCGAGATAAAAAGTAGATCTTACATCGGGCACCTTATATACATTCACCCCCCACCCCATAAAAAATTCCTGGATCCGCCCTTGTATTTAACTCATGAGAAATAACAGATAGAATATTTATAATTAAAAATACTTAGAAACTATAGTCTCTAACAAATAAATTATATATATAGTTTTGAAGGTTTTACCTTCATCATCAGTCTTTTTAAATACAAACATTCTATCTGTTATTTCTCATAAGTTCAAATTGTGGGTAAATTCGCCTAATTTATTTATTTTTTCATTTTTGAATCTCTGAGGCAATTCGCCTCATAGAGCAGAAAACTAAAAGTTAAAAATTATAAAAATGACATATTTGGAGTACAGCATTTACATAAAAATATAACTATATATTGGGAACCTTGGGAAAGGCGTGGCTTAAAATTTGGCCACCTGGTGGTCAAAAAACGAACTAGAGTATGAAGGATTGTCGAATCCGCTGATGCATCCAAGTAAACATTCTTGTATAAAATTTTTTTTATTAAATTAATTTCAGTTAATGTACTTAGTTCATGATCGTTCGAAAAAAATTTGAAAATTTTGGAATCAAATTATCCGTATGCACTTGTATTCCAACGTTGTTAAATTGTTTTACATTCATTTCAATATTACGTTTTGTACACGACTCAAACTTTTTAATCACCTTAATTACTGTTAAATTGTCTTCTATTAGTTTTTTTTGGTGAACAGAACAAATTGTTTTTTGAACTTTCAGTTAAAAAAAATATTTTTTAGAAAAAAAAACCGACTTCAAAAAAATTAAATGCAACAAATAAAATAATAAGAACTCAGAAATAAAATAAAATTCACTAAAAGGTATTAAATAATTATCTAATTTAGTTACTTTATTAATTAATATCATGTTTCACCTAAAACCTACACCACTTTTCCTAAGTAAAAATAATTTAGTTACAACTAAACGATGAAATTGTTACATGAAATCACTTTTTGAAGTCGGTGCCAAACATATACATTTTATGAATCGAACTTGACGGATCTTACTTAGTTCATTTGGCGTGAATGAAGACAACATCGCGCAAGCTCGTTTATATAGTTTGTTTGGGACCGACTTCAAAAAGTGATTTCATGTAAGAATTTCATCATTTAGTTGTAGCTAAATTAGATAACTAGTTTATACCTTTTAGTGGATTTTATTTTATTTTTGAGCTCTTATTATTTTATTTGATGCATTTAATTTTTTTGAAGTCGGTTTTTTTCTAAAAATTATTTTTATTTTTCTCTTTTTAGTGATGTTAAGAATAATGACTTAGAATATTACGTTGATAATGGCATTGATAATAAGAGGTCAATTCATAAATAGAGAAATTTTCTCTAAACGTTAGCAGGTTTTAAATTAACGTTTTGAGATTGTTTTTTTTTTAAAGATTTTATTTATTATAATTTTGATTATTTGCACATAAGAATTGGAGATTTCCGTTATTTTGTCATTGATCATATCATCAGAAACAGACATTCCGTTGAATTGATAACCTCCTCCTTTTTTTGAAGTCGGTTAATTACTGAAGATAGTCGAGGGAAAATTATTTCGTCACCAATATTAATACCATTTTTTTCAAATTTTGTACACCCTCTTTAATAATGGACTGAATACCACATTAAAAATTTTGACAACTTGTTCTATGCCAGATAGTTGATACTTTTGTAGGAAGTACTGGAGTCTTTTTCTCCTTCTTCTCCTGATCTTTTATTTCACTTCTTTGCTCAGTCTGATCATTCAAATCATCAAAGTCTTGAAAATTCTCATCATAATTGTAATCACTGGATCCTTTTGACGTTTGTTGATGTGTATTATTACTTCGTTCATTTTTACTTTATTTAAAGATAATCTTCTTTTTTGTCTCTTTTCTTGCTGAGCAGATAGAACATGATTCGATTTATTTGAGAAATCGACTGAACTCTTAGGTAGATTAATTGAGGGGACAGCTGTTTTTTCAGATAATGTTTCTAGCTCACTAAAAAATAAATAAATTGTAAATACCTACTTGAATCTAGATTAAAAAATTTGTAGATATTTAGTCATTTCTTACGAGAAGGAATGTAATCATATTGAGTAAAATGACGTGAACACACCCGATGATATTTTTCCCCATTCTAAGAACTTTCACCCTAGCATCTTGTCTATCGATTAACTCTTTTTGATTAAAAATATTAGCAATTTTCACAAAACTATCATTTTTTTGGAAATAAATGAAAGCGAACTGTTTCATGTTTTGATTCATGAATTTTATGCCCGTAAACACAACAGTACATATTACTTTTATTTTTATGAGGAGAGAATTCCATGTTCATAAAGATATTTATATACCTATATACGAGTATATTGTTTATAAATCAAACTCAATATTTAGTTCTTTTAAGGCTTATTTATCTATATAATAAAAATGAATTTCTTTTTCTTTGTAAGCGCAGATCTCTCAAATGCCTGGGCCGATTTGGCTAATTTTTTTTTTTAAATGTTCGTAATAGTCCATTTCAGGTTAATATGTAAAAAAAAATCCGAAAAGTTGCCCGGAAAATTGGAAAATTCACGGAAAACTGAAACCAAATCTGAATTGCCAACATAGCTTGCCAAACAATAAAATAACTAAATAGCAAACTAACTTTGTGTTGGCAGCCCTATCTGTCACATTTTTGAGATGTCATTTATTCTAAAAGAGATCTAACCACATTATCGTTGAAGAGGAATTTAATAATGCAACAGATTTAAAAAAACTATCTATTTTTTTAAAGTACATTTAAAAACAAAAATTAAAAAAATAAACTCCAACGGATCGTTGTTAAACTTTATCGAATGTACTATCTTATTCTAAAATAAAGTACTTTAAAAGATAATTTTACAAAAAACTATATATGACCTTTTTTGTGGTCCTCAAGGTACTTAATTACAATGAATTTTAAATCCCACAAATATTAATTTGACAATTTAATTGACGAACTCAAAAATTGTTATTTAATTAAATAAACTGCAACGGATCGTTGCTAAACTTTATCCAAATTCATTTGAAATATTAATATGTTTATTCCTTCATTATTAATCAGATATCACTTGCTATTTGCAGTTCATGTTAACCATGCTCAAATCCAGGGGGGCGATGGAGGCGACCGCCCCCCCCCCCAAAGCATTGGAGATCAACAATTTTTATATGTTTATTTAATCTTTTTTTGTTATATAACATTAAATTTTAAAATTGAAGAAAATAAAGTTCTATGTGGGGGGGGGGGGGGCGTCTCTGGCCGCCCCCCCACCCCCGCTTGGACAATTCGACTGCGACACACTTCCGAGATCAAAAGTAGATCTTATATACCGGCGACCGCCCCCCCCAAATCAGAGGTCTGGATCCGCGCCTGATGTTGACTTTATTTCAAAAATAATGATCGATTCTCATTTAACAGTCGAGGAATAACCATTCTACATTCGATTTTTGACGTTTCGGTTTTTATTGGTAGCCATTGGTGAAGACATGGAGGAATCGACTTAAAATCAAAAATACCAATCGATTCTTATCTAATACTTGAGGAATAACAATTCTACATTAGATTTTTGACCCTTCGATTATTATTGGTAACCATTGCTTAAGACATGGAGGAATCGACTTAAAATCAAAAATAACGATCGATTCTTATCTAATAGTAGAGGAATAACCTTATTGCATTCCATTTTTGATGTTTTGACTATTAATGGCAAGCTCTACTGAAAACGTGGAAAAATCGACTTAAAATCAATAAGACTAAATTCTTTTATGATAAACAACTCAAGCTTGAGAATAAGAGAATTTTTTATAAATAGAGATTTTTAATACATTTTAAATATTTGTTTCATCTTATTTGTTATGAGTGTATATTGCAGTTAAATAGAATCACAAATTATGTCTATTTAAGACTTTATAATAAAACAATTATATTTATTCTCTGTTACTAATAAAACATCAATAAAGCAGCCACGTGGGGGTCCAGGGGGCGAAGCCCCTTGTTAAAGAGCCCGCCGAAGCGCGTGGTAGCCTAGTTTGAAACTAAAAATAATCAAATGGTTATTTATCCTTCATCCTCTAGTTACAACTTTGACCACCAGATATCGTATTGAAATTCTCAGTTTCCCAATAGGTTCTTTATTCTTTAACTGATATTCAGAATAAAAGATAATGGCGAGCCTCCATCAAATAGCAGGCGTGGTTTTTGCATCAATCAATTGGCTTCTCTTAATTAATGAATCAACAACTCTAGTACTCTCGACAAAACAAAATCTTTTCAGTTGTTTTTTCTGTTTAATACCGTTTCTCAATTTACATTAAAACAAGTAATAATTATTATTTTTAGACTTTAATTAATCGAATGAATTATTTTTTTGGCCACTTTTTAGATATTAAATGCGAAAATAATATATGTCGCTACTGTTAATGTACCGTGCTGGAACTAAGCGTGAGCAACAGGTGTATAAGCATAGGACCAATGGCGTGGGATGCTTGAACTAACAAAAAATTAGTCATTATGATAATATTTTCAAATTGCGGCTTTGCTGTGCTTTATAAACAATTTTTTATTTTATTTTATCAAAAAATAAAACCTTCCCCAAGTCTCATAAAAAGCTGTTATCCTTTGTGCACCCTTAGCTAAGCCCCTTAGAGATAGTCTACTAAACATACAAATTTATTTAAGCTCACACTGCTTATAATGCTCTATTAGAAAGTTAAAGAAGAAATAAAAAAGGTCAATTATTGATTCTTGGATTATATAATTTATATATTGTAAAAGTAAAGACTGTGTCCATGAAAATTTAAATTTAAAAATTTTCGAATTAATTAATAATTGAAAAAAAAAGTTATAGCCGTTAGAATAAACGACGTCTCACTGCTATATTATAACTTTTTCTTTAGGTTTTGAAATGAACAAAAAATAAAGTAATAAATAAGTAAAAGTCAACATTTCCCCATAAATTATTATTTGTAAGAAACACACGATTTTCGAACGCTCTACACCTCTTTTGACGTCAAAATGGTTAAGAATCGCACCAATGCTTTCGCCAAATCATTTATCTCTATGACCTCCAAAGAACGGAACTCGCTCTGTGCCACTACTGTCTTTCCTGCGGCCTACATCATTCAGTTCAAGACTCGTATTCAAATGTAGCTTGGACTACAGCCAGCCCTTAAAATCTCTTCCTCTTCTAATTCTTTCCACGATGTAGAGATTAGTCAAGGCCTATAGGAATTGCACCTTCTTGGTGCAACACCTGCGCTCATATATAAATAGATAAAATATTTCTTAATGGCGTTCTGTTTCTCGATGAAGAAACATCATTTTAATTTTCGAGCTTATTTAGTTTTTTAAGATCTATTTCTATGTTGGTAAATAAAATATCATATAATTCTTTTTAACGTCATTCAAAAAGTGCTGGTATCCTCTTATTTATTTATAAAATGATTTAGAAATTAAAGGGATTGAAGGACAGGACTCAGTTGTTGTTGAGTGATTTTTCTACTTTTATTCTGTCTCACTTATAACATAAGAAACAAAACAAAAATAAAATTGTTCAATATAAATATAATATATATTGTATGATATATTTTTATTAGCTGGTTTGGTGGACAAGGATCCTGCTCTTTTTTTATTACAACAGTAAGGAGGCTTCGTCCGCACCTGAATGGAGCAAAGAAACTACATTACATTTGACTCAATATACATTACATTAAACTCAAAACACACACACACACACACACACACACAAACAATATTTTACAGAATACAAAGACAAATTTTTTTCAGATATTAGAATGAAACGTTTTAAGCGATCTAGAATGTATCATTTTTGCACAAAATCTCACACAGATGTTGATGCCTCCAATTTCTACATCAAAATTTATAGCTTTTTAACGTCATTTCAATTTGTATTCTGTGCATTTTCAAATAGAATAAAAGTGTCTAATCTGACCCCTGAATTCATGCAATTGTTTCTGGTTTCAATTATAATTTTTTTTTTTTTTTTTTTTTTTTTTTATTGCCAATACTCAACAAATAGAAACGGTGATTCTATTATTAGGAATGAAAATTTTGCATTCGTAGGAAAATTCGAAGTTGTCATTTTTAGACATTTCAAAGTTCCATAAGTCGAAAAAAATATTTCTTTACAAAATGGTTTTGTGTATGTGTGTGTGTGTCTTACCAAAATATTAGATGGTTAGAGCGTTTAAATTTTGAATTTAGATGTTTTGGCTAATTCAGAAGAAAATGACGAAAAAAAATAGAGTAGGTTCTTTATCCAAAGATTTTATATTACTTTTCAAATTTCTCAAAAATGGTGACATACAAAATTGAGTAAACAGAAGGCCACACCGGCTTAAACAAAAAAAAAACTTAATAGTTTCCGAAATTTTAATTAATTAAATTAATTTAATTAAAAAATCCAGTCCCGAGTGAGGAATTAATTTTTTTTTTATAGAAATTTATTAGATAAAACAAATAGGATCTAAAATGCATTCTGTTATGGGAATTCGTTCCATGTTAGGGCGCGAATTGTTTTAATTATTCTACAACACGAAAGAAAATGTATTCAGTATTTTTAATTAATCTATTGATTAATATTTAAATTTTTACATTTGTATGCACAGATCGTATATTGGCTTGCAATAGAATCAGAGAAAGGCAAGTTCTGTCAAACCATTTAGAATGATAACTTTATGTTGCCTAAATGCATTAGAGACTTATTATCGGGTTCCGTGGGGTGTCAGACGATGCAGCCAGCCTGCGTTGTGGCGGGAATGCCGCCCATCAACATTCTCTGCTGTGTAATTTTAATAAATATGAATATAATGACTAGAAATTAATAACGTCAATGCAAATTAATATGGAGAATGGAAATAAATTTCGTAAATATAAATGAACTACTGTTTGTTGCACGAGTCATGCAAGTTTTGGGTCGTACAGGTTCACAAGGCCAAGTGTACCCAGGTTAAAGTAAAATTTATTGGAGAACAGAATCGACAAATCATCAGGAACGTCAAAGGACCTGTACGGGAAGGAGATATTCTCACGCTTCTCGAATCTGAACGTGAAGCCAGAAGATTAAGATAAAATATCTTTATTTAAGGCTTCTTCAAAATTTCCAGAGCGGTCGTGAAAGTCTCCATTCGAATGTCATAATTATTTTATTACAAATATCTAAATCTAAATTCTATTTCATCAATCTAAATTCTATATATAACAAAAAACGTATATAAATGGGTGTAGGTACTTCTATCATCTTTTCCACTCACTGCTTCCCCCTTCTCTCTTTTCACATATATCAAATATCACTCAACGACTGCATAAGAAGTTACACTTTCAGTGATTTTGATCTAAGCTCAATTTCTATATCATAATATTATCACTGGAAGTTGTTCGAGTGAAATTAATCTTACATTTTTTAATTTAGAAGACTTAAAAATCTTCCAATAGTGAGGGCAATACTTTCACTTTCATGTTTCGCTATGCAAGTGACACTAAAAAGGATAATATTCGATTTTTGCCACTTGGTATTTCAGATAATAAGTAAAAATATATTTTTCTAGGTGGGTCTCACAAATAAAACAAATATATGTTTTGAGTTTTTTATCTCGATATATATTTCTTTTGTAACTCCTGATGATGGGCTCATAACCCGAAATATATATCGAGATAAAAAACTCAAAACATATATTTGTTTTATTTGTGAAACCCACCTAGAAAAATATATTTTTACTTATTATCTATTAAAATGTTTCACCTAGAACCGACACCAAATTCTTTAAAGATTACTTGGTATTTCATTTTTTTTTTTATAATGATAATGATACAAGAAGAAGTTACTCCGAAAAGGTTCAACCTGATAATTTTCAGGCCCCAAATAATCATAAAAGCCATTAAAAAATTAAAATCCAACTCCGCCGCTGGCCCGGATGACATCCCACCAATTCTGATTAAAAAATGCGCCCCTGAACTTGCCCCTATCTTATCCAAGCTATTCCAACTCTCTTACGAATCGGGCATATTCCCCAAAAGCTGGAAAATAGCCAGAGTCACACCTATTCCTAAAAAAGGTGACTCTTCACAAATCTCTAATTACAGACCTATCGCGATCACCTCTGTTCTTTCCAAAATAATGGAAATAGTTATAAACCAACACGTCCTTCGTCACTTAGAAAATAATAAAATAATTCACGATAGGCAATATGGATTTAGACAAAATCTCCAACCTCCCGCACAGTAGGGACTCTCTGCTCCTTTCACTTCTTATTTCCAAGATACAAGGGCCCACCACGGACTACAGAGGTTCTACCTTTTTGGTGCAACTTCCTCTTGTATCAGTATCATTATAAAAAAAAAGGTTCCAGATTTTTATGCCCACAAAGTCTAATTTCTGCATTTACTTTGTTAGACATTTATTTGTATTATTTGTATTATAACCCGTCGATCGCCATATACCTTGGTATACAAAAGTAGCTCGCGTATTACAAAAGGTTGTGTACCCCTGACATATAGAATGGCCTACTCGTAGATATCCACCTTGGTGTTCTTAATGTTTCGATCACATCATATAATTAGCATCACAAGTCATATCACAAGTTTTCCTTGATTAATTTTACTAATGATAATATTTCTTCCGGGAGATGACCCTGTAACCTCCAAGTATTTAAAATTGTTTTCTTATTCAATTGTTTATTCTCTATTTGATTCAAGTCGTAGATAGAAAGCTATATTTTCATAGTAAAAAAATAAATAAAATGTACATTCTTGGGATCCGATATCAAGTAAATTTAGAGAACAATATTCTCGTATAGAATGTTTTTGATGTTTCAATATGTACTAACGATTGAACCGTACAAAAATGACAAACTCTCTCGCTGCCCTGATCGGCTTGTCAATTATCTATATCTATATTATTTGCCAATGAAATGTTCGATTTCAAAATATTTAAATGGTAAAAAAATGAATATTTATAAAAAAAACCTCTCTCGTTAATTCCGCTTTGTTAATAATGGACCTGACACACCTGGAGCTTAAAGAGGATTTATTATTTGATTTCAGTTAATATATTATAAATATTTTAATAGCCTCTGAAAAATCCATTTTTTCACACTTAGAATGATAAAGAATTATATCATAATGTGGTGTTTGCATAGGCGCCGACTTTTGAAAATTTCATGTCGGGCTCAAATTCATGTTAAAATGTACGAAAGAGGGGGGGTCAAAACACTGAACTCTACAATTGTTTAAATTTAGTGAAAATCTTAGTAGCACATCTTTAACTAAATTGTATAATGAATTTGCAGTTGTCTCAGCTATTTCGTAAAATCCTAAGAAATATTATTGTATTTCATACTTATCATCCACTGTACGGAAACAAATAGAAACCTGTTCTTTTACGGAAATGTCGGCTGTTACATCTATCATTATAGCGTAGTAAGTTGAAGTTTTGATGCCCTTTAATATATTTCTTTGTAAATGTTTTCCTAATATATTTATAATTTCATTTACAACATCGTGTGACAACCATTTGTAGCCTGATCTATTTAGCCATGAAGATAGAGAAGAAATATCTTCTGCACATACTTTCAGCAATTGAAATAAATTTGACGTTTCGTCTGTATGCCCATCGAACAGCCAAATTTTGTACAGCAAGGTATTTGATGGAAGATATGATACATAATAATGCACTCCTTGCAAAAAAAATTAATCCATTATAAATTCCATGTGGGGCTCCGCCCCATGCGAATCCGTTCATGTGGGGCCCAAGCCTTTGGGCACCCACAAAGTCGGCGCCTATGGGTGTTTTGAATTGTTTATTAAGTCTTACTTAAATATTATTATTATTATTATATCAAACTTTAAAACAAGATTTTCAAATTTGCTGGTTTTGAGATAAAGTCTTCTCATTAAAGGATATTCCCTGTTCTTTCTACAACTGACAATAACGCGATATCTGTAATACAAAAAGGCTTTTATTAAAAATAAAGATCAGCAGAGCTGTTGATTTTTTAAGGGCAAATCATAAATAAAGTTATTATTTTCGGAACGTTACTTTCATCCTCTTAAAAAGCGACGTTTCGGACAATTTCGCCTGCCTGTTCAGGCTTTAAAAGGGTTACCTTGAATTAGAAGGAAAGACCCTCTGAAACGTAGGTTTTAAGAAGATAAAAGTGACTTTCCAATAAATTTCATTTATTCTGAATTTTATTTTTCATTATCCTTGGTCTGCAAAAAAATACTTCTAATATATTCGATTAAAATTTTAATAATTACAATTTTTGATTTGCGGAAAAATGAATACTTTTAATTTTTAAGTTTTTATCTTATGCAAGGAATGTTCAGACAGTCGGACAGACACTCTCATTTTAGTGACAATAAGAGGGTCCCATTTTACTTTTTAAATGGATCCCTAAAAAGAGTGATAATAGGGTAGACATATAGATTTTCAAATTATTATCATTATTAAAAAAAATCATAAACCTCTCAAAAAAGATAAAATAGGAAAAAAAAACTTAATGAATATACTATACCGAACCAGTTATTTTTCTCCTGGAATTCCTCTTAGCACACTTGCCCTAGAAGAGTTTTATAGATACTAGGAGATCTTCTAGACATCTTAAATAAATCTTAAAGACAATAAGTGATGAATAAGAGATCTTCTGGAAATGACATCACAAGCTCTTGAGAACGACTTCATAAACGTTGGAATCCTGATGAGATATCTTTCTAAAAATGTCTAATCTAGGTGGTTTCAGCATCTTTTTTTATAAGCAACTCAATCATAGAAGCAACAAATCTTCATTAATTATATTGAGTTTATATCAAAAGTCAAAAAACATTTTTTAGACTCACAAATTTTGACTCTGTACTAAAGAATCATACATTTTTGCACTCATTTTCGAAAATAAATTTACGCCATTCGTTCAACGAGTTGTTAAATTGAAAAACATTTTTTTGTAAATAAGGATTAAATGGTAAATATAATGTTAGCGCTTATCTCATAAAAGTACCTCAGTGCCTTATCTATCGGAACGATACTGTGTGGTTATAATTATAACACCAGATGTATTATTTTTAAGATTACACCATGTTTAGATGCAATATTCCTCTCAAATTAAATATTAATTAAAATATAAATTTACTCTTAACATTTAGGCTTAACATGCTTTTTCAATAATATATATTGACAAATCAATGAGATTATCCTCTGCTTGATGCAAATAAATATAATTTATAAAATAATTTATTTGTTTGAAACTATAGTTTTAAGTTTTGACCTTCATCATCAGTCTTTTTAATTAGAAATATTATATTTGTTGTTTGTCATGAGATTCGTTTTTTTTTCAAAAACCTTGTTTTCTTACAAATAGGGCTTTAGGAGAGATTAGTGATTTCAACACGTCTGAAAAAATATCATGATAGTATCTATAGTCCCGGCAAATGACAGGAATGGATCTATAGGTTGAGCCAGGGAGTCGAGTGAGTCAGATATGGCAGGGTCTCTTATTAGTTTAATTGCTCTCTTCTGAATTGCATCTAGTGTGGAAAGATAATGAATGGTTGGAGGCCTTTCTCCATAGATGAGAGCCATCCTCGAGACAGGGATGAATATAAGCCTTGTAAAGAGTATGAAGTTGATTGTGTGTAAAATAGCTTTTGAACCTGAATAGAAAACCAAGTTTGTAAGCAGCAGCTTTAGCAACAGACGATTTGGTCGTTCCAAGAGAGATCAGACTCCAGAGTGACGCCCAACATTGATATACTTATTATCACTGAATTCCCATGAGTTAGAATTGAATGATATGTCTGGAAAGTTCTTATTAATGGGCCTAGAGATTAGACAACATTGCGTTTTGGCGTCATTAAAATTAACCAAGTTTTGAGATCCCAATCTTTAAAAGTCTGCATAAATCTAAATTAATTGAGGAAGTAATGTCAATACGGTTTTTTTGTAATGCTTTTTTATCTGGAGAGTTCTGTCATCTGCGTTACAATGCAGTGAATTGGAGGGCAAATTTAGAAGGTCGTTGATATAGATCAGGAAGAGCGTAGGGGAGATGACCGATCCCTGAGGAAATCTAGCGTTAGTATAGAAACAAGAAGACAATATTCGATCAATTACAATGCCATGGTGAGGTAATCAGCAAACTATTACAACAAAACGAATTCACCTACATTCAAACATGTAATTGAAGCCATGAGAAATAACAGATAGAATATTTATAAACGAGCGTTTCGTGCGTGCCTTCGGCACGCCCTCGAAGCTCGGCCCTCCGGGCTGGTGCCCTGGCAGGCGGCGTCTCGGTCCAAAAATTTTATTCCTCTTAAAAAACCACACTCCAAATGTATACCTGTAAACTCTCGAAAATACATAGTCTCTTAAAAGTTTCGCCTCATTTTCGTCCTGACACAGCTACGGAAATGAGGCTCTAGATATGAATCTGGGAGTATTTTTTTTCTTCTATAATCTACATCATTGTAGTATATTTTGTATGGAAATAGATTTATTTAAATAAGTGGTATCGTGTGAGGAGGAGAATTATATTATATCATTTTTTTAAAATTTGGGATCGGTAATCGATATAAGGCTCCAAATATTTAAAAGAGATCAGGTGTTGTTTGTATGATAGGCTGCTCCACTATTGCCATCAGAAACTATTATGGGCATGCGTGTCTTAAGTCGTTTAATTTTGTAAAAATCAAAAAATAAGAATAACAAAATTTAGATTTTTAAAAAAATTATAAAAAAGTGGCAAATTATTAAAAAATAAACAAATAATATATAAATCAAATAAGATGTGATTGATTTCTTTTTCTGTGCGCAAAGAAAAGCGAATTGAATATTTAATTTTTGAGTGGTGAAGGGGGGGGGGGGTAATAATTATCAATATATTTAATGTTTCTTAATTTAAAATCAATTGGAGTCTTTCATTTCGAAATTTGAGTCCAAATTACGATTATATTTCAAATTTGCCGCAAATATACCGATGGCGCTCTCTCTCGGCAGCATTACGTTAGCGTTGCGGCAAATTAATCTAGACAAATATATATAGTATAAAGACTGATGATGAAGGTCAAACCTTCGAAACTATAGTCACTAACAACTAAATTATATATATTCATTATATTAAAAAATACAAATTTTTAAAAAACAATAAAAAAACACGTTTATTCGAAACCAAATTAAATTTATTAAATTTAAATAAATGTAAGTTTATTTTCGAATAAACGTGTTTTTGAATGTTTTTTTAAAGATTTGTATTTTTTAATGTTTTGTTATACAATCAATAATTATTTTTTCTTAATTCATTATATATAGGTATATGTTTATTTGCACTAAGCAGAGGACAATCTCATTGTTTTCTCCTTATGATTCAACAACTCTGATACTCTCCGCAAACTAAAAATTTTCAATTTTCAATAATCTTATCCGTGATTTTGGAGTTATTATAGAATCAATAATTGCTATTCGGATATTAAAATATTTTTATATTTCCAATAAACCCTCTAGGGCAATGTTTAAAAAAATTGAAATGTTAAAATAAAAATATTAAAATAGTAGGATTTTGTTGAAACATTGGCCATGCTAACTAGATTCTATAAATAAATTCTGTCAAGTGCGAGTGGGGATATAATATACATGTCCAGTGTTTCGCATGCAGCTAGTAAACAAAATGCTCTATAGAGGTTTTTAATTATATTTTTCGTCGAAAAAATGAGGGGAATATAAAAAGAAAGCAAGTGAACTTGTCAAAAAGTTAAAAAATTGAGTTAGTAGATGAAGTTAGTTAAACTTCTCTCTCTCTCTCTTTCATCCATCCATTCCAACTACTGAATACTTTTTCTTTTTAAGAATACAAGGTTCGATCATGACTTATAGGTGTTACACCATATAATAAGAAACTTAGTGTAGATGTGATTCGCTTAGTAGCGAATCCCGCAAGTTCATAAAACTATCATACAACCTATCAAAATTGATGTTTTTAAATCCCACCCCATAAGTAAAACCAACAAACTGACGACCTGTACATGGAGTTTATATAAGCTTCAATAAATAATTATTATTAATTATGTGTGATTTAAATAAAAATTCAAATTTTATTCAAATTAATCACAAATATAAAAAGCTTCAACAGCTTCATTACTAATAAATATTCTATTCTATTTTTGATCTTCTGAAGGTGGGCTCACAACCCGAAATATATATAGAGTCAAGCCAAATAAGCGTTTTGGCTTTTATTCAGTGAAACACAAATTATGTTTTAAATTTTTTTTTCTACGTTTATTTTTAAGATTAAGCTGGGCTTTTCAAAAATAGTTTTACTTAAATAAGTAATTGCTGAATAGGAGGAAAAGTGATAAACTTTTTCAAAACTCATTGCGCTCTTGGAAAACCGGCGAACACTTTAAACCAGAAAGCTGAAAATCGATACGAAGATGAAGCTTATTAATTAATATCAATGTGTGTGTTAATTCAAAATTGAAATGGCTCATTCACCTCCGAACCTTGGGCGCAAACACGTCATAAACTAAAATTCTTATTAATTAATAAAGTAAAGGGTGTGTAGTTTCACAGTGATTGAAATAAAACTCAAAGAGGTTTATACAAACTCAATATATTTCGGATTATTAGTCCATCATCAGGAGTTTACAAGTTAAAACTAATATTATTTGAACAGTGATCACAAAATATAACATCTAAATCATACTTACTAATATAACAAAATATAACATACAAATCATACGTACCAATTGTATGTTATATTTTGTTATATTGGTACGTATGATTTAGATGTTATATTTTGTGATCACTGTTCAAATAATATTAGTTTTAACCTGTAAACTCCTGATGATGGACTAATAATCCGAAATATATTGAGTTTGTTTAAACCTCTTTGAGTTTTATTTCATTCACTGTGAAGCTACACACCCTTTACTTTATTAATTAATATCATGTTTCACCTAAAACTTACACCAGTTTCTCTAAGTAAAATTTAAAATTCTTATTGTTGACAAAACTATGTTCGATCACATGTACCTATTGTAATATGTGTTTAATTCCCAATAACTGAGAATGGCCCAATAAAACTTAGGCCGAAACGTCTTATTCTGGGAGTTTTATTGAACCCAGTGCATCCCATGAGGGAGGGTCAAAAAATGAAATTTCTTGCCCTTGGAACATACTCAACCAAATTTTGTATACATAATCTGTGGGCCCTAGAAGTCTAGAAATACAAAAACTAACCATCATGCTGATATCTCGATTAGCCCACTACAATTACATCACAGCCACGATTTCCAAAACCTAATTCAAAATTTACAAAGTTTATCAAAGTTTATCTAATTAAATTATTTATAGTTTATTTTAAAGGTCTATCGTTCGTCTCCCCTTTGAGAATCAAACCCAAGTGCCTAAGACCCTATCTGGTTTTATTTATAAACGAGTTTTTCGTGCGTGCCTTCGGCACGCCCTCGAAGCTCGGCCCTCCGGGCTGGTGCTCTGGCGGGCAGCGTCTCGGTCCAAAAAATGTATTCCTCTTAAAAACCACACTCCAAATGTATACCCGTAAACTTCCAAAAATACATCGTCTCTTAAAAGTTTCGCATCTTTAATTTTTGAGTGGCGAGGGGGGGGGGGAAACAATTATCAAAATATTTAATGTTTCTTAATTTAAAATGAATTGGAGTCTTTCATTTTAAAATTCGAATATATATATATTTCAAATTTGCCTGGTTAATGAAAATCGATTGGAGCCATCATTTTAAAATCCGAGCTGAGAATTATATTTCAAATTTGCCTCGTTAATTAATATATATTTAATGTTTCTTAATTTAAAATCTATTGGTGTTTTTTCATTTTCATTCGAGTTCAAATGAATACAATATTATCTAGACACAAAGTCTAAATCAAAATATATAGTTTTAGTAAAAGAAATCAAGATATAAATATTAATGTGACATTGGTCTAGTGGTTAGAGCTGATGACCATAGTTCAAGAGTTCGTCGGTTCGATTCTAGGCAATAGGGTAATTTTTAGAGAAATTTCTCTAAGTGTTGTTACAAATTAATCTAGATAAATATTATATAGTATATATATTAGAAGAGGTTCGTCTCAAAAGCTAACAAAATACTCAGATAGGGTCTTAGGCACTTGGGTTTGATACCTATTTCTAATTATACCAAATACATAATCTGGATTTATTTATAAATTAGAAGAGGTTCGTCCCAAAAGCTAAAAAAATACTCAGATAGGGTACGTTAGTCAAATTTTGAATAATATAATACTAGCTAATTTTAAAATAAAATTTCGAATCAGAGAATTTACCATAAAGATATATGTAGATATTTGGATGAAATTTCCTTCAGTGGCTTTATATGTCATGATTTTTGTAATTTATGAATTTTCTGGGGATATAGTAGTTCATATTATCTCTATTTAGTCGAAACTTCAAGTTTCTAAATGGTTCATTAACTAATGTGTATCATTATGCCCCTTTTGCAAATGTCTGCCCATAAATTGGCCACCTACAAAAATATATAAAATTTGCAATTTTTATTGATGTTTAGAGAATATTCTCAAAGAAACTTAAATTTCAACTTTCTAGGTGATTAAAAGAGCTTAATTTAGCCATGTAGAGATGTCAGAAAAAGTTAATTTTAAAGGATAACCTGGATTAGCTCTTGGGGGAGGGGGGTCTTTCTAACATACATTCAAAATTATCTAACAAGTCCATTGATAACTAAATGAACTTTTAAGAGGCTAATATATCATATGTAAATAAGTGTTGATTAAATACTTTATTAATTTGTTGCCTTAGGCTTTTGATTGATTGATTGATGTATGGTACAAGACCAAGAGCCTAAAGAAGTTTTTATTTAAGGCGAAACCTCGCAAGTTAATTAATTTTCTAAGACAACACTTATTTATATTTGATCCTTTACCCTCTTAAAAGTTCATCGCTTAATAAAACTATGGATTTGAATCAAGAAAACAATGGGTGGATTTTGATGAGGCGGTCCAAGGTTCAAAAAAGAGAGATAGTTATAACTATATTTTTAATTAAAGCCGACGTTTCGGAGGTTTATTCCCTCCTTCTTCAGTGTTTTAAATGGCATTTGAAAGAAATACAATGTAACATTCCCCTCCATTGTATTTTCTTCACTGACCTTTTAAAATCCTGAAAAAGGTGGGAATAAACCTCCGAAACGTCGGATTTGAATTAAAAAAGATAGTTATAATTATTTTTTAAATCTTGGACTGCCTCATCAAAATCTATTCAATTCACTTATTAGTCCGTCTCCAAAAACTATTTCAACCTTGATAACTTTTCTAAATTATAATTTTGAAATACGGGCTTGCCTAGGAAATCTTTTCATAATTCAAAAAAATCGTCTGATGTGACAAATTTCACCGTTCTTAGCTATACATATAACAATTCAATTTTTTCAGCTTTTCTGCATTTTTCAAACCTGAATTGTGAAGGAATTCCAAAATCTAATCAGTATATCGTTTATTTTTTTTTTCAATGTAAATATGTTGACACCAGAACAAACTTTTTATGACCTTCTACTCCTGAAAAGTCTAGATTTTGTCAAAATTAATGCTTGAAAATGATTTCTTCACTCTCAGGTTTCGAACTGTTTGAGAAATAAGTTGCTGAATCATTAAAATTTTCGGGAGAGCGTACCGAGTCTTGAAAAAGTTTTCATCTATTTTTCCAATTTAACATTAATTTACATAAAAACATTGCATTTTTTAAATTAACTTAGGGAATTTGTCTTAATTATTGTGAGGTAATAATTCTTGTTCTGGTGCTAGCCAGGCAGTAGATATCACACAATTGCCTACCAGCGAGGCGAGGAATCGCCGGTTGAGAACGTGAGATCTCCAGGGCGCCCCAGCTGGCCCTGGACGCCCCCAAGGACTCCAGCTCTCCAGCTAGGGGTCAAAATCATTTACACTCCAATACACTAATTGATACAGTATTCAGACACTAAACTATTCTAGTTATTTAAATCGGGAAGATATAAGAAATTAAACTATAATTTTTTGTTTAAATGAAAATATTTTGTTTTACCGAGAGTAGCAGAGTTGTTGATTTATAAAAAGAAATCAATGAGGTTGTCCTTTTCTTGATGCAAATAAACATATATATATATATAAAACGAAGATAGATATGTATATCTTATCTTATCTTATTATATTAAACGAGCAAAGTTTGTATATATGTATATATATATCCGGTCGGGTTCTCGAAAACGGCTCTAACGATTTGGATGAAATTCACTGTTTAGGAGGGTTTTGTGTTGGACATTCGATCTGTCACGGTCTCATCTTCGGCCAAGTTGTTTTTAATGGGTTTTTTTGTTAATTGAAACAATTATTCTCAGGTGGTTGTCTCGACAAAAATGTTTATTTACCTTTTTATTCAATTTCCTTTTAATAAATAATTGGTTTTTTTTAATTTTATATCCCACAATAAGATTATTACAATTATTATTATAAATTAAAAATTGGGCAATTTTACTGTTTAGAGGATGAGGAGGAGGATACCAATCGATTTGATTGGGGAATAATGGAATTGAAATAATTATCGGAAAAGAGGTTTTTTTATCTAATTAGATTTTTCCTCTTATTAAAAACAAGGACTAAAGATTAATAAGGACACTCGATGGTGGAGAAGCAATCTCCGAAATCGAAGCTAAAATACAAGGTATACATTAATTAATGTAAAATAATTGGTTTAATAAATTTATTTTACTGTTTAAAAATCGAGTTTTAAATCCTACAAATATTAATTTGACAATTTAATTGATGAACTCAAAAATTGTTATTTAAAAAAAATTATACCGTATTTATTTATATGCCTATATATACATAATCTGTGGGCCACAGAAGACTAGAAATGCAAAAACTGGGTGCGGGGGTGGGGGTAGATGCGGAGGTGGGGGTAGATGTGGGGGTGCAGGAGGTGGGTTGCAGTAATGGGGGTACGGGGGGGTACGGGATTCGGGGGCGGGTTTGGGGTGAGTAGGGGGTGCAAGAGGTGGGTTGCAGTGGTGGGGGTCCGGGGTGGTACGGGGTTTCGGGGGTGGGATGGGGTATGGTGGGAGGGTGCAAGAGGTGGGGCGAAGCGCTGGGAGGTTGGGGGTACGGGGTTTCGGGGGCGGGTTGGGATAGGGTGGGAGGGTGCAAGAGGTGGCGTGAAGTGGTGGGGGTCCGGGGAGCGAAGGGGGTTTCGGGGATTAATATATAGCTATTAACTGAAGCAAATATTTTTTTTCTCAAAAAGTATAATACTCTTAATTATTTTCTGTTTTGTGATCGATAGCAGTATTATTCAGGATTCCGTAACAAAAATTAGAATTATAAGATATGAAAATTCGTAGCCACAGCATTCAAATATTTAGAGCAGGGTAGCGATTTTCACCGTTTTCAAAAAAATGCCCATAACTCGAAAACTAAGAGAGTTTTATTTAAAAAAAAAAATTTATTTTGGACAATCCTGGACTCACCTATCTCGTGTTCACGTTTGATCCTTCACTTTTGGGACACCCTGTATATATATAAAACGAAGATAGATATGTATATCTTATCTTATCTTATTATATTAAACGAGCAAAGTTTGTATATATGTATATATATATATATATATATATATATATATATCCGGTCGGGTTCTCGAAAACTGCTCTAACGATTTGGATGAAATTCACTGTTTAGGAGGGTTTTGTGTTGGACATTCGATCTGTCACGGCCTCATCTTCGGCCAAGTTGTTTTTAATGGGTTTTTTGTTAATTGAAACAATTATTCTCAGGTGGTTGTCTCGACAAAAATGTTTATTTACCTTTTTATTCAATTTCCTTTTAATAAATAATTGGTTTTTTTAATTTTATATCCCACAATAAGATTATTACAATTATTATTATAAATTAAAAATTGGGCAATTTTACTGTTTAGAAAAAGAAGAGAAGGGATGGAGGGAAGGATACCAATCGATTTGATTGGGGAATAATGGAATTTAAATAATTATCGGAAAAGAGGTTTTTTTATCTAATTAGATTTTTCCTCTTATTAAAAACAAGGACTAAAGATAAATAAGGACACTCGATGGTGGAGAAGCAATCTCCGGAATCGAAGCTAAAATACAAGGTATACATTAATTAATGTAAAATAATTGGTTTAATAAAATTTATTTATTTTACTGTTTAAAAATCGAGTTTTAAATCCTACAAATATTAATTTGACAACTTAATTGATGAACTCAAAAATTGTTATTTAAAAAAAAATTATACCGTATTTATTTATATGCCTATATATACATAATCTGTGGGCCACAGAAGACTAGAAATGCAAAAACTGGGTGCGGGGGTGGGGGGTAAAGTTACCGAGCATCGCTCGGTGATCAGGTACTATATATATATCAGTAGCGGGGGGTGACATTTCAACCGGAGGATGCTGCCCAAATTATAACCTCTCAATTTTTAAAATTTTATTTTATTTTTCACTTACGATTCTATATAATATATTTATATTTATTAGTGGTGTGCTGTGCATCCCTAAAATTTCAAACATTTAGAGTATTTTCATAAATATATTAGTCCGATTTCAAAATTTCAGGAGAATCTTTAATTTTTCAAATTATTATCCGTGATTTCAAATATTTCTATAAAAAAAAAATATTTTTTTGTTTTTGAAAGTAAATTGGTTTTCGAAATGAAATAAAATTGTTGCATAGTTTCAAGGTAACTGTGGCGCCGCGAAATGACGATGGATTCTTATAGTACTCACCAAAATAAGAAGAAAATAAATAATACCATTTTTGAGATTTCGCTTATTTTTCGAGATATTGAGTTTAAAAAATACTATTTTTTTGTATTTATTTTCTTTTATTTTTCAATTGTATTTTTTTTTATAGAAACAACAGAAACCGTAGTATCACGGGTTTCGTGTGGCTCCGTTATCTGATGACGGATTCTTTTAGAATTAGATAAAATAAGTAGGAAAGTAAAAATAAAATTTTAAACTACAAATTTGAACTGAAATTGAGTTTATGGACTGTGATGACTCAAATTGTCTCAAGTGGGCGTTGGCAATTTTACTTTTAGAACTTTTCATAGTTTCGGTTCTATTCATAATCTCGGTTCATTTAGTTAAAAAAATGTATTCCAGAATAAACTTTGAAAGCTTCGGTTAAGATATAACGCCAACCTAATCGCCTAAAAACCAGCCCGAAATGAAGATATACGAGCCGAACCGAGCCGAACTGAATATATCTTAACCGAACCGGCAACGACTTTTATATATTCAAATTTTTTTGGTCACTTACTAATTATTTTTTGAAGCTTTGCTTCTTTAAGCGCGCTGGGCAGGGTCTAAATGGGAAAAAGCGACCCCGTAAGATTCCCATTCCGCTACGATTCTGGGTTGCTGGTAGGGGAAGTGAGAGAGGGCGGGTGAAGGGGAAGGCCAGAGAGAAGCTGCAGTAGCTATTGATGCCACAACCGTTCATACAGCTCTTAGAATATCTATTTCGAACTTGTTGCCTTTATCGTCCGAAACATTGCATTTGTACAGACCGCTTTTTAGATATGTCAAAGTACTAAAGTACTCATCATTGATTAAATAAGTATGATTAGTGCGGAACTTTTATGTAAAATTGATTTGCGATTAAAACAAATTACTGGAAACCACTCTGCAGATTTCGGAAACGTAGATATTATTTTGATAGGAGATTTGCGACACTTGCCACCTGTAAGAGCTACACCAATTTATAAGCCGGTTAGAACCCGCTTAGTTGGGCCACATTTATGGAGAAAATTAAAACATCTACAACTAAATATGGAACCACCAGTGATGCAGTTTTTTCAAGATATTCACAAAATATTGAATCACAAATTTACGTGTCTTATTTCAGTTATCACAAACCTATAGTTTCTATGATACAAACACAATAGATCTCAATTGTTTAGATATTTTTCAATACATATTCTGTAATTTTTTTTATAATTTACTTATAAATTTATTATTTGCAAAAAATTCTGTTTCCGACATCTTCTTATTTCATTATTAAAATTGATTTTTTTATTCAATTTTTTTATTTTTATTATTTTATTATTTGTAATCAATGGACAATGCATATCAACGACGAAGAAGCAAAGCTGACGGTATTTTTAATTAATATTCATTTTATAAAAGAATCCGTCATCGGATAGCGGCGCCACACGGAACTCCCGTAATACTACGGTTTCAGTGGTTTCTATTAAAAAAACAATTGAAAAATAAAAGAAAATAAATAGAAAAAACGGTATTTTTAAAACTGGATATCTCGGAAACTAAGCGAAACCTCGAAAAATTGTATTTTTCATTTTCGTCTTATTTTGGTGAGTACTATAAGAATCCGTCGTCAGATCGCGGCGCCACAGTTACCGTAGAATTGCCCAAGGGTCAATTAAAATAAATGATTTTTCAGAAAAGGGTCCGGATAGAAGGTTTGAAGTCCCTGCATGGTATATCTTCCATTTCAAGCATGTCAAAGACAAGTCCAGGCAAGTTTTAGTCGAATAAATTTTTTTATTGCTGAGGAACTATTAAAATAGTAGGAATACAAAAAAAAATATAAATAAAGATGATTCGAGAATTTCTGGACTAATCCATTTCTAAGAGCTCTCATTATACATGATCGAAAATAACTAAGGAAGTCATAGATTGCTTTTAGCAATAGAATTTGGAGAAATTTAAGATCTTCTTATAGGACAAGCTGATTCATTGTGGAAGATGATCGATTTCCATCTCAGAGACTGCGGAGCTTAAGTCACAAGAATTAATTTCTGACTCCAACCCTCACTCACACAAAGTTGTATCCGTTTGGGCGAAGGTCATAAAATATATTTTTTTTAAATATAATATGTTAAATTTGAAAGATAACGAAAATTCAATGTCCCCTCCGAAATTCCCTCCGAAAAAATTGATAAAACCAAATTTCAGAGAGTTAGAAAGAGGCCCGCCGAAGGCGGGAGTCGCAGGTAGTGTATATAATTATATATATATAATATTCATTTATAATTAAGTCTATGTTTATTTGCATTAAGCAGATGACACTCTCATTGAATTAAAATGAATTCACAATTATTATTATTGTAATAGAGTTTAGGAATTGTCCGTTAACCCCTTCAGTTCTTTCAAGTCAGAGAAAAATATAAAAATAGGAATATTTTCTAAATTTCATATCGTCGGCTTAGAGTGTAAACCTGCTAACTCCATTTTTACTTTCACATTTATTCATCGAAGCCCTGCCTGGGTCTTGACTTTTTGAGAGCTTGTATCTCAGAGATGAAAAAAGTTAATTTCATTTTCTAACTTCTAGGTGGAAGGAATTGATGGCCTTAATAGTTGCGAACCGGATTTAGGACATTAAATCGGAAATTGGGGTCCCCAGGGGCCAAAAAGGAGCCAAAAATCCATTGGTCAGTGCGTACGTATGTATGTACGTGTATACCCCCCTGCGTTTCGCAACCATAAGTCTCAGATATACGAAACTCGAAACTTAAGCTTGATATAGGGTAGAAGGAGTACATCACGGTTTTGATTGAAGTCGGAAAACCGGAAGTGGACATTTACATGAAAGATTTTTGGCTTTTTTTCTCAAAAACGGCTCGACGATTTTTTTAAAAATTAGTGTATTTATCAAGTGTCATGAATTGACTAATAAGTTGTCTCAAATTTTTAATCCGATTGAAATAAAGGAAGGGGGTGTAAAGTAGGAATGTCGGGGCGAGCGCCGAAACGAGATATGAACGATTAAAATATTTATTTTACGACAGTCCTAATTTACAACCCCTTCCTTTAATTCAATCGGATTAAAAATTTGACACAACTATTATATCATGACACTTGTAAATACATTAATTTTAAAAAAAATCGTTAGAGCCGTTTTTGAGAAAATAAAAAAAAAACGAAATAAAGAAAGGGGGTGTAAATTAGTAGTGTCGCGATGACTTCAAATAAATGAAAATGTGAAAGTCGTGTGGTGTACACACCAGTTGATTTATCATATTTGACATATTAATACAGTTCGAAAGAAAAAGAGATGCAGCATTGTCCAATTAAAACTGCTACTTAAAATTACGCTCATAAATTGAAGAAAAAAAATGTGAAAAATAGTTTTTTCCATAATAACAATATTAAATTTTTTTTTTTTTTTCTGCCCTGTAAAATTTCCTTGTTGTGAGTTAGCAGGTTTACTTTCTAAGGCGACGATATAAAAAGTCCCAAGTTTTAAAAATCATTGAGAAGTCTCGCCTTGTTTTCCTTAGTCAAGATTGAAATTAATCTTAAGCTACCTTTCAATTATTCCTAGGCGATTTTCCCCCTTAAGATTTGAAAACTTTCCAACCCTCTTTGAATGTTAGTTAAATCAATGAGGTTGGGGCGGACATGCCAAGGGGAGCGAAACCTCTCAAATGAGTGTCAACATGACACAAGGCTCAAGTCAACACGCACTAACAGATTGACAGACAGACACCCAGGGTGTCTATTACACTAAAAGTATACATTAATATACATTATATAAGCGAATTCACGAAACAGGTGGTCCCCGTCAAGGGGTGAATTTTCATTCCAATTTATAATCTTAATTTATTTTTTATCTTATTTAAAAAACAGGGTGGACCAAAAATAGGTAGTTATGATAGGTTATACTATACCAATGGGGTTCATTATAACCATGTTTATTATATTAACGTTTATAAATAAATTTACTTAAACTCAATCTTTTTACTTTATCCATGCGAAGCAGATAAAGTATTGTAATTGGTCTGGCGCCAAGTGCGACTTCAAAGTGTACCCAGGTAAAGACTACGAAACCAATGGTCTAAATCAAAGTCACAAATTGTAGTATTCATTCAGATTGAATTTTAGGACATGGCGGTTTTGTCAAAAATTGCATGGTGTCTTGTCCAGAGGCCAAAAAGCTAACTACCTTCTTCAAAATTTGAAGTGAAATGGAATGACTTGCATCAAATTGGATTTAAGAGTTCAAATTGTAGATAGAAGCAGACTTTAAATTACAAAAAAAAGAGCCATTCGGCGGTTGGTGACTTTTCAACCTGGGGATGCTGTCCAAAAAAGTACCCTTTATTTTTTTAATTTTATTTTAATCTACGCGTTTTTTTGCAAATTTCATCGAATATGGCATCATTTTCGTTATTTTTCAAATTTAAGATTGGATTTTTTATGACACAGTATGAAAATACTCGTTTTAAATCTTAGGAATGCACGGCATCCACAGCATCCATGGACCGCTTGTTTAAAGTTTATGTTCTATTGTAGTGTTCGGCGCACAAAAATGTTCCGAGTTTAGTATTCCTAGTGGCGGATTTAGGTTCAACAGCGCCCTAGGCCCGTTCGATATAGGGCCATTTTTGCTTTATAGTAGTAATTATTAAATATTAAATATTTAACGTTGTATCACTCGCATCCATAATAATAATTAAAACAAGAATAGTAGGGAATTGGACAATAAATAAAAAACAGAGTGCTTATTAAATGGACCAGACGCTTCGTCGATTTATTTCGACTTCCTCAGTGGCCCATCTTATCACTCTTTGTTAAATGTCTGTTTAAAAACAACATAAAATTTTTAATTTTTTGATTGTTAAAAGGGGAAAGAAGTTCAAGATTGTTGAGTAATGGAGGCAAAGAATGTATTGTAGAAATAATAAAAAAGATTAAAGATGTTTCGTCGCATAGTGAAATTGTCATTTGACAAAGAGTGATAAGATGATCCACTGAGGAAATCGAAATAAATCGACGAAACGTCTGGCCCATTTAATAAAAACTCTGTTTTTATTTATTGTCCTATTCCCTACTATCCTTGTTTTAATTATTAAATATTTATATAATATTAGAAATATTTTATTTTGAGGTTTATTAATTTAGATATAATAATAAATTTCTTAAAATTAAAGAATAAATACATTTTTTTTTATTACTAATCAGTAATCATAATATCACATATACTTTTTTTCTTGGATTAGATCGCACGAAAACGTCAATTAAATCTTCATAATCAATTTCCTGCACCAATTTTGTTTCAATAGACAACAATGCAACTGCATTAAGTCTGTATTATTTCTAAAATAATACCAAAATACTTATCGTTTTGAACTTCAGTAGAAATTTGTTTTAATACATTTCACAAATCAATTTTCTTGAGAAACTTTTTGTAACGTTTATTTTAAATACCGGGTGGGAGGGGGATAAAGATCTACCACATTTTGAAGAGGTATAAAAAAATGAAAAAAATTAATTAGAAAAAACTGAATATATTTTTGAAAAAAAAAAAAAATTTTTTTTTTTTTTCAATGTGTTTTAAATATTATATCAGACGAAAGGGGGGAAAGGAGGGTCAAAAATGATAATTCTAGCCCTTTTGACCAAACTATGTATACAAAATTTGGTTAGTTTTTGCATTTCCAGCCTTCTGGGGGTCCACAGAATATGTATACAAAATTTGGTTGAGTTTGGTCGAAAGGGCTAGAATTTTCATTTTTGATCCTCCCCCCATTTTGGGTGGTTAGTTTTTGCATTTTTAGCCTTCATGGGGGTCCACAGAATATGTAAGTGTACAATTTTTTTTGTCTTTAGAAAACTATGCCCTTACAGCCACCAAAATTTGGTTGAGTTTGGTCGAAAAGGCTAGAATTTTCATTTTTGATCTTCCCCCCATTTTGGGTGGTTATTTTTTGCATTTCTAGCCTTCTGTGTGTCCACAGAATATGTAAGTATACAATTTTTTTTTGTCTTTAGAGAACTATGCCCATACAGCCACCAAAATTTGGTTGAGTTTGGTCGAAAGGGCTAGAATTTTCATTTTTGACCCTTCCCCCATTTTGGGTGGTTATTTTTTGCATTTCTAGCCTTCTGGGGGGTCCACAGAATATGTAAGTATACAAAATTTGGTTGAGTTTGGTCGAAAGGGCTAGAATTTTCATTTTTTAATCCCACCCTTTTTTTCGTCTGATATAAAGTTTAAAACAAATTTAAAAAAATTATTTTATGTTCTTTTCAAAAATATATTCAGTTTTTTTCTAGTTAAATTTTTTCATTTTTTATACCACTTCTAAATGTGGTAGATCTTTATGCCCCACCCTGTACTTTACGGAAATTCTTTGATAGATTCACAGCGAAACCAATCCAAATAGATTTCTAAATTTTAATCGTTCTTTAAATTTTGCTCTAAAATTTTGACGTCGTAGGCCCGGGCCGTGTTCCCCAACTTCGAAAAGTTTGAGAAGCACTGCACTAAGGAATGATGCAAGTCTAATCTCTACCCGGAACAGGTAAAATATTGTACTGTCATCGCAAATACATATTCACAATTTCAAGGTAATCGACTCGTTAGAAATAGGTCGGAAATCAATATTATTCTACTCAGATTGACCTACTTAAAAAACCTAAGTTAAATAAAAGGATGTGACTCAGCTTCACAGACAGTTTGCATGTATCCACGTCATCCGTTTGGGACCAGACTCTAAATCTTAAACGTCACTGAATAGTATTATAGTATACGTTACGATAATTACTTAAGCATGCATGCAATGCACCCAATAAATTACCATAGGAGAGAAAAAGATAAATGTCAACATTGATTTAAGATATCATCCTAATTATCCGCATGTCTAAATATAGCGATCAGGAAATGAGAGGCTGATTTAGAGAAAAGAGAGGGAATCTGAATTGAAATGGCAATAGAGAGGCTGTAATGACAGTAGGGGCAATAATACTTGTGAAATGGAGCTCACCTGTTTCTGCTCTAGTTCATCTGCCTGGCGTTCTGCTTCCTCTCGCTCGCGTTTTTTTATCAAAACCATTTCATCTGCAAAAATATTAAATCATTAATCTAGGGTAAATAAATAAATAAATAACAATGATCGACAAAATTGAAATTTTATCCGAAAATCTAAGAGTTTTCTATGCTGATTAACTGATTATCATAGGATTTTTTGATTTTTCACAACAAAGACGGTTTTAAGCCATTTTTGAAGAGCTATAGCATATATTATTAAGAAATAAACTGATGTATCTACCATATATAAATTTATTATACACATGCCTCCTCTCTTACGTTGAATATTTAATAAAATAATTTATAATCATTTACAAAATTATAATTAATTAATTTTTTACGAGAGCTTTCCCCCATTTTGGGTCTATTAGCAATTAATAATGTCTCTATGAGGTCATTCATAAAATTAGTCACGGAAAAATTTCTCTGGGGGCCCCCCCCCCCCCCCTTTGTCGCGCTGCGACATATTTTCTGGAACCTTCCTAACAAAAATAGCGTCACAAAAACTAGCCTCTCTCTTATAATAAAATAAACTGCAACGGATCGTTGCTAAACTTTATCCAAATTCATTTGAAATATTAATATGTTCTTGAGTAAAGTACTTAAAAATATAATTTTACTAAAAACTTTATTTAACCTTTTTTGTGGTCCCCAAGGTACTTAATTAGGATATTAAATTTCATCAAAATTGGTTAAGTCATTTTCAAGATATTTAGAAAAAACTAAAAAAGTACTGAAATAAAGTACTAATGTTTGTGGACCGATATGTACCAAAAACTAATCAGCGCTTCATTTTGTTAAACTAATGGTAGGTTTTCAATTTCATTTCAATCAGCGCAAAGGTGTGGAAAAAATCGTGGACGAAAAAAACGATAACACACACACACACACACACACACACACATACATCCCCACGCACTTCCAAAAAAAAAAATGGCACTTTTTGGCCTCTCGACGAGATTCCAGGTAATTTTTGGCAAAACCGTCACGTGCTAAAATTCAATCTCATTGAATACTTCAATTTGTGACCTTAATTGAGTCTATGGGTTCCGTAGTCTTTACCTGAGGACCCTTTGAAGTCGCGCTTGCCGCGAGAGCGATTCCAATACTTTCTCCCATGCTTCGCATTGGATAAAGTAAAAAACAATAACTTAAGAAAAAGCTTGAGTTGTTTGCCAAAAAAGAATTTTTGATTTTAAGTCGATTCTTCCACGTTTTCAGTAGAGGTTGTCATTAATAGTCAAAACATCAAAAATGGAATGCAATAAGGTTATTTCTCTAGTATTAGATAACAATCGATTGTTATTTTTGATTTTAAGTCGATTCCTCCATGTCTTCAGCAATGGTTACCAATAATAATCGAAACGTCAAAAATCCAATGTAGAATGGTTATTCCTCAAGTATTAGATGAGAATCAATCACTATTTTTGGTTTTGAGTCGATTCCTCTATGACTTCAGCAGAGGTAACAGATAAGAAAACAACGCAGTTGCTATGATTACTTATAAAATTTCCTCCCAAATTTTCAGCATTTCACAGAGAGAATCCTATCCACTCTTACTTAAGCTAGGTTAAATGAGCTATATTAAAAAGATCAAATGAATAAATTTTAAAGAATTTAAACAAAAAAGTACCTACCATTTTTCTCTAAAGTAAAGTATTTTAAAATATAATTTTACTAAAAACTTTATTTAACCTAATTGAATAATACGATTTTTGACTTTAAGTGAGAGCATGGGTTCCGTAGTCTTTACCTGAGGACACTTTGAAGTCGCGCTTGCCGTGAGACCGATTACAATACTTTCCCCATGCTTCGCAATGGATAAAGTAAATATGAAATGTTCATTTGATATTCACACTAGTATAGCCAAGTGGGAATAAAAAAAATGAGAATATTAAGACTATAGACTGCCCGGAAGATGTCAGAAAGGTTCACCCTCACTTAATAGTCGAACCCATGTGCCAAACATGCTAACCGTTGTCTTAGCATTAAGGATGAATTATTCTAATATATAATTTAAATATATATCAAGAACTTTGATTGTGGCTTTTACTTGTTTTTTTATATTCTAATAAATGCTTTATACCTAATTGTTTTTTATAGAGAGCCTGTTCTTCCGGCGAGCGCCGATAACGGATTACATTCTCGATACTTTTCCGTCCGTCTGGGTGATATTGAAAACGAATGAGCGGATGATGTCTTTGCGGAGGAACCGTCTGCATGGCCCTGCCCTCCGGAAGCGTGTACTGCATCCCGTGGGGCAGTTTCCGTTTGCGCATATACCCAGGCATCGGCGCACCATGGCCTGGACGGCCCCAAGGGTCGTATTTTGTCAACATATCGTGGAGCTTAAACAGAAAAGATAGCAATTATTTTTTAGATTACTAGTAGGTTTAAATGTCGATAGATTCACTAGTGTAAAATGCAATAGGAAATTTTGGGGATGGTTATTTTAAGGTACATAGTTCTTTCACAAATGTAAAAATTCAAGAAGTCTTCAAAACTTGGAATATAAGTCAATAAAAGAATAATAAACACACTGTTAAAATTTGAAGACGATTTACGACACCAAACATGAAATAATTGCAATTCAAAATACATTTTTTTGCATATGGTAGATTGGGAAA
>JALMQS010000087.1:5867468-6001015 GCA_024734495.1 Forficula auricularia
ACCTGTTCGATTTTTTTATTATTTTTTATTATAGAAACGAATTGAACTCTCTGTCTGTCTGTATTCAAATACCTACGTTAACTTAAGAACGAACAGTCGTACAAAGTTCGTTCTTGTGCTAAAATATTTGTATTTTCAATACGAAGAAGTGACTAGATTTTGGTAAATATCGTGACAAAAATTGACGAGGGGAAGGAGTTTTTATTATTATTTTTTTTTATCTGAAACTTTTGTCTAATTTAGATCAAATTTTGCACAGCCAGCCTTTAAGGCCTTAGGGAACTATAATGCAAAAGTCATGAGATGGCCACATTACATATTTTATAATTTATAGGTAAAATGAAGAAAAAATTAAAACTAATGTTTAAAAGTTTATTTGTCTAAAATTTAAAAGAATTAATCGTTATTTTTCTCTTACTAATATAGAAAAAACATACTATATTTATTAAATATTAATCTAGTTTGAAAATTTTACGTGGGTTATTTTTTCCATTTTTAATAGAAATCTTTTTCTATTTTATTTTCGATAAGTCCATCCCGTCTTCTACTTCTTCTCTTCTCGGCTTCATTTTTAGCTTCTCATTCAATATAAGTACAACATCTTTATTAACAAGCATGGCGTTCAATTTATTATAAAGGGGTCAAATACTTTAAAAAATTAGGAATTATCGCAATAGGATGTTTTTTCTTTCAGCTTTCACCAGAGATTTTGTTAATAAAAATAAAGTATTAAATAAAATTAAATTTAACTTTTTAAATTTAAAATTGCTATTCACAAATTTTTGGAATACATTTTTCATTTTCATTTGATAAATTCATAGTAAAAATGATTCAATATTTTTATTTTTTCAATGCATATCGAAATTAAAATTTAAAATGTTTAAATTAGTAAATTAGTAATTTTTAAGAAGGATTAAAATGACATCCTGTTAAATTGTTTTATTCGAAATATCTGGTATTCATTTTGGCCTTTTCATCAAAATTTTTAATTTAATAAACTATACTAAATTTTTTGCATAGAATTCATCTAATTATTTTTACTTTATTTTGGACTATTTTTCAAATTGAGATTTTTATTAGAAATTAAATTCAGATAGGATAGCAAATGATAGATTTAGAGCATTCCCTTCAACCGATATTGGATGGATCAACTGGTCCAAAGGATCAAAGGAGGATGGATGGATCTTTAGAGAGCGGATTTATCTTCACAAAGTAAGACACTCTCCTTAGAATTAGTAGTTTTTTGGGTCTAAGATTATCGACTGTTGTTTTATTAGTCGTTAGGGCTTCCAGGTTCATCGCCTCTCCATCCGTGGGATCCGTTACAAAACCACAACAAATGATTGCATGATATAATTTTTAAGATTTATTATAAGTTCAAACAATAGGGATAGAATTAGCAATAGGTATAGGAGGGTGAAAGGGATACGCCATGCCAACCTAAGGGATGCTAATCTGTTTTTGAGATGTTTCTCGAGACAACCGACCGTCTACGAGAAGAGAGAGATGGCTTCTAGGTCTTCAGTATGGGCCGTTGCAATTATTCAAGCTGAATATTACACATAAAATTTTTTAAATTTTATTGAAAAAATTGAGGTTGTCATCTGCTTGATGCAAATAAATATTTATCTATATAAATAAATACAAATCTTTTATAAAAAACAATCTCCAAACGTTTATTAAAATTTCAAACGGTTCGGACAGGCAATATTTAAAATTTAAAATTTACAAGCATAAATATTCATTTAGATCAAAAATTCCGAATGTACCATGGTTATAGCTATCTATTCAACTAACCTGGGGCACGATTCTGAATTTTCTATTCCCAAAATTTTAGATAAAGAACAGAATTTAGAAAAGAGATTCATTTTAGATAGGATCGAAATTTTAAAGAGCAAAAATTAACAAAAGGTCTGATATGGACTGTTTTTCTAATATTCCTCAAAATTTTATTTGTAATTAAACTTCAAAAGCAAGCCTCAAATGGCAAACGTGACCGTGATTCGGCCACTAATATAAAGAATTTTAATCTATATAACGAAAATATTTTCATTTCACGACTATTTCAAAAAGTTTTTTTTTTTTTTTTTGCAATATACAAAACTCAAGCTCCAGAAAACACAAGAGACAGCTGATGAAAAGTGCAAATCCAAATAGAAGACAAAAGTACTACTAAATTGGAAATTAAGTATGCAAAATACTACTGTTCAATGTTATCAGGAGATGTTGGCTTTATCAAATATAAATAGTTATTTCTTATATTAATAAACACAGCTTAAACACCATTCAAAATATTAGACTTATTTTTTATTTTTTTTTTATTTTTGTAATTTCAATACGAAGAGCCTTGGTAGAGCTTATTTCTTTCAACACATCCCAATTTCTCTCCATTTAGAGTTAAACGTATCGCATAAGGTCTATTGTTATCCAATAATGGAATACGATATTTGTAAATAAATAATTATAATCCTAATCGTGAATTTGAGGCTGATCATTTCATGAAAGATAAATTAAATAATAAATTAAACCTCATTAGATTTTGTTAAATAGTGTAGGTATATTGTATTTTGCAAATATCGAGAGTTAGTTAAATTGTTCAAAGTGAAATTATACAAAAGGATGTATCTCGAACCAAGTTAAGAAATTTGACAACATTTCTCCAAATAGATTGTTTAAATCTCATTAAAATGAGTCTAAAATAAAAGTATGTTATTTCTTATAAATTTTTGGAAAACTTGGACGTATCGAAGGTCAATTTTGATTTAACATATATATATATTATGCTCTACTTTCTTCCAACTATATATATATATATGTTGCAGTAAAAACTCGTTTTTTAGTAAGAACAGGTTCATACTAGTTAAAACGCGTTTCACTGAATACCTTTGTGACAACTAGAGCTTACTGATGTTGGTTGAGTTTGGTTCAAAGGACTAGAATCTTCATTTTTGACCTTCCGTTTCATTTTGTGGGTTTATTTTCAAAATTTTTTAAACGAAAATCTCAAAAATTACATCCTCTACAACTTTACTTCTAATTTTTGACATTTTCGCTTAAAATTTTTTGAAAATAAACACCCGAAATAGAGCGGAAGATCAAAAATAAAGATTCCAGACCTTTGAACCAATCTCAACCAACATCAGTAAATAAATTTTTATAATTTTTCTAACTGATACAACAAAGAATAATTGACCTATCAATGAGAAGTGTTTTTGACCGCGCTTTATTTAAAAAGGATATTTTATCACGAGACTATTGCGGATTATGCTATTAAAGTCTGTGGAGTCTTAAATCTGGACCAAGAGAGAAAAAAAGATGTGATTCACTTAGCTACAATCCAACGTCATTTTGCGTATAGCCCGCTAGACATTCGGATGGATCACCCATGGCGCGGTCAAAAACACTTCTCATTGATAGGTCAATCATTCCTTGTTATATCAGTTAGAAAAATTATAAAAATTTATTTAAGATCATTATATCAAGTTAGAAATATATAAGTTCAAATATTATTTTCACTCAATATTTGACAAAAATTCCCTACAGTTGATTCGTGATTGAATCAAATGTAGAAAACATTCGGTTAACATCAGTAAACTGATTGCCACAAAGGTATTCAGTGAAACTCGTTTTAACCAGTAAGAACCCGTTCTTACTAAAATTGGGTTTTTAATGCAAAATATAATATTAATATTTTTTTATTTTTTAAGGCTTCACCTTATTAGCGTCAATACAATGTCTGTATGTCCGTTTGTCAGACCATTGAAATCATTAAACTAAATTAGAACTCAAAATCAAAATTCTTATTAAGATTTGAATCAAAACATTATTTTGAGAAGCGTCAGATTTTTTGTCGGGTTGAAAATAAAAAAAATATTTTTTATCATGTATCTTGATGGTTATAACTTGTTGAGAGGTGACTGGGTGCGAAGGTGTCGCAGCGGGGCTGAAGCATATGTTTCTAAGAATTTAAATTCTAGAATTCTGATGAGCTCGATAAAAAAAATCCCCCATCATTAGTGGAATTCCTTTTTAATTGAAATTCCCTAAGTAAAGTTTTAAGCACTTTTGTGTGTTCATCGCCCACACAAAACTAGCTTTTTTACTGATTTATAAAACGTATTAGGTACATAAATATGTACCGCTCTATTCCGATATCATTATTTCTGAAGATTTTAACTGTAATTTTAATAAGACCTCACCGGGTAATAAGTATCTATTTGGGCAACTTATTTTCCTCCCTCAATCTCAACCTGCTCTCATTAAGCTCAATATAATTAACACGCTTTTATGACTCATGGATCGACCTTACCATTGTTAATGGTGGTGCAAGAGAAAATATTGTCAATCACGGTCAAAAACCTGTCCCATTTCTCTCAACTCACGTCCTTGTATATGTGCATTTTAATATCTCTATGAACAAATTTACCCTTTCTACCATTAGTTACAGGGATTTAAAGAACTTCAATAAGAATAGCTATTTGAAGGATCTACTTTATGATGATGATTTTACTTTAATTTTTAACAAGACAAACATAGGTTAAAAGTTGAACAACATGATCTTGAAATATGTGAACCAACGTATGCCCATTACAAGACAATTAATGCCAGACGGTCCCCCGCTCCTTGGTGGACTAATAAAATGTGTGAAATGTTAAAGAAGCGTGATAGAATAAGGAAGTGGGCAACCAGGTATCAGGGTCCTCATATTTTTTATGAATACAGAAGATTACATAAAAGAGTAACTTACATGTTTAGAAAAGTAAGATCTTGTATTTTGGAGTGCTATTTGATAGAGATAAAAAATCCCTGCGACAGGCCGTAGGGAGAGGTAGATTTCGAAGGGGCTTTACCCCCCTTTAAACTGCTCCTATCAAAAAACCTTTCAGACACAAGTTGTAGAGGCTAATTAGTAGAATATTAGCCATTTGCAACCAAACTAGTATCATTCATATTAATGTTGTTATAATTTTTTAAGATTTCAACCCCCCACCATTTCCACCCCCTTGGGGCTGAAGTCACCAAAAACTAATCAGTTCTTGTTTACATCAAGACTAAATTTTGTGCCAGATTTTATTGCAATCGGTTGAACGTTGCGGCCTGCAGCGCACCCACGAAATTGCGATACATACCCCCCACATACCCATATATATATACAATGTGTCAATTTGAAAACTTTCCACCCCTAGTATCGCTAAACTGGCAAATTATTTCAAAAATCGCTGAGACACGTCAAATGTGTATTCGAGGGGGAAAAATTTTGACGTATAAATTATATCGCCCCCTTCACAAATTAGAACGCGTTTTTATTCTTTGTTAATCATTTGCAAAATAAATGTACAAGAATAAAAACTCGTTCTAATTTGTTTGTGGTTTACGTTAATCTAGTAGGTATGATGCTACTTTATCTGTAAAAATTGATTCATTAAAACAACGTACCACCTTCAAAACCTGTTTCAATGAGAATTTATAAGTTTAATGTATTTCACAAATAATTACAAAAATTCAATTTTGCAATATTTAAAGTTACCTAGCTTGGCAATGCAGCATTCAAACTTAAAAAATGGCACACCAAAATATAGAGAATAAAAACCCCTTCAAATTGATGTCTCACTCGACCCCCTTTCTCATTAAGATTTTTGGGGGGTGGCTTTGGGGGGCAGGGGGTAAAATAATATATATAAACTTTTGAATCGAGGGTGGTTTTGGGGTCTAGGGGCAATGATCGGAAAAACTATAATGAAATTTTCCGGAAGTCGCACCATGAGAGTGAACCCAATAGGTATATTTCTTCGAAATCTATCTAAAAAAATGTTACTACTTTTTAGCTTCAAATAAGGAAAATTGGTCCGGGAAAAAGCAAAGAGGAACAGCCGCTTAATATGGTTGTGAATGAGCTGAACAAATACTTAGTTTCTGTCGGGATTAGATGGGGTATTGGATTCCTCCCTTGTGGATTTCCTGGCTAGAAACTATGTATTTCTTTGATAGAACGAATTTTTTTTTCTCCAAATATTACAGCTGATATGGTCCTCAAACAGATATTTAAATCACACTCCGATGATAGTGGGAATCGATGAAATTTCATTAAAGTACATCAAATTGTCTCTGCCTGTCATTTTGCCAGTTATTCTCCAATTTTTAGTTGTTTTCTGTATATATAGAACATTGCTTGGATTAGACCTCTTCCTAAAGTGAAAAATACCGAGAATGCATAGTGCTATTGTAGATTTGATGCATTATTGGTTGTCGCAAAGGGTATTTTTTTTTCTTTTAATGGGTAATGGATGCTGCCTCTCATGCTTTAATTATTTTCCGCAAAAATTTTAATAATTGTTTAAAGGTGATAGTGTAGAAAAATCTGACATAATTTAGCGAAAGAATACACTTGGCTTATGGGTATTTAATTATTACAATTGTCTTTTCACCATACAATTCAATTATCGAATTATAATAAAATATTCATTTAAAATGGAAGGTTTATCTTTTTTTTAACAAGATATACAGTCAAAACCTTGAGAAGTCTTAATTTGATTTCAAATAAAATCAATTAAAATATTTATTTTTTAGCTAACAAAAACACAATTAAAGATTTAGAAATAACATTT
Source organism: Forficula auricularia (assembly GCA_024734495.1). NCBI lineage: Eukaryota > Metazoa > Arthropoda > Insecta > Dermaptera > Forficulidae > Forficula > Forficula auricularia. The sequence continues at coordinate 5,874,074 of JALMQS010000087.1, forward strand.
CTAATTTAATTAGTTAAAATGTTTTTCACTGTATAAAATAAACTTTTTTTCTAAACGTGTATTTAATTACTCGTTTTCAGGCTGAGTATTTTCTCCATAGCAATCTCATTGAAAATTTTTCACTAGATGGCTTAATATTTCAAATATAGAAAACTTAATTGATTACTTGGACAAGAATCGGAGCTGTCAGTAAAAAATAAAATTTTGATTTACCTATAAAGAAATTTTGAAAATTTTGGTTAATGTTGGGAATCAATATGGGCTCTAAAAAATCCCATCATCGATATTATCGAAGAATTTCAAAATAAAGTACTTCGAAGTTTAATAAACTCACCATGGACATAGGAAACAGTGATCGACTTGCATACACCATAGATTCAGTCAGTCATTGGAAGAACTTAGCCTGTTTTTTATAGAATGTTTTGGGTGAGATTGAATTATCGTGGGATTCGTAATCCAGACTCATAGTCAGGAAAAACAATCATGATTAGAAATATTTTTTCCCTAAGTATGAGACATTTTTCAAAACAATGAGAAGGGAAAGCATACCTGCCAGGCGTACTGAGAAAAGGATCTAGATTGCCAGATGTTTTCTCGTAGATGCGTAGATCCCTTTAATCGAATATACTTTTCAAACAATATTTTCTTTAATCAATAAATTATTTTCAAAATAAAACTTTTCCGAGGATTTTATTTTTTTTTCATGTGCGTTCTATGCATTTTTTATATTATTATTTTTTCTGTTTGTGATATATCTATGTGACCTTGTATAAAATAATAATATTAATAGATTCTAATATAATTTTCATATTATATTTCATAAATGTTTACTATTTACACATCTAGTTATTAACAAAAATTGTTTTTCAATACTCACTGATTTTGGAGATCCTTGAGAAACTCGGTAGGATCTTTCACCGTATAGAACCTATTTTCTCGAACCCTAAAAAAAATAAAATAAATATATATTAATAATTATTAAAAAAAGAAATCGATGGATTAATATTAAAAAAACACACAAAATCAATTTATGTATATTTCCGACTTGCATCTTTATAATTAAGATGGTGCGGAAACGAAAAGAGAAGGTACACCACACTATTTTGCCTTACAACCTTCACTGCTTTGTAATTTTTTTTTCAAATTTTCCTTTTTTAATTGGTCCGCCGGAAGTACAACTTTACTTCTGGTATGTAATTTTTGTTTTTATTTACTTTCAAAACGATTGTAGCTTTAATTACATATTTCTCCTTCTATGACTAACCATTGAGATATAGGCGTTTGGGATGTGCAGAGCAATAATTATTCAAATTATTTAAGTTCATAGAACTAGCAAACTATTTCTACTTTCACATACTAGTATATATATATCCAATAATATCATATAGTGATATAGAATGTAATGTGAATTATTGCAAACGCCTACCGGCCTCTTGACATTTTGAGACCTTCTATCTCCGAGGTGAAAAAACCACACATGCCTTACCTTCATTTATTCCTTCTTAATTTTAATTTTTGAACTAATAAATTTTTTCATCTCATTTCCTAATGTGAACTATTTTTTTTTTTTATAATTTTAATCCACCGTGTACGTTTGTATATTTATAAAAGGTAGGTACATATTTGAATAGGGATTAGAATAAACATCGTTCAATGTATTTAATGAATATAAATAGGATTTTTCCATTTAAAAGATATTTCTAAAATATAATATAAATATTTAATGAATACGAATTGAACTTGTCCTATTTTCGTACCAGTCTGAAACATGCGCGCCTGCACATGGAGTATTGAAATAAAGCTATGGATTTGAAAGTATTTATTTATTTAAAATGAATTGTGAAACGTTTTATTATACATAGATCTGGCTACATTAAACAATTTTTAAGCTTCAAAATATATAAAACTTTTATGATTTTTAAATAATTTAATTTATTTTAGGTTAAAAATAAAATAAAATGAGAGAGTCTTCTGTTTTTTAAATAAAATAATTTTTAATTATTTCTAGAGACTATAGTTTCGAAGGCATTGCCTTCATCATCAGTCTATCACAAATATTTCAAATTAGTTACAAATTAAGATTTATACATAGAAAATTTTGAAAAATATATAATGTCTTTTTCTTCATGTTTCTCATGTTTCTTTGGGAGATTTGAATATAACAGTTATATTCAAATCTCCCAAGAGGAAACATGAAGAAAAAGACATTATATATTTTTCAAAATTTTCTATGTATAAATCTTAATTTGTAACTAATTTGAAATATTTGTGATAGACTGATGATGAAGCAATGCCTTGAAACTATATGTCCTAGAAATAATTAAAAATTATTTTATTTAAAAACAGAAGACTCTCTCATTTTATTTTATTTTTAACCTAAAATAAAAACAATTCTGTTACCATCGACAGTGAAATCTTTTATTCAACTAATAATTTAATTTATTCTCTTGTTCCGATTAGCAGCTTGACATTTTCAAAAATTTTATTTTAATTTAATGAATCATCAAAAAATTTTAAAACCTTCACTGTAACAATTCCACATGATGATTAAGAAAATTATATCACATAAAATTCGCCCTAAGTTTATTGTTTGTACAGATTATACAGAAATTTGTGTTTTAAAAATACTTTTAGTATGTCAAGCAAAATTTTCGAATTTTGACTATTCTAAAAATAAAAAATGTTATTAAAAAAAAATCGACGGGGAATTCGAATCATGATTTATTTTCCACTTAAAAATTAGCTAGTACACATAGTTTTACAAACATCATATTTTTTTTATTAATATAGTAGGATTCTTTTTATTTTTACTTTACACATACCGTAGCGCCAAACTCTATGGAATAAAATATTTTTTTCTCTGTTAGCATGATAAGTCCGGAAAATGTTACCATTTAACAATTAAGTAAATTAAAAAAAAAGATAATTACAAGTGCAAGTCTAATAATAATTATTAAAATTGAAAGTTTCTTTTTGCCGAGTGTAGCAGAATTTTCATAAATTGAAGGAGACAATAAAAGAGTGTGACTTCGCCGAACTTTTTTTAATTTATTTATAACGAGACTATAGTTTCGAGGGAGAAGCCTATGTCGAGTTTAGGTTTCGAAATTCGTAGCTCTGAGACCTATGGTTGCGAAACGCAAGGGGGTACATTCTTACATAAGTAAACATCAACTTCCGGTACTTCTATTTTAGCCAAAATCTTGTGGTACTTCTGTGGCCTCTAACATGCTCTTTAGTTGCAAATTTCCAAGGCTCTAAGTGACTTACCGAAGACGAGATACATAAAAAGATTAAAATATTTATTTTGATGACGTGACTAATTCACACCCCTTCCCTTATTTCAATCGGATTAAAATTTATACACGAGTAATAACTCACGAGACTTGATAAGTTCACCAATTTTTAGCGAAATAGTGTAAAGCCGTTTTTGAGAAACTGATTCTATATATACAAGAATTGCTTATTTAAAAATATAAGATTATTCATACTGGTTAGTTTAGTTTTTATCTCTGTGAATCATCATTTTCTATCTCATTCTTAAATGATGTCTTATCTTGTCAACAACAGTCGTCTGAAATTTCAAATGACATCGATATTTCTTCCTAAATATTTCCGTGGGTTGCAAATTAAAAGGTTATTTTAATTTTTAACCTTATAATACGTAGTATAGGATGTATTCAGTGAAAAATGAAGTTAATTATTGGAGGGAGTAAATATTTTTTCAAAATATCTCTGGATGAATAATTACTTTTACAAGTGAGTTTGTGGGATCTGTATAGTTCAGTGGTCTAGAGGGGACAAGCAGAGGTTCCGAGCTCGAATCCCGGGAAATCCTATTGTCTATAATAGAATATTTCTTTATTCTCTAATTTAATTAAATTTGTAAAATTATCTTTAGACCTCGTTGAGATTGCGCCCTTAAACTTTATGAAAATTTTCGAATTTTGGGTGGCCTGATAATTGAGAGATGTTTTGATTATATTTTAAAATGAGGTTACTCTATCTTAACTTTTATTAGGTATATATGTATATTAATTATACGAGATGGAATTATAAAGTTACATGATATGTTTAAATCATGTTATATATTTAATTTATTTATATGTGTTTATATATTCGTATGTAGACTCATATATTTTTTTCAAAATTTAAAAAATAAAAATAAAAACTATATATTTTATTTATTTATTATGTTTTTAATTAAGGGAATTACAATAGAAAGATAGTATAATCAATGTAAGAAATCACTTAGTTCAATTGCTGATATGGTGATATGTTACAATTTTCTGTTGTCTAATTGATAGTTTTATCAATTACAATTTGCATTCCTTTTCCTTATTCGATATATTAACACTCATTAAAATATATTATTTTTTATTATACTGTCGTTAATTACAGCTCTATTAAATTTTAGATTAGTTCTTAAGTTAAAAACTAGAATGATGGAAAAGCAAAGTGTCATCTAGTTATTATGCAGTTATTTCTAAATATTTTTTAACATTTAAATTTAAAATAATTAAAATTTTAATGTAAATTATTTCGCTTTGAAGTATACTGGAATTTGAGTTTGTCACCTTTGACTTAAAGAATTCGACTGCCCACGGAAATGGGGAAAAACAACAGAGATTGATGACCTATTCTGGTTTATCGTGTTAACTCGATGCTACTAAAAATAAACATCGTCGATGTATTTTCGATTTCCGATTTCATATAAAAACAAATAAAACAGAATAATAAAACAATTTTCTAACAATAGATATTGGCCAACTTCTACCTAAACTGGAAATACTTTATTCACTTAATGATTATCATAATCATCATCGACACAGTCCTAAGACTGTTTTGATGAAACCATTCGCCTTCAATCAACCCTATCCAATGTCCACTCTTTCACTTTTCTAAAAATCCGATATCCCATATTTTTTATTCTCTGAGGATTTGATACTATTCCACAATCTAGGTCTTCCTCTTCTCATTTTATATACTACTAGCTTCGAGGCCCGCCTTCGGCGGGCTCTTTGCTAGCCAGGGGCTTCGCCCCCTGGACCCCACGTGGCTGCTTTATTGATGTTTTATTAGTAACAGAGAATAAATATAATTGTTTTGTTATAAAGTCTTAAATAGATATAATTTAAGATTCTATTTAACTGTAATATACACTCATAACAAATAAGATGAAACAAATATTTAAAATGTATTAAAAATCTCTATTTATAAAAAATTCTCTTATTCTCAAGCTTGAGTTGTTTATCATAAAAGAATTTAGTCTTATTGATTTTAAGTCGATTCTTCCACGTTTTCAGTAGAGGCTTGCCATTAATAGTCAAAACATAAAAAATGGAATGCAATAAGGTTATTCCTCTAGTATTAGATAAGAATCGATCGTTATTTTTGATTTTAAGTCGATTCCTCCATGTCTTCAGCAATGGTTACCAATAATAATCGAAGGGTCAAAAAATCTAATGTAGAATTGTTATTCCTCTAGTATTAGATAAGAATCGATTGCTATTTTTGATTTTAAGTCGATTCCTCCATGTCTTCACCAATGGCTACCAATAAAAACCGAAACGTCAAAAATCGAATGTAGAATGGTTATTCCTCGACTGTTAAATGAGAATCGATCATTATTTTTGAAATAAAGTCAACATCAGGCGCGGATCCAGACCTCTGATTTGGGGGGAGGGGGGGGGGGGCGGTCGCCGGTATATAAGATCTACTTTTGATCTCGGAAGTGTGTCGCGGTCGAATTGTCCAAGCGGGGGTGGGGGGGTCAGAGACGCCGCCCCCCCCCATCAGAACTTTATTTTCTTCAATTTTAAAATTTAATGTTATATAAAAAAAAAGATTAAATAAACATATAAAAATTGTTGATCCTAATGCTTTGGGGGGGGTCGCCTAGCGACCCCCCCCTCCGCGCATGGTTAACATGAACTGCAAATAGCAAGTGATATCTGATTAATAATAAAGGAATAAACATATTAATATTTCAAATGAATTTGGATAAAGTTTAGCAACATCTCGTTGCAGTTTATTTAATTAAATAACAATTTTTGAGTTCATCAATTAAATTGTCAAATTAATATTTGTGGGATTTAAAATTCATTGTAATTAAGTACCTTGAGGACCACAAAAAGGTCATATATAGTTTTTTGTAAAATTATATTTTAAAGTACTTTGTTTTAGAATAAGATGGTATTGGATAAAGTTTAGCAACGATCCGTTGCAGTTTATTTTTAATTTTTGTTTTTAAATGTACTTTTAAAATAGATAGTTTTTTTAAATCTTTGTTGCATTATTAAATTCCTCTTCAACGATAATGTGGTTAGAACTCTATTATCTATGCTATTAAGAATGAATGACATTCAAAATGTGACAAACAGTCCCGCCAACAAATGTTTAGTTTGCTAGTTTAGTTCTTTAAATGTTTGGCAAGCTATGTTGGCTATTCAGATTTGGTTTTTGGTTTTTCGTGAATTTTCCAATTTTCCGGGCAACTTTTCCGATTTTTTTTTACGTATTAACCTGAAATGGACTATTACGAACATTTTAAAAAAATTAACCAAATCGGCCTAGCGTTTGAGAGATCTGCGCTTACAAAGGAAAGAAATTCATTTTTATTATATAGATATATATATATATATATATAATCCTTGTATACCGTTGTGTCGCAAAGTAAATGCTTTTTACCACTAACACAGGGTAGATGGTAAATGGAGGCACTGGGATGGCCAATCAGATGAAAGGCACTGATTGGCCATCCCGGTCTCCACCATCTACCTATTTACGCTCGGTCCCTATTGTTGACGTGGTGATCGACCCACGCCTAAACCACTGAACGTATCGAAACCATATTCACACCATATGTTTGTTTAGTGCTCCCGATGGTTTATCTAAATTTTGGGCCAAATCGGTTTGATTTGATTTCACACGATTTTACATAATTAAATTAATTATTCTCAGGTAGAAGAAATCCAACCTTGGGGTTTTAAAAAAGGTTTCTCTTTTCCTTTGTACCCAGGCAGACAATGGGTTAATTCATTGTTGTCAAAGGCCTTGAAGAAGTATTATGATTATATTATAGATATATTTTGTTTTCCCTAAACTTTAGAATTAAAATGTTTCACAGAAATACACCATTCTCTCTTAAGTAAAAAGGAAAATTTATATTTTTAAATGTGATTATTTTATTGTTATTAGTTGGCTAACCTGAGCCTGTCGGAAAGAAACATTCCAAATCTTAATCAATGTTTCTTATTATAAATACATTTCCCAGTATCCCAGTGCATTCAAACCATTTTTTTAAGGTAATGTTCTTTATGGCATTATATAGTTAATTTTAAATTAAGGATTTTTCTTTAAAAAGTTCTATATATTTCTATGAAATTTTTAAAAAAAGTTACAACAAACCATTTTTTAAGGTAATGTTCTATATTGCATTATTTAGTTAGTTGAATTTTAAATTAAGGATTTTTCTTCTAAAAGTTCTATATATTTCTATGAAATTTTTTTGAAAAAGTTCATTAAAAACAAAAAAATGACCCCTGTTAAGTTCCAATATCTTTATTCTTATGAATTATTCATATCAATCAATCTATTAGAATATATATATATATATATATATATATATTTTTTTATTCAGTCTTACACTTTCTTTTAATTGAAAAGTTTTATCCAATGATATAATATTAATATAATTTATATAAATACATAGATATATCCAATATCAATATAATTTTTTTATTAATATTATATATACAAATTTTGTAGAATTATCTTTTATCTACGATGTTCAGTACAATTTAAACAAATTTAAACCATCACAAATTTTGAATCCATGAATTTCATTGTTCTAAACATTAATTATTATTGAAGAGCCTTATATATTCGAACGGAGGAATATATATGTAAGTGTTCACTCCTAAATTCAAAAAAATTAATTAAAAGCCCTAATGAAAATGTGGTAAGATCATTGTCTAAATTTAAATAAAAATGTAATAGATGAAATTTTTATATAATAAATTTAGTTAGTACCTAAATATCAATTTTTTGTTAAATATGCTCAAAATAAATAACATCTACAATCTATAAAAAATATTTTTTATTTTGCTTTCGCAATGAGTTAAATGATTTCTTGGAGCTGATTTTTAATTAATAAAATATATACTATTTAATTAAAATACAGTTGAACAAAATTATATTGCAAACAAACTTTTGGCCATCTCGAGACGCTGCCCGCCAGGGCCACCCGCCCGGAGGGCTAAGGAGCAGAGGGCGTGACGCAGCTTATATATATATTGCTTTTTAAATTTTAGAGAAATCATCTTTCAAATTCACTATTGAAAAAGGGAGAAATTTTCCAGAAACGTTTGATTTTTTAAATAAACGTGTTCTGGATTGTTTTTTATAAAATATTTGTATTTTTTTAATTTATAAAACAATCAATATTTTTTTCCTTTATATATATATATTGAAGAAAAAACAATTAAATGACGTGACGTAATTTAATCTTAATAAATTTTGGAGTTATATTTTAGGTATCTTATTCTTATTAGATTAGAGTTGAACAGAGAATCTTATTTCTCTGTCTCTCGTGCCTATCTTATTCAAAGATTATTTTTCACGAAATGGAATATTAACAATTTGTTCAATTATATATGAAATTAGATTTGCCGACAGAATAGTAAGTAGAGGCGCTTGACTACGACAAGTGGGAGTGGGGGTGGGGGTAAGGGTGGTGTCGGGGGAGGGGAACACGCAGGTTCGATCTCTTCCCCTTCTATCATGCACTAATTAAAAATATAGATTCCGGAGTGTTTTATGCATACCACATGACTTCCAAATATACTACATTGGCAACAAACCAACATAAAAAAAATATACATAGATATTTAATTATAATTAGAAAGCGGATTTTTAGGCTCTCATCTTATATACATTTTTAATAAACAGTCCCTTAAAACGAAAAGATTTTGTTTTGCCGAGAGTAGCAGAATTGTTAATTCATAAAGAAAAATCAGAAATATATACATATACATTATACATATATCGTATATCAGTGGCGGTTGGTGACTTTTCAACCAGGGGATGCTATTCAAAAAAGTACCATTCATTTTTTGAAATTTTAATTTAATTTTCGCTTTTTTTGCAAATTTCATCGAATACGTATCATTTTCGTTATTTTTCAAAAAATATTTTTGGACCTTCGCCTCAAACGGATACTGCTTTCTGTGAGTGAGGGTAGGAGTCAGAAATTAAATCGTGTGACTTAAACTCCATAGTCCCTGAGATCGAAATCGACCATCTTCCACAATGAATCAGCCTCTCCTAATATAAGAAAATCTTAAATTTTTCCTAATTCTATTGCTATAAGCAAGCTATGACTTGTCTATAGCACTCTTAGCTATTTTCGATCTTATATATTGAGAGTTTTTAGAAATGGATTAGTCCAAAGATTACCGAATCATGTTTATTTATTCATTTTTTTGTAATATTACTATTTTAAAAGTTCCTCATCAAGAACAATTTTTATTCGACTAAAACTTGTCTAGACTTGTCTTTGAGATGCTTGAACTGGAAGATATACCAGGCATGGACTTCAAACTTTCTTACAGCACCCTTTTCGGAAAATCATTCATTTTAATTGCCCTTTGAAGCTATGCAAGAATTTTATTTCATTTTGAGAACCAATATACATACAACAAAAAATGTTTTTTATAGAAATATTTGAAATAACGAATAATAATTTGAAAATTTAAAGATACTCCTGAAATTTTGAAGTCAATATTTTTGAAAATACTCTATATGTATGAAATTTTAGGGCTGCGCCGCATCCACAGCATCCATGGGCCGCACGCCACTGAAATATATATATATATATATATATATATATATATATATATATATATATATATATATATATATATATATATGAGACTATAGTTTCGAAGGTTTGACCGCTTTTATTTTTTGGAAAATCTATAAATATTATCCTTATAATATTAGTTTAAATATCCAGAAGTAAACCATTCAGAACTTGGATCAAAATTAGCCTCTTTTGCTAGAAAGACTTATAGTTCATCGCAATCATAGGTTAATTCACTAAAGTTTAATTTTTTTCTTTTTTCAAAATATGTATTTTTACTATTTATTTACTTTAAAAATAATTTTAAAGTATTATTTTATTTGTAAACATTAAAGTGGTAGTCAATACGAATTTCGGATCTGCAATTTTCACTTTAAGAGTTGCAAGTTCTTTTTCATTTATTTTTGTTTTTAAATACTTATATTATTAATTTTTTCTTTCTAATCTTTTATTCGAATTCATTATTTATTATTATAATTAGTTGTATTTTCAACGTTTTCCATATTACCTATTTACCCCCCTCCCTGAGAAAATTCCCGCGGACGCCCTTTGGTGGTAAAAAAGATGCATTTTGTTTGCACTGCTATACGAGCAGTGCTGCCACGAGATTTTTATTCTAATATACTATTCATTTTAGTAAATTGTACTGTAATGGGTTAAAAAATCGAGCCACTTTAATATTATTATGTCTAAGAATTTTGTGTGATTTCAATTCCAAAAATCTTTTAAAATATTTACTCTTTTAGAACTATGGGCGAAGTGAGAATAAATGTCTCTCACCAAAACTTCAACACCCTTTGGTAGTTTTTGACACGCATATGAAGATCGTAGATTGAAAGAATGCGATGTGCAAACTTCAACAATTATATGTGGGTGTTCTATACTTTGAACTCAATTTAATTGTCCCATCATCGTTTCACAATTATCTGCAGCGAATCCATCTAAATTAACTCGCAGATAATCTAAATAACGTCTTAAAACTTCATAAATACCCTTTATACATTATATTGCTATTTTGAAGGTTATATTTTTAGGACTGTAATGTATCATAAATTGAAATATTTTATGGAGTGTACTAGAAATTATTTTAATGTTAATGTATTTGTGTATTTTTCAAGCAAAAATGTACTGTAAATAATACATTTGTACTGTAACGGCAGTAATGTAAAGCTAATGAAAATATTAAAATACTTTTCTTATTTCCCTATGGATATTCCAATCAATAAAACTTTCTAAAAGAAGATATTTTTAATCAATTGCATGCGAAAAGGTTATAAGCTTAAAAAATCAAGTAAGACCTTTGCATGAATGGCGTCATCTAGGGGATGCAGGAGGGAGGGGAAGGGTTCAGACTGCACCCGGTGACATTAATAGATCAGAAGAAATTCAAGTGAATGGTTGAAAAAGTCTTATGCAGTGTCTCAACAGAAATAAATGTAAATAACACTTTTTTACTTTATCTATCAGATATTCCTATTTGTATAAATTATATTCAAGATTTAGTACTTGAATGTATATCTATGTATATAAAAAGGTAAAGAAAATTTTTCTTCACCCCCCCCCTCCAAATAAACAACTGAACGGAAAAGCAAAGGAATGAAACGAGTGAGCTTGTTTGACATGACATATCTGACTTTGTTTAAAATCATTTTTTTTGCCAAATGAATCAAATTTATAGATTCGAACCTAACTTAACAGAACTTGATTTGAGCCAGCTATATATATATATATGTTAAGGTTAGATGTTAACGTTAGCATTATAGGCAACATATATATAATTTATTTGTGAGACTATAGTTTCGGAAAGCCCTCATCGTCACTCTTTAATTATAAATATTTTTCATGGGGTCAGTATCGTTTGGATATTGAAAATTTTTTCCTTCTTTCTCAGCTTGTGAGCCAGTCAGAATTAAAAATTTAATTATCATTATGAAAAATAATATTTATAATTAAAAAGACTGATGATGAGTGCCAAGCCTTCGAAACTATAGTCTCAAATAAATAATATATATGTGTATGTTTATTTGCATCAAGCAGAGAACAACCTCTTTGTTTCTCTCTATGAATAAACAACTCTGCTACTCTCGGCAAAATAAAAACTTTTCAATTAAATATATGGGTATGTGGGCGGTATGTATCGCAATTTTGGGGGTATGCTGCAGGACGATTGCAATAAAATTTGGCACAAAATTTAGTCTTGATGTAAACAAGAACTGATTAGTTTTTGGTGACTTCAGCCCCAAGGGGTGGAAATGGTAGGGGGTTGAAATCTTAAAAAATTCATAACAACGTTAATATGAATGATACCAGTTTGGTTGCAAATGGCTAATATTCTACTAATTAACCTCTACAACTTGTGTCTGAAAAGTTTTTGTTAGGAGCAGTCTAAAGGGGGGTAGAGCCCCCTTCGAAATCTACCTCTTCCTATAGCCTATCGCAGGGATTTTTTTTTCAACCGAGCTTAATTTCTAAAACCTAACTCAGCTCACTGACGGAAGCCTTATTATAAGAAATAAAATTGCCGATAGAAATGGATTTTAAATTTCTAAGAAAATCTGATTTTCTATTAGCAATTTTAGCTCTGAAAATTCAATTTGGGTAAAGTGATTCCATTAGTATTCGAATTTTGAAAAGATTCAAAATTCGAAACACTCACCCACCAAACTATATCTATGGTATGTAGCTATGTGTTTATTTTCATTTAGAATCATTAAATTTTACAAATTAAGATTTAAATCTTTTAGTGATATATATATATTAAGAGCGATACACGAGAATTTCACCTCAAATGATAGCCATTTTGGCCCGATTGAAAATTTTGGCCCTCGAGTTCGATTCCCTTCTGACATAGGGTAGATTGGGGTGAGACGCCGTATTGTACAAGATGCCGTATCACGTGATTCACCCACACGCATGCGAGAAAACTGCTTTTCAGCAAGTTGGAATGAAGGCGCGTGCCCAGTGAGAATATGCAAATAGTTATTGTTGATTAAACACAGTTTTAAGTGGTGTTTTTAAATGATTTTGTCATCCTGATTGCTCTGTTAAGTACACGAAATCATATCCAAACATATTTTACTTAGTCACATTAGCCGTAGTTTTGATAGAAGAGAAATAACTTGGTTAGTTTTAGTGAGTTTGAAGTGTGGGCTTTCTATTAGTAGCGTAATGGCCCCCATCTGCCACTGCTGCGCGGTGCTATGCGGCCGCGGCGTCTTGTCCAATGCTTTGGGGAAGACCACAAACATTTTTGGGGGGTAAGATGACGTAGTTTTCGCGTTGGTGTAAGATGCTGGTTTGTATTACTATCTATTTAAAATTAATTTTGGAAACTGATCCGATGGTTTCTTTCTAGAAATGCCGCGGACATACATAAGAAAGTCTAATCGAGGATCATGGAACGAAAATGACCTCCAAAAAGCTTTTAAAAGCGGAAATATTACTTAAAAGGAAAAAGGAACATTTAAAAACAATAAAAGTAATGTTATTTGGATGTAGGTACATGTAATATGATCATTAATGTATTTTATTTTTTTGGAATTGATTTAATAACACTATGAATTGATTCCCCATACGCATCTAACCCCAAAGGTATCGGTCATCTTACCCCAAGATTGGGATAAGATGCCGAAATGGAAATGTTTACAAAATTTTTTTTTTAGGTAAAAAATAGTTTTTCAAAGCGACGCGACGCGCCGTCCATATATACAAGGTCGTGCGGTGCACGACGGCGCCAATGCCTTAAAGTCGCCATCAGGCGACCATTGCCCATGAGCTATATTATACCGATCAAATTAATAAATCTTAAAGAATTTTAAAAAAGTACTATCTTAGGTTATCTTGCCAAGTTATAAATTCATTATCAAAGAACGTAACAAATTTTCTTTTAAATAAATTAAAGAACGTAGTATGTACATCCCTATAGCTATAGAAATGGTTCGTGTAAATACTATAGTACCTACACATGGCCGGTGTGTCGTCCGTTCTTCTCCGAACTTGGCTGACACACTGACGTGTGTCTAAATAAACACTTGTTTTCAAAGATAGGTATTTTAGATAAAAAATACTACACAGGTAAGTAACTGATGTTATAAAAAAAATAAATTAAATAAATAAATAACCAGAAAAACATTTACCGTCAGTGATATATTTCAAAATTTAACTTTAAATATAAATCTACTTTTTGAACCATCTAACGCACTCTGGTCAGAGCTGTCATTATTCCCTAAATTTAACAAATTCGTGGTTTCGTCTGCTGTTTGTGGTCGTTGTTGTTGATTTCGTCAACATTTCCTGATGCTTTTGCTACTTTAATTTATTAAAATTTAATATTTATCTACATACAATAATAATTTTATTTCTGAAAATCAACTAATAATTAAAGAAAGAGATAAATAAGTAAAAAGTATTTAAAAGTAATAAAATAGTAGTAGCTCCTTGCTCAATACGCTTGAGACTAACCCTTAATGGCTGTCTTTGAATTCGGCCATATTGCCCGAGCCCGACTTAACTAAAACTAGCCTTTAATGGCGTCCTCCGATTTCGCCACATACCTGATGCCTGAATCATTAGCGCCGGTTTGAATTTTTTTAAGGTCAAACCCCCCCTCAAAAAAATGTAATAACCAACAACGTAGAACTGAAAAACTTTAATAAAATACATATATTTTTAAAATTATCTTAAATACATTATATAATAATTGAATAATACATTTAAATATTAAAAAAGAAATATAAATAAATAGATTTTAAGAGTTAAATTAGCGACATATTTTAGAATTTTTATAAAGAAAAGTCTCCATTACAAAAACAAACAAACGACATGGCCCACGGGTAGGGGGGTAGGGGAGGCTCACCCCCCGCCTCCGGCGCCTATAATCTATATGTATATACATTATACATATATACCTATAGATTGGTATTAGCCCCCCCCCCCAAAGACAAAATCCTGGTTGCGCCACTTAATTGAAACCAAATTTCTTTGCAATCCTGAGACCAACAAAACATAGAATTTTGTGAATAAAGTGCAGATCTAATTTTAGTTTATGTTACAAGTCCTACCATTTCGGGTAAGATAATCTTGAAAAAAATATATTTAATCTTGTCATGAAAAGGTTTTGAACAAATGCAGGCATGTTTGCTTGAGAAAATTTTGCTGAATATTAGGCACAAAAATTCCTTGTAAAGCTTTTCAGTATGAGTATCCTAGAACCTAGAGTATGATTTAAAATAATTTTTCAGAATAATATTTTGAGTGGTTTGAAGTCTATTTAACAGGTATATTCAAAGAATATTTAAAATATACAAAAAAGTAACATTATGATATAGATATGAAATAGCTTAAGAAAAAGAAGTTAAACACTCGGCGGCCCAGACTATAAATACTAGTAAATATATATAAATGAATTGAAATTTTGCACACACTTTTAGCACTTGTGACAATCTAGTATACTCATTTATGTAATTTTTTATAATTACATCTAATTTTAACCATAAAACATTTTGAGCCATGTAATTATACAACCATATGTATTCTTAAGCAGAGAAGAGGAATACTTCTACAGGCGTTGAGTGGCGGCCATGTTTTCTCATGCCGTCATGGTCCATAAACTCAATTCAGTCTATATCAGTGGCGGGCGGTGAGATTTTAACCAAGGGATGCAGGCCCGGAACGATACTCTTCTCGCTAAGGGCTAGGTGGGCCCGGGCTGAAGACCCGATCGTCAGCTAGTATATATTATCCTTAGTTAAATATAGGTATATAATATATGAGTATATTATTTTAGTAAGTTCAGATTAAATTTAGAGTTGTTTATTGTTAGTTCAAAAAATGTCTGTTTTGCCAAAGAAACCAAGAGTTAGGCTAAATCATATAAAACTGGAAATCTCCAGACTGTTTAGAAATATACAAAAATCAAG
Organism: Forficula auricularia; assembly: GCA_024734495.1. Classification (NCBI taxonomy): domain Eukaryota; kingdom Metazoa; phylum Arthropoda; class Insecta; order Dermaptera; family Forficulidae; genus Forficula; species Forficula auricularia. The sequence continues at coordinate 5,889,857 of JALMQS010000087.1, forward strand.
TTGAGGGCTGGATACAGGGGATTGTTTGCAAGACGTGGTGGTACAAAAGATGCCCTGAGTATTCGGTCCTCTGTACTAAACGAATGACTAGTGTAATTATAATTTAAAATAAAATCTAAGTCACACATTTGTATACGCCTTTGTTGCATTCTATTATACTCCATAGATGTTTAGAAGTACGCATTTGAATTATGTTATTATAATCGTCATAGTTCCTAAAGTGTATAACTTATAGATGGATAAAAAATTTTCAATTGTTTGGTAAATTATCAAAGGTAATAATAAAAGTAAAACTTAAATTCTATAGCTTTATTTTTTGAATTTATAAAATGTAAAACTTGCACTCCTGCACTATTCTACCTTACTTACATAGCAAGGGGTCCCGAGTGAAAAAAAGTTTAAGAAGTTCTGATTAAGTGATAATTTGAATTTTCTCTTAATTTAAATTCAATATAATTTAATTTAAAAAATTATTAAAAAATTCGGACGAACAAAATAAAACAAATTAAATTTTTAGGAGTGAGAAATTATTATTTTTTGTGATTTTTCGGGTAAACTCCTTCGTATACAAGATTTCAACTTGACTTCTATCAAATTACTTGGAAGACATGATTCTTGATGTTTCTATTTTTGAAATATAATTTGACACGAAAATAGTTTCAGTTCATGACTATCGTTTGCCGTGAATAATTCATTAATATGTAGATAGCTGTATAATTTTCTGTATAGTTTTTTCAACAAGTTATTTTTCCTTTTCTATTGTTATGTTTTTAAATTAAATCTTTTGTAATTAAAAAATATCTGATTAGCCAAACTTGTCGAAACTAGTCATTTGACCTTTTAAATTTGAATAAAAATGTTAATTAATTTGTTTTATCATTTGTATACGACGGAGTTTACCCGAAAAATCACAAAAAATAACAAAAATAAACCTCAAATGCATATATTCGGTGCATTTAACGGGCTGTGTTCGCTGGGTAACCATAGTTTGGATTAGCTCAACAATATTTCATTTTTTATTCTCCTTCATATTTAGAAATATCTGAAACGTTTTCAGTCTCTGAATGAATGTTGTGTCTATCGGAAATGATCCCAGGCTCTTCTAAAGTGTTTTTATGAATATAAGATTGCCTGTTTAAATTATAATACCCCTAACTCAAGACCAAAAGCTCGGTAAGTGTGTCAAAATTCTTGAATTTACTTTGATAAATAGAAATATTTCCTATGTCAAATTTCATTTTCTAGCCCGATCAGTCACAGACAAAAAAAAAATGCCAAATCACAAAACTTTGAAGAGAGCGTATCCGAGTCTTGAAAAAGTTTTCTATTTTTCCTTCAATGGAATTTATGAAAATTAATCAATTGAAATGATATATATATATGCTTATTTTTTAAAGTAAATGAAAAAAAAATAAATAATGATTTTAATGAAAAAAATATCTGGAAAGGACTTAATAAACGCGATTCTAAAAAAAGAAGAAAATCAGCTTAAGAGACGATGTTGCAGTGGGATAAGACTTCTCAAGAAAACAAACAATGGCAATCGGTATTAAAGAAAAAAAAAAATTCAATCGAATAGAGAACCTCCTCCTTTTTTGAAGTCGGTTAAAAATAAATACGAAACCTAGTCCCGTATATCAATTTTGAACGTAATTATATCATAGAAACAATTAATTTATCTAATGTCTGCCATATGAAAGGGGAAAACTTCATTGAATTATATATAGACAGAGAAAATATCACAAGAGTTATTAAACAAAAAAGATAAAGGCTTATCTAATCACTGATGAGAATTTTTTTTTCTCATAACAAAACCGACTGAAGCTTAAAATATTGTCGTGATACTTGGTTCAATTTTTATCTGTTAGAACATACATATGCGTCTGTTGCTCAATTGTAAGCTTATTTGTTAATAACTGGATCGATTGACATGAATATGAAGAGGTGAAAAGAACCCCTATAGCTAGGCAAGTTCAATCGAAGGATTGGTTGACAGGACAGGTCAAACGTTTTCTGAAGATTTATTGCATACAAAATGTCCACTTATCATTTGACGCTTATCATTTAGAGATAACAACAATGTAATATTTGTGTAAAAAGAACTATTTGTATAAGAGAAGGAAGAAGTTTGTCAAATGAGATCATGCTGGGATGAAAAAGAAAGTGAACTGAAGTCATCAAAACTAATATTTGAATTTGAAGGCCGAGTCCAGATATAGAATTACATAATTTAAAATTGCTAATATTTTAGTTATCTAGTTTTATTTCTGGACTCATTATTTATATCTATATATTCTATGGAGTTTTTGCGGAAATAACAGGTTTTCATTCAGAAATAATACTTTACCCCCAACGAGTAAACATCAACAAAACTATAGTAGTATTTTACGAGATATTAATTATTTTGCTAAAATGTTTGTTACCAAAGATTGCGTATGCTCTAGCTTCAAAAACTATGTATTTTTCGTGCATTGAGGTAAAGAGCTGATTAGATTTTGGTTGAAATCGAACCAAAAGTTAAGAGGGGTTAAAAATTAAAATTAAATAATTTTCCTTTTTTTAAATAAAAATGTTCTTTTATATTTTCTGTTTTAGAGAATCGAGCCCACCTAGAGAAATGCATTCAAGATAATCGGAATTAAAAACCGCATTTTATTCATTTGTGTGGCGGAAATCGACCAGTGCAGACCCACAGACGCGGCAGCCATTCTTCCAAGGTAAGAACAGATCGATTAAACTGTATTCGATACATCATTAATAAAATACATTAATTAGTATAAGCCATATTAGGAACAGGAATATTTAGAACGGGTTCTTACTAGTTAAAACGCGTTTCACCGAATACCTTTGTGGCAACTAGAGTTTACTGATTTTGGATTGAGTTTCATCTCAAAGGTCTAGAACCTTCATTTTTGAACTTCCACCTCAATTTAGGTGTTTATTTTAAAAAAATTTTAAACGAAAATGTCAAAAATTAGAAGCAAAGTTGTAGTAATTGATGTAATTTTTTATTATTATTTTTATATTATATATATATTTTATAAATTTGTTAAAAATCTTTGAAAATAAACACCCAAAACGAGTTGGGAAGGTCAAAAATGAAGATTCTAGAACTTTGAACAAACTCAATCAACATCACTAAACTCTAGTTGCCACAAAGGTATTCAGTGAAACGCGTTTTAACTAGTGATAACCGAAACGTTAAGCCAAAGTGCCGTGTGAAAGAAAATAATTTCAACCTTCTGTTTCCCCACAACCAAAACTTCCTTAATCTCCAAACCTATCCCAATCCTGTCTTCAGAATGAAGAAATTCAACCTTAAAACTCTCCTGAAAACGAATCATGGATAACCAGGCTGAGACCACGGAAAAAATCAACACCCTCTCTTGAAAATGGCTCCAAAATAGGAGCCGAAACGTCGAGAAAACCTAGCAACTCCACACGGAGAAACCCGTAAAACCAGTAAAAACATTGAACCGTAAATTTTTCTAAGGCGAGGATACCGGAGTTCAGGGACTGTAGCTCTCTGACTAGCAAGATACCCGCTGAAGGCGGGCTTCGCAGCTAGTAAATAATATAATAAACTTTATTTAATAAACTATTGCGGTTTTAAATTTTATGAAATAAATATTACCATCTTTATGAGATAGTGAAATTTCTGCCTTGCTGAATGGCCGAATGTTTCTACAGGTGTCGCGTTCGAACAATAAAAATATTCATGAATTTATTAATATAATTGAGTATATATATACCATATATAAAAAAGAATATGAAAATAGAATAAAATCTCATTTATTGGATTCGATATTCAAAAGTCATTTCGATCAGCAAGAATATTTTAAATATTTCAATATTACTTGTATTTTATCAGCTCAAGTTTTAATATAAAATATTATTAAATCATAAAAAGAAAAATGTGGCTCCTACCAAGGGACAAATTTCTCTTATAAGCATTCTATAATGGAAATTCACTCAGTAACAGAAATTCGTCCAATTCGAATATTTTGGACGATTTTATCATCTTATTTGTTTCTAAGCAAATAAGATGATACTGATAGGTACCATATTTTATTATCAAAATTAAATTTTTTTTTAAAAATTAAAAAAAAAAACCGAAAAATTTCTTTAATTTTAAAATAATACTTCAAGGTCTATAGAGTAAAATATTTATCTACTCTTATTAAACGAGCAAAAATTGTATATATTATTTATTTATATATATATTTATTTATTTATTTATATATTTGTATCTTGGTTCTTGTTCTTGAAACGGCACCTACTGATTTTGATGAATCAAAATCTATTAACAAGTTTTGAGGATGAGAAAACGATCTGGCTATGTCTGAACCTCATCAAAATTCATCTTAATTGATTTTTTCTTAATTAAATTAATTATTGATAGATGAAAATCTCAATAAAAAAAATGATTTACCGCATGTCGGATTAGAACCTGGGACCTCTTGCATCATAGGCGGAAACTTTACCAGAAGACTATAGAAGTATTTTAAAAATATTTTGCTTTTTACTTTTACTAAAATGAATATTTTTGATTTAGAACTTTATTATAAGTGTGGAAATAATTGAATATATTATATATAGCTATGTATTTTATAAATAGAATTTATTGAATAAATTGCAGCGCGAAATTTGAAATATCTATAATTGAATTAAGCTGAAAGAAAAACAACAATTAATTTTAAATCCAGAAACATTAAATACATTAATAATTATTCCTTGGCTTCCCCCCACTCTTCTAATTAAAATTAAATATTCAATTATCTTTTCTCCGGCAATTATCCTTGAAATTGTCTTCCTAAAAAAATATTTGGTTGGTGAAAGTTATCACTTCTGTTGAGCGTCCCGAGACGCACAGATTTATTTTAATTTTATCTTTTTATTTCAGATCCTATACGATTATTTTTTTTATTATTATTTTTCTTATTTTTTTTTTATAATGTTTATCAATATGAACGAATGTGGGCAAATCGGTGTACGAGTAAACAAATATACACATAATATGTGGACCATTAGAAAGATAGAAATGCAAAAACTGGGTGGGGGTGGAGGATGGATGGGTGGGGGGTGCAGGAGGTGGGGTGGAGTGGTGGGGGATTCGGGGGTGGGGAGGAGTGGGGGTCCAGTGTTGGGGGCGAGGTGTGTGGTTTCGGGAGGGGGTCAGGGGCTACCGTGCATCGCTCGGTGCCTCCAGGTACTCTTATATTATTAAACGAGCAATTCTTAAATATATATATATATTTATATTTATCCGATCGGGTTCTCGAAAACCGCTCTAACGATTTCGCTAAAGATTGGTGTACTTATCAAGTCTCATGAGTTATTAGTCGTGTATAAATTTTAATCCGATTGAAATTAAGGAAGGGGGTGTAAATTAGCCATGCCATAATATAAATATTTTAATCGTTCATATATCGTCTTCGGCAAGACGTAGAGCCTTGAAATTTGAAACTTTAGCTATCTAAGGAAAGAAGTACCACAAGATTTTGGTTAAAATCGAAGTAGCGGAAGTTGATGTTATACGTACGTCAGAATGTACCCCCCTCCGTTTCGAAACCATAAATCTCAGAGCTACGAAATTCGAAACTTAAGCTCGATATAGGCTAGAAGGGGTACAGCAAGCGTTTGGTTGAAATCGGAACATCGGAAGAGGACATTTACATGAAAGGTCTTTCGTTTATTTTGATTTTCTCAAAAACGGAAGTAACGATTTCGCTAAAAATTGGTGTACTTATCAAGTGTCATGAGTTATTAGTCGTGTATAGATTTTAATCCGATTGGAATAAAGGAAGGGGGTGTAAATGAGGAATGTCGTAAAATAAATATTATATATATATATATCGTCTTCATAAGTCGCAGAGCCTTGAAATTAGAAACTTTTAGAGGCAAAAAGTTACCGAGCATCCTTCGGTGCTCCAGCCGATGTTTTTTTCAAAATTAACATTTTGGAAAATTTCATTTTTACAAAAATTATTATTGCAAAATAAAGTTTATTATAGACCCTCTGTTGATTCACTTTTTTTACCAAAATGTTAGAGCAATTTTTAGAGAATTTAGAAAATACTTCTACTAGATAAAGTACTCCATAAAAAATAAATTTAAAAATCAACCCACATCACTTTCTTATGATATAGCTAAAAACTCTAAATTCAAAATTTTACAATTATTCGTTCAAATGTCAAGCTAGCATTTAAGTTACGTGCACGGAAAAACAGACACACAGACATTTTCTAAAAAACATATTTTGGACTCAATGGACCATTCTATAGAGCTCTAAGAATAAATTCTAACTTCGAATTTTTTTAACGAAAACAAGATTTCTATTACTACTAATAAAATCACCTCTTCTCTTGTTTTTTTTAGAAATGGAAATTTCTCCAATTTCAATTAACTCTGGTCAGAATGAAATGAATGGACAGACTAGCTACGGTATGAGTGACTGGTCAACTTTTGATCTGGACTAGAATACAATCTTCTCATATTACCTGCATTGGCCTCACTCCTTGACAAGAAGAATTTCGAGCCAAAGTGACAAGGCTGAGAAAATTTCCCTCATCTCACCAATACAGCATACAAATCTTTTTTGTTAAGGGTGAATGGTGTGGTTTCTTGGTGAAACATTTTAAATAAAGTAAAGAAAATTTTGGAAAAAATTTTATAAACTTTTTTAAAATTTAGAATATAAAATACTAGGTAGGTTTTATTATACCTACATGTATATAGAGTCGTACTAAACAAGCATCTTATCTTTTATTTTTGTGAAACCTACCTAGTATTTTATATTTTAAATTTTAAAAAGTTTCTATAAAAAATTATCAAAATTTTCTTTACTTTATTATAAAAATCTTTATTGAAATCTTATAGAAAATTCTACCATATGCACTAACACAGGGTTGATGCGAACCACAACATGCGCATTTAATTGAAAAGTTTTTCTTTGGGCGAGAGTAGCAGAGTTGTTGATTCATTAAGAGAAACAAAGAGGTTGTCCTCTGCTTGATGCAAATAAACATACACACATATATATCAAATATATATACATATATATATATATAACTTATTTGTTCGAGACTATAGTTTCGAAGGCCTGGCCTTCATCATCAGTCTTTTAAATTATAAATATTGTATTTTTCATGGGGTCAGTATCGCTTAATATTGAAAATTTTTGTTCTTCCTAAGCCGAAAGCCAGTTAGAATTAAAAAACAATTTTCAGAACACCTTTGGCTAAGGAAGAACAACCAATTTTCAATATCCAAGCGATATTGACCCCATTAAAATAATATTTATAATTTAAAAAGACTGATGATGAAGGCCAAGCCTTCGAAACTATAGTCTCGAACAAATAAATAATATATAAATATATTTGATATATATGTATGTATGTTTATTTGCATCAAGCAGAGGACAACCTCATTGTTTCTCTATATGAAATAAAGTTTAGTTGAGATGACTAAAGTATGCATTTGTTGATGGCATCAGCTCTGCGGCAGTTCATTAAGACAATTTTTAGTCTCAGTGCCCATAAATGATTATAATATGAAAGTTCAAATTGCAGATCATAGCATATTTAAGATTCCTAAAGGAAATATCGGGAGTCAGGTTGGCCGAGTGGCTATAGATCATGCCTTCTAATCAAGCTAGAGTGGGTTCAAGCTCGAATCCCTGCTAATATTTGGCCGGCTATAATCTGATCCCTTTAAGGGAAGGCAATGGGAAACCCCTAATGTAAAAAATTTCTCCAGGAAAATTACAATGGAGGAGATATTCTCCACAGAAATCGCTGACGCTCGGATTCCAGTATGGCACTTGAAAAAGAAAGGAAATATCAGAGATTGTCAACTACTGAACCCGAGGTGTTTTTATTATATGTCAGAAGGATTAATTTCAGCCCCTCGGGTAATGAACTTATGAGCTAATATTGTCATCCTCCGAGTTGAATAAATCTGACATATATTTTAAGATTAATTTTTGAGGAAAAATTTTAAGCCGTAATACCTATAGGTTTTAGACAAGTTCGCGTCGAAGGACAAGTCAAATGGCCCGCATAGAGTTATTCATAAATTATTATTTTTATTTTTTTCACTTTACCGGGTATGGTCAAGTGTTGTAATCGTGCATGAATAAAGTATTTTTTTTTGCTTCTTTTTTCGAAATATTTCAAAAACGAGTGAAACAATTTTGATTAAAAAAAATTGGCGAAACCATATCATTTCGGTCTACCAAAAAGACCTAATAAGTGATTATCGAAAAAATGATAAAACTAGTGTGAATATCAAAACCAAATTTCATTTGTAGTTTTGGTGCATTGAGATTAAGAGCTGATTAGATTTTGGTGCATATCGACCCAAAATTAAGGGAGGAGGTAAAAATTAAAATTATAATATTTTCAAACTAAAAAAATAAGAAAATGAAATATACAATAAAATGAACATATAATAACGAAATTATTTTTTTTTCTGGAGCGAAAATTATGGGGAGGAGGGTCAAAAAATAAAAATCTAGGCCATTTGAACAAGCTCAACCAAATTTTATATACTTAATCAGTGGATCCCCAGAAGTCTAAAGATGTAAAAACTAACCACCCAAAATGGGGGGGGGTAAAAAATAAAATCTAGTGCACTTGTTCAAAACTCAACCAAATTTTGTATACATAATTACTGGGCCCCCAGTAGTCAAAAATGCATACATGATTACCATATAAATACTTTTATTAAATATTAAATATAAGAGAGGGTCAATGGGATGTATGGTAAAGTAACGTGGTTGGCAACATCAGAACATGTCCATTCATTTTACTTGCCTCAAGATAAAGAGAAGAGATTTTTTCTTCTTCCGGCCACTAAAATAAATAAACTGCAACGGATCGTTGCTAAACTTTATCCAAATTCATTTGAAATATTAATATGTTTATTCCTTTATTATTAATCAGATTTCACTTGCGATTTGCAGTTCATGTTGACTTTAATTCAAAAATAATGTTCTATTCTTATTTAAAAGACGAGGAATAACGATTCTACATTCGATTTTTGACATTTCGGTTATTATTGGTAACCATTGGTGAAGACATGGAGGAATCGTCTTAAAATCAAAAATAGCAATCGATTATTATCTAATACTAGAGGAATAACCTTATTGCATTTTTACTAATATTGTATCCAAGCTTGAGTTGTTTACCAAAAAAGAATTTAGTCTTTTTGATTTTAAGTCGATTCTTCCCGGTTTTCAGTAGAGGTTGCCATTAATAGTCAAAACATCAAAAATGGAATGCAATAAGGTTATTCCTCTAGTATTAGATAATAATCGATGGTTATTTTTGATTTTAAGCCGATTCCTCCATGTCTTCAGCAATGGTTGCCAATAATAATCGAAACGTCAAAAATCTAATGTAGAATTGTTATTCCTCAAGTAATAGATGAGAATCAATCGCTATTTTTGATTTTAAGTCGATTCCTCCATGTCTTCAGCAATGATTACCAATAAAAACCGAAACGTCAAAAATCCAATTTAGAATGGTTATTCCTCAAGTACTAGATGAGAATCAATCGCTATTTTTGATTTTAAGTCGATTCCTCTATGTCTTCAGCAATGGTTACCAATAAAAACCGAAACGTCAAAAATCCAATATAGAATGATTATTCCTCAAGTACTAGATGAGAATCAATCGTTATTTTTTATTTTAACTCGATTCCTCCATGTCTTCAGCAATGGTTACCAATAAAAACCGAAACGTCAAAAATCCAATATAGAATGATTATTCCTCAAGTACTAGATGAGAATCAATCGCTATTTTTGATTTTAAGTCGATTCCTCTATGTCTTCAGCAATGGTTACCAATATAAACCGAAACGTCAAAAATTCAATTTAGAATGGTTATTCCTCAAATACTAGATGAGAATCAATCGTTATTTTTGATTTTAACTCGATTCCTCTATGTCTTAAGCAATGGTTACCAATAAAAACCGAAACGTCAAAAATCCAATATAGAATGATTATTCCTCAAATACTAGATGAGAATCAATCGTTATTTTTTATTTTAACTCGATTCCTCTATGTCTTAAGCAATGGTTACCAATAAAAACCGAAACGTCAAAAATCCAATATAGAATGATTATTCCTCAAGTACTAGATGAGAATCAATCGTTATTTTTGATTTTAACTCGATCCCTCCATGTCTTAAGCAATGGTTACCAATAAAAACCGAAACGTCAAAAATCCAATATAGAATGATTATTCCTCAAGTACTAGATGAGAATCAATCGCTATTTTTGATTTTAAGTCGATTCTTCTGTCTTCAGCAATGGTTACCAATAAAAACCGAAACGTCAATAATTCAAAATAGAATGGTTATTCCTCAAGTACTAGATGAGAATCAATCACTATTTTTGATTTTAAAATTGCTATGGTTACTTATAAAATTACCTCCCAAATGTTTATCATTTCACAGCGAGAAGCCTAACCATTCTAACTTAAGCAAGTTTAAATGAGCTATATTACCGATCAAATGAATAAATTTTAAAGTTTTTTTTAAATTTTTGGTAAAATAAGGAATTTTAAAAAAGTACTATTTTACTCTAGAGTAAAGTACTTTAAATATACTTTTACTAAAAACTTTATTTAACCTTTTTTGTTGTCCCCAAGATACTTAATTAGGATATTAAATTTCATCAAAATTCGTTAATTCATTTTCAAGATATTTAAAAAAACTAAAAAAGAACCTAAATAAAGTACTAATGTTTGTCGGCCGATATGTACCAAAAACTAATCAGCGCTTCATTTTGTTAAAAGAATGGTAGGTTTTGAATTTCATTTTAATCGGTGCAAAGGTGTGGAAAAAATCGTGGACGAAAAAAACGATAACATCCATCCATCCATCCCCACGCACATCCAAAAAAATGGTACTTTTTGGCCTCTCGACGAGACCCCAGGTAATTTTTGGCAAAATCGTCACGTGCTAAAATTCAACCTAATTGAATACTACAATTTGTGACCTTAATTGAGTCCATGGGTTCCTTAGTCTTTACCTGAGGACCCTTTGAAGTCCCGCTTGGCGCGCTAGCGATTACAATACTTTACCCATGCTTCGCATTGGATAAAGTAAAAAAGGTGTAAGACAAGGATGTGTGCTGTCACCCATGATTTTCAACTTATACATAGAAGAAGCGATTAAAGAATTCAAAGACAAAATTGATACAGGTATCGAAATCCAAGGTCAAAAGATCGCTATGTTAAGATTTGCGATGACATTGCCCTTCTAGGAAGCAATAAAAAAGAATTAGACGACGCCCTGAATGGAATTAACCAAATCCTAATAGAAGAAATCAAAATGAAAATAAACAAGAATAAAACGAAGGTCCTAGTATGTACAAAAAAAAGAACAAACGAGACAGGAATGCATCAAAATTAACCAAGAAAACCTAGAAGGAGTTAAGGAATTCCGCTACCTAGGAAGTAAAATAACATGGGATGGGAGGAGAGAAAACGAAATTAAATCAAGAATTGCCCAAGCAAAAATGGGGTTTAATTCAAAACAAAAACTACTATGCTCCTCATCAAACAGCTTAGAAAACAGGAAGTTGCTATTGAAGACATATGTATGGAGCATAGCCATGTACGGGTGTGAAACCTGGACAATTAGAGAAGCGGAGAGAAAGAGATTAGAGGCTTTCGAAATGTGGTGCTACAGAAGAATGATGAATATCAAATGGATGGATAAAATTACAAATGAAGTAATTCTTGGAAGAATCGGAGAAAGAATAACCTTGTGGAAGAGTCTGAAGAAGAGAAGAGGTCAGATGATAGGGCACATACTGAGACATGGGAGACTGCTTAGGGATATCTTGGAGGGGGAGGTGGGAAACCCCATTTTTGCTTGGGCAATTCTTGATTTAATTTCGTTTTCGCTCCTCCCATCCCATGTTATTTTACTTCCTAGGTAGCGGAATTCCTTAACTCCTTCTAGGTTTTCTTGGTTAATTTTGATGCATGGGAAAAGCTTCTAGTGGAGACGGATTGTTGCATCAAACCAGTCTTAGGACTGTATACTCAATGATGATGATGGTGGCTACTAATGCTTTGTAACGGATCGAAAAAGAAATTTAGTTCGATTTGAAAAAGTCGCTAACTTGAGCAAGCTATCATGATTTAGTATAATTAAATTAATTTTTATTATAATATAAATAAAATTATAAAATTTTAGGGAAAATGAATAGATATTACTCATAAATGAGTATTTATATATATATTACTTAGAATTATAAATGCCCTATAAGATTTCACTTTTGTCGTGTGGTCCTAAGCACACACTCAGTATTTTTTTTATCAAAATAGTTTCAGCCGTTTTTGAGATATTGCTAAAAAAACAAAGCAAAAAAAAACAACATTTTTTCATGCATAATTACAATTCTTGACCATACCCTGTATGGTAAAGTAAAAAATTAAATCAATTCACTAACAAGCTTATAAATTCATTAGCACTAACAAAGCCATAAAACACTAAGTACATCAAGATAATTGGATAGAATTAATAAAATATACAATTACTAGACTAGATATTTTGATTGATAAATACAAAAATAATTGCAATAAAAAAGATGGTGGGCTTAAAACCTATGGAACCATATTCTCAAATTGATTCACCGGAAGTAAGTCTTTACTTCAGGTGTTTTTAAATTTAACGCCATTTCTAAGAACCGGCTCTAGCTAATCTAATCTGTTTATCAGGTAAATTGTCTTTCAAATCTTTACAACACTTCTAATTATTTCCCCTTCCTGCGATCGAGATAAAATGTATACACGTCAAAGGACATAAAGTACTTAATAAACAAATAAAATTAGTGTCCTTTTTGAGAAATTGGCGAAAAAAAATAAAAATGTTGTATAAAATGAGAGCTTCCGTTTACCAATTTGAACCAAAATCATGCTATATCACTCATTTATCTTAATTTAAGTTTCAAATTTCAATGTATTTATTACGGCGATGAGACCTAAGCGTTATCTTTTATATATCTTATTATATTAAACGAGCAATTCTTGTATATATATATAGAATCGGTTTCTCTAAAAAGGCTCTAACGTTTTCGCTAAAAATTGGTGTACTTATCAAGTCTCACGAGTTATTAGTCGTGTATAAATTTTAATCCGATTGAAATAAAGGAATGGGGTGTAAATTAGTCATGTCATAATATAAATATTTTAATCGTTCATACTCTATATCGTTTTCGGTAAGTCGTAGAGCCTTGAAATTTGAAACTTAAGCTATTTAAAGAGAAAGGTTACCGAGCACCGCTCGGTGCTCCAGGCACTACTTTTTTTTTAATGATATTGATGTGACAAGGAGATACACCAGAAGGTGCATCTTCTAAAGGCCTGTATGGGATCGCCCCTCCATCGTGAAAAGAACAGAGTAGAAGGAAAGAAGCCGGGATCACAAGCCAAATCTCAGAAAGTTAGATACAATCCAATTTACTAAGTTTTTTTAAGAGCTTAGAGCAGTGGTAAATTCTCCGTGCGATAAATTAGGTTAAATTTATCTCCCACTTAAAACTACACGTTTAATACACATCACCAATCATCTCCTCTACTTTGATTTCAATTGAGATTAATTTGTACACAGCAACGAACAAATAATACTTGATAAGTATAGCGAATTTTAAAATAGGTTGTAAGTCTATTGAATAACATACAATATAATAGTAAACTTCGAGAATATATTTAATTTAGACAGTATACTACTAATAAATTATTTTATTTTTTTAACGCACATATTTGAAGTCATTTACTTTTTTTAAAAATTTTATTATTATTATTTTTAGTTAGGTTTGGTGTCTATTTTTTTATTTGTATTTTCTGCTGTTTCTTCGTCATCTTAAAATACTTGAAATTAAGATGAATCACATCCAAAGAAAAAAAAAACTCTGACTTTTCGGGAGAACTAATCTAGTCACCAGTGAAGCTTTTTTCAAGAATAAAATTCAATAAAAGCAAAATTATAAACTCAATTATATAAAATAAAAAAAATTAATGAAGTTTCCAATATTTAAAAATTCTTCTTCTCATATTTTCATTTTCTAAAATATTTATTATTTCAGTAATTTATATGCTACGACACTAATCAAGTCTATAGTTATTAGTAATGAAGCTGTTGAAGCTTTTATTTTTGTGATTAATTTGATTAAAATTTGAATTTTTATTTAAATCACACATAATTAATTATAATTATTTACACTTTTCTGTTAAGTTTCAGCCTTCGAATTCAAGCAGATCACTAACAAAATAATCTTAAAATCCCTTAAAACCCTTAAAATGCATAGATACTTAAGGTTGAAAAGTGTTCATTATCTTCTTTCAAATTGTAGTTTTATATTTAATAGCGAAATTTTTTGAACACTTTTTGATATCATAATATATATTTATTAACGTTCATAGAGTGATCTTTTTATATATGTATAAAATAATATTGATTGATTTTAAATAAATAAAACAATCGTGCACTCCAGTATATTTTTATACATCTAGTAAATATGATAATGAAATGTAAATATAAAAATATAAATAAAAAACATATGGAATGCGAATCTTAATTGGAGAATGATAGATTGAATAAATGAAATGAAAAAAATACCGTGTTTAATTATTATCTTTGTGTGGTTATCTAATGAAATAATTACTAAGTATATGCTCCATTAAATACTATAAAACAGTGTATTCATTCTTATCATTAGTTTGAAAAGATTTTTATACATTAGTCAAAAACACAAACAACAATGTGACGAGCCCACCCTCATCCCCACATGATTTTCCCATTTTCCTGTCTCACTCGTACATTTATATTTAAATGATTTTATTATGATTATACAATGGACATGTAATTGAAATGCTGAAGAAATCATTATTTTTGATATGATTTTTCAAAAAAAATCAAATAAACTGTAACGGATTTATAATGAAATTGATATAAGAAGAAGTTGCACCAAAAAGGTACAACCTCTGTAGTCCGCGGTGGACCCTTGTATCGTGAAAATAAGAAGAGATTTAGGGATTGGGTAAGACTCGAAGGAATATGTGGATGCGGGTCTTGAAAGATTGAAGGTTCTAAGTTGCTGGAAAGACGGTAGGAGGAAGATAGTTCCAGTCTCTATATGTAATAGGGATAAACGAATTGGCGAATGCGTTTGTTCGATTAGTATCCAATTTAAGCGCTTAGGGGTGTTGAATCATAGAAAATCGCGTATTTCGCGCAAATGAAGCCTTTGGAGGGATTATTGATTTTATCTCGTCAGAACAAAAGCAATGGCAATACCTATAAAAAAGGTTTTGTAGTTTGTTGTATTAGGTATTTTAAATAAAACAAGTACACCGATTGAGTGTTGACATCTTTAATGTGTTCACTTGGATAACCTGGCCATGACTGCCACTCGTCACTCGTGTGTCACTCAGGAGGGTGCCTGCTACGACCTCTAGCGTGAGCCATCACAACATCCCCTTTTTTTAATTAAAATCTATTTTTTATTAGATTTTAATGTGTTTACATACTTTATTATTTACAAAGCGTTACATATATATATACATTTTTAATTTTCAATTACAATTTATATACATAGAAAGATATTTACATTGTTTATATACATGAATTATTTTAGTCAACTGAAATTATTGGAAGGATGTGATAGGATATTTTTTTTTAAATCTCCACTGTTCTTTTCACAACCCTACCAGATCTGGTGGTGTAGTTGTCCATTTCAGATAAAAATCTTTCTTCTTGTTGAATTGTGTCATCTAGATTAGTGTCAATTTCAGGGCTAGCGATTGGTTCATCAGAATCTTTTCTAGGTGAGATGTGTATGGTGTTTCTTCTATAGCCATTGCCAAAATCGTCTTCCACTATGAACGAGCGTGGTTCCGGTCGCTTCTCTATTATTTTTCCTGAGGTCCAGTTCGATTTGGGAGACTTTTTAAAGTAGACTTTTTCCCCTTTTTTAAAGGTTTTTTGTATTTTTGCATCCTTGTCAAAATATCTCTTGTCTCTGTTCCTTTTCTCAGTTAATAATTCTCTATTGCGATCCAAGTTTAGCTTTGGTTGAAGGTTACTTGAATCGCAAGGAATGTTTGTTCTTAATGTTCTGGACATTAGAATCTGTGCTGGGGATCCAGTGCGATCTTTGGGTGTGTTCCGTTGGTGCAGAAGGGCTAGGTACATGTCTTGACCAGAATCAGTAGTTTTCTTGAAGATATTCTTTATTGTTTTAACTGCTGATTCGGCCATTCCGTTAGATTGAGGAATGTTTGGGCTTGAGATTATGTCTTTGAAATCCCATTGTTTAGCAAATTCTTTAAATTCACGTGAATCAAAATTTTTTTTCCATCAGTAAAAAATATAGCTGGTATTCCCCATCGGCTAAATATCGACTTTGTTCTTTCAATTATGGTTTGACTTCTTAAATCCGGAAGAGAAACAACTTCAATAAAGTTCGATAAGTAGTCAACTATGACTAAGTAATGTTTCCTCTGATATTCAAATATATCGGCTCCAACTTCTGACCAAGGTGTATCTGGAATTTTTCTTAATAGAAGGGTATTTTTTGTGTTGCAGGGTTTAAATTTTTGACAAGTGTGACATGACTCTACATATTCTTTAATATCTTGGTTCATTCCAGGCCAGAACATGCAGGTCCTTGCTCTTGACTTCATTCGAGAGATTCCAGGGTGTCCTTCATGCATTTTTTTAGGAATGTTTTAATTAATGTGCTAGGGAGCAATATCGAGTTAGATTTAAAAACAATATCATCTACAATTAATAATTCATCCTTGATGTCATAGTAATGCCTTGTAAATCCTGTTTGCGATTAGGCCATCCATTTTTTATATATTTCTTTAATTGATTAGTGATCGGATCAATTTTTGATTTTTCACTAATCAAATCCCAATTAGCGGTAGTTATGGGAAGGTTATTGATCAGCATATTTATTTGTGCATCTAGGTCTGAGTTAAAATCACATTCATTGTCCGTGCCATTTTCATTGAAATCCCTTGATAACGTGTCAGCTATAAATAATAGTTTTCCAGGAACGTATGTCAGTTTAATTTTATATGGTTGAATTCTCCAAATCATTCTTTGAAGGCGTATCGGGATTTTCGACAGAGGCTTATCAAAAATAGATATCAGGGGTTTATGATCGGTTTCGATTTCAACGTTTTTTCCATATATATATTGCTTAAACTTCTCGCATCCAAAGACTACGGCGAGAATCTCCTTCTCGATCTGGGCGTAGCGTGTCTCTGTATCTGTGAGGGCTTTTGAGGCATACGCGATAGGTCTGTTATCTTGTAGGATTACAGCACCTAGTCCAACTGATGAAGAGTCCTCTGATAGCTTTATATCCTTATTTATGTCATAAAATGCCAGTACGGGAGCCTCGACTAGCTTGTTTTTCAACCGCTGGAATGTGGCATCAATGGATTCATTCCATTCAAATATATTTTCTTCTTTAAGTAATTCACGCATCGGTTTTGTAAGTTCCGTGAAATTTGGTATGTACCACGATAAATAGTTAAACATGCCTAATAATCGCTGAAGGGCTTTTTTTAGTTTTTGGGGGCTGTAGTGTGGAGACGGCTTTCAATTTATTTTGGTCCACTTCTATTCCCTTTTCAGAGAATTTATGTCCAAGAAAAGTTACTTGTTTTGTAGAAAAAATACATTTTTCTTTATTAAATTTTAGGCCATTATTTTTTGCCCTTTCAAAGACTAAATTTTGACGCTGCTTTAAAGATTGGGCAGTAGTTCTGTGGCACTTTTGTTGTTGATGCCACTGACGAATATGTCTTTAATGAGACTATCGGTTAATTGACCAAAGTCACACGTTTTGCTTAAAACTTTCAATGCAGTAACATATTGTTCAAAGGACTCATCTGTTTTTTGTTTTTGGTTAAAAAATTGATATCTTTCATACGTGATATTTGTCATAGGTAAGAAGTGGAGATCAAAACGTTTTATTATTTCATCAAAATTATTTTTTTCAGTTTTGTTGAAAGTGAAAGAATTAAAGAGCTCGCTGCCTTCTGGGCCCATATGATGAATTAATTGTGCGATTTTTCTTTTTTCAGGTAAATCTTGAGGAAAAAACGCATCAACATACACTTGAAATTGGTTTTTGTATGTTTTCCAGTTGGCGGCCATATTGCCTTCATATATTAGATGATTCATTTTTCCTTGTGAAGGATCCATTTTTCGTATTATGAGTCTTGCGGTTCTTTCTTCTTTATTTTCTTAGTTTTCAGTCTTCTTTAGGCGTTTATTCCTTCATTGGTTTCCGCTGCCACCATGTTGTGTTAGGTATTTTAAATAAAACAAGTACACCGATTGAGTGTTGACATCTTTAATGTGTTCACTTGGATAACCTGGCCATGACTGCCACTCGTCACTCGTGTGTCACTCAGGAGGGTGCCTGCCACGACCTCTAGCGTGAGCCATCACAACAGAGTTAATGTTAATTTAAAACCAAAAATAACCATTTATTGTGATCTAGATTGCGTTTTTGAAGTTTCAATTATTATTAGTAACCATTGCTGAAGACATGGAGGAATTGACCATTGGGAACTTACGCCTCCATACATCTCTGACTTTCTTTCTTTGTCTGAGGATCGCCCATTATCAAGAAGCCGCATTCCGCAGAGGACCCGGCAGCAACTTTTGGGCCGATTCTCATTTATTTATTTGGCAACATTATTTTATTTTCCATTTATGTCAAATCACTAGTAATCTCTTTCAAATTATGTTTACTTTTCACTAGTCACTACTACAGCACAATACAATTTATCGCTGCTTTTTAAATTATATTTTTGACTTATAATTGGAATTTGTTTTTAATTAATTAATAAATTATAAAATCATTATCTTTTTTACTACATTCTAGTTCTTCTCTTAAAAATTAACATTAATAAATGGAAATTATTGTTATAAAATAAATTATATTTTTTGTTTTATTCTAAATGCTAACCCATTACACCAATTCCAATCAATTCACTCTAGAGAGCTAGCAATGGAATATAGAAAATTCAAAATAGGGCCTTAAAATAGCCCAAGATACATGTTT
This sequence comes from Forficula auricularia, assembly GCA_024734495.1. Classification (NCBI taxonomy): domain Eukaryota; kingdom Metazoa; phylum Arthropoda; class Insecta; order Dermaptera; family Forficulidae; genus Forficula; species Forficula auricularia. The sequence continues at coordinate 5,908,964 of JALMQS010000087.1, forward strand.
GTTTGATGTATGATAGAAATAAAATCATATAAATAGAAAATTAGGGGAGAGGCCAGTGGTATGTGAAAGACATATGGTGGCAACACCACCTGATAAAATCAAAAACTCAACTTTTTTAAAGCTTGGTCTTACTTCATCATATGGTGAAGTAAAAATAAATTAATTTCGATCAGCTCTTTTGTTTTCAATAAAATAATATTGTAGAATTTTGTATAATGAAAACATCAATCAATTTATGACGTTGAATAAATAATTTTAAAAATAAAAAAAAAAAAATTTTAATTACAATTTGAAAGTGTGCCTCGACTGCGTTGTTATTTGTGCCACAGGTATTATATATTATATTTTATAAAGAGAAACAAAGAGGTTGTCCTCTGATTGATGCAAAATAAACATACACACACACATATATCAAATATACATATATATATTATATATTTGTTTGAGACTATAGTTTCGAAGGCCCGGCCTTCATCATCAGTCTTTTTTTAATTATAAATATAATTTTTCATCGGGTCAGTATCGTGTGGATATTCAAAAAATTTTTGCTCTTACTAAGCCGAGAAGCCAGTTAGCAATTCAATATCCACGCGATACTGACCCCATGAAAAATAATATTTATAATTAAAAAAAGACTGATGATAAAGGTCAAGCCTTCGAATCTATAATCTCAAATAAATAAATAATATATATATATATATATATATATACATATATACATACATTTTATGATAAAAAAACTACAAATCTTTATAAAACAAGCTTGGAACGTTTATTTTTGAACTAGACGTTTCAGGAAAAATTCTCCCTTTATAATAGAAATTTTATTTAAAAATTGAAAAAAAGAAAAAAATTGGTTTTCACTAATGTTTCGAAAACAACCCCAAAAATAAATGTTCCAAGATTGTTTTATAAAGATTTGTATTTTTTTTTATTATATTAAAACAATCAATAATTATTTTTCTTTTCTATATACATATGTATATTTGATATATGTGTGTGTATGTTTATTAGCATCAAACAGAGGACAACCTCTTTGTTTCTCTTTATGATTCAACAACTCTGCTACTCTCGGCAAAATAAAAACATTTCATTATATTTTATGTTTACATTTTGTTCATGTTTGATTTTATAGTATTTAAGTGAGAGATCTCAGATATTATATCATATATGTTAATGTCCCTTAAATATTTTAACATTTCATCATATCCTTCCTCATTTTCGAGTATTTGTTTTCCAATGAATAACATTTTCTTTCCCTTGCATAAATTGGGCAATCCACTAATACATACTTTACATCTATCCTAACTTTGCAAGCTGAACATATCGGAGGGTCTTCCTTGTTCATTAGATGTCCGTGGGTGAATAAGCAATGGCCCAACCTTAGACGGGTCAATTTAACTTGCTCTTTTCTACTTAAATCTGAAGCTGATATGGAGCCAATTGAAACGGTGAGTTGAAAAAGGTACACATTCCAAGCGCATAAACTTTCGGAAAACTAAAAAAAACTGATTTTTGAAAAAAATATTTTTTTTACAAAAAAGTTGTCAATGGCAAATTTGTAGATCTCAGTGTGGCAAACAAAATTGCACATATAAACAAATTATTTTAAACATAATTGTTTTTATTTTTTTTTTTTAGGAATATGTTCCTTTTTCAACTCAATGTTTTAAATTCAAAGTACTTTATTTAATTTTAGTAGATTATGTTAAACCAATCTACTAATCTACTAAAATTAAATAAAGTACTTTGAATTTAAAACATTGAGTTGAAAAAGGAACATATTCCTAAAAAAAAAAAAAATAAAAACAATTATGTTTAAATATGGGTTGTCATTTTTAAATAGTTATCAGCAACTTTTTCCCATTCGAGTTTCGAGTTCCTTTTACTTTTGTTTTTAACACAATTTTTGACGTCCTTAGGCAGATTTTCTGTGAAGTCATAATTTTGATTATATGCTTCCCTTTTCGCCAGTTCGTCAACGAGTTCAATCCCTGAGTGCCTTTATGGCTGGGAAGCGGTAACCCACATAAAGTGAATTATTTTCTCTTTTAGAGTAAAGTTATGAAAGGACAGATGTATTTTTGTATGAGTTGGTGCTGATTGTTATAATTTTGAATTGTAGAAAGAGAACTAATCGAATTGGAGATTAAGTTTAAGTTTATTGTTTGGGTCATGATTGAGGGTTGACATTACTACTTCAATATCTAAATCAGGGGTTCCCAAACATTTCCGAGTGCGGCACCTTTTTGCAATTTAAATGTTTCCATGGCGCCCTATTATTATTATTTATTTTGGCTGCCCAGGAGGGGGCCTATCTTACAACAGATTAGAATTATTTACAATATTGGGTCTATACAATTGGTGGTAATACATTTTCTCTCTCTCCCTCTCTATTTACAGTGGTCGCATTGTTAAAATTGTATATATATCTTTGTCAAATAAATAAAAACTAAGTAAAAGTACATATTATCAAAACAAATACAGTATTTGGCTTCTCTAAATACTCTTGTAAAATCTTAATCTTAAAATCAATAAAAATATCTTGGAAATTAATAGTTTATTTTTCTATTAAAATCAAAAATTCAAACCACCATGTTACATTTCAGATTTTTTCGAGGGTGCCAAAGTTAAATTGTTTCGGTTTATGTATGTTTAATCGTAAGTAAAAGATAATAAATTTTTAGCTTCTCACTTTGTTTATTGTCTAGTTAGGCCAAATGTCTTGCTTCATTTAATTATGAAGTTTCGCGGCGCACTTGTGAAGACGCAGCTTCCTGGGGCGCCGTGGCGCACAGTTTGGGAACCTCTGACCTAAATCAAAGTTTGACATTTTAAAGCACAATGAGCATATTTATTTTTATGCGTGATTTAATACTATAGGGCCACCTGGGAGGGGGAGTAATTTTTAACCTGAGTTCATGCTAGTGATATATAATTTATAGTTTCGCTCTTAAAAAATCATTACTACTTAATTATTTTTGTTAACCAATACCCATAAAAAAGACTAACTTTTGGAATCATAAATATTTTTGTTGAATATAATTCACTCTTTGTAAAATCCTATAGAAGTGCTAATTTTTTTTTTTTTACTTTATCCAATTCCGAATATTGGTGAAAGTATTGTAATAGGCCTCGCGGCAAGCGCAATTTAAATGGGTCCTCAGGTAAAAAACTACGGAACCCATGGTCTCAATTAAAGTCACAAATTGTAGTATTCAATTAGGTTGAATTTTAGTACGTGACGGTTTGCCAAAAATTAAATGGGGCTCGCCGAGAGGACAAAAAGTGCGATTTTTTCAGGAAGTGAGTGCGGATGGATGTATGGATGGATGTTATCGTTTTTTCCGTCCACGATTTTTTCCATACCGTTGCACCGATTGAAATGAAATTGAAAACCTGCCATTATTTTAACAAAATGAATTGCTGATTAGTTTTTAGTACACTTTTTGCCTATAACTAGATTAAGTTTCAAATTTCAAGGCTCTGCGACTTACCGAAAACGAGATATGAATGATTAAAATATTTATTTTACGACACTCCTAATTTACAACCCCTTCTTTATTTCAATCGAATTAAAATCTTATACACGACAACTAACTCATGACACTTGATAAGTACGAAAATTAAAAAAAAAATCGTTAGTGCCGTTTTTGAGAAAAAAACAAATAAAAAAAAAACGAAAAATCTTTCATGTAAATGTCCACTTTCATGTAAATGTTCCGATTTCAACCAAAAGCTTACTGTACCCCTTCTATGCTATATCGAGCTTAAGTTTCGAATTTCGTAGCTCTGAGATTTATGGCTGCGAAACGCAGGGGGGTACATTATTACGTACGTAAATATCAATTTCCGGTACTTCTATTTTAGCCAATATTTTGTGGTACTTCTTGTAGTCTCTAGATAGCGTAAGTTTCAAATTTCAAGACTCTCTGACTTACCGAAGACGAGATATGAACGATTAAATATTTATTTTACGACATGACTAATTTACACCCCTTTCCTTTAAATAAAAATTTATGCACGACAAATAACTCATGAGACTTGATAAGTACACCAATTTTTATCGATATAGTTAGAGCCGTTCTCGAGAACCCGATTCTATATACCATATTTATATATATATATATATATATATATGTTCAGTAGGGCTTCTGCGGATAGGTTCTATATCATTAGAGGTTTTTCTGGTTTCTCCGAGTGGGTTTAAAACGCGTGGGAGTAAACTCTCAAACCCACGCGGAGAAACCCGAAAAAACTCTAATGACATATTTATATATATAAGAATTGCTCATTGGCGTGCGGTCCATGAATGCTGTGGATGCGGCGCATCCCTAAAATTTCAAACATTTAGAGTATTTTCATAAATTAGGATCTTTAAATTTTCAAATTATTATCCGTTATTTCAAATATTTCTATAAAAAACCTTTTTTTGTTTCGAAAAATATATTGGTTCTCGAAATGAAATAAAATAAAATAGTTGTATAGTTTCAAGGAGCAATTTAAATGAATGAGTTTTCCGAAAAGTGTGGAGATAGAAGGTTTGAAGTCTCTGCCTGGTAGATATAGCTTCATCAAAGACAACACCAGACGAGTTTTAGTCGAATAAAAATTGCCCTCGCTGAGGAACTATTAAAATAAAAATAATACAAAATAGGAATAAATAAAGATGATTCGTATTAGTTGAATAAAAGATTTCACTGTCGATGGTAACAGAATTGTTTTTATTTTAGGTTAAAAATAAAATGAGAGAGTCTTCTGTTTTTTAAATAAAATAATTTTTAATTATTTCTAGAGACTATAGTTTCGAAGGCATTGCCTTCATCATCAGTCTATCACAAATATTTCAAATTAGTTACAAATTAAGATTTATACATTGAAAATTTTGAAAAATATATAATGTCTTTTTCTTCATGTTTCCTCTTGGGAGATTAGAATATAACAGTTATATTCTAATCTCCCAGAGAAAACATGAAGAAGAAGACATTATATATTTTTCAAAATTTTCAATGTATAAATCTTAATTTGTAACTGATTTGAAATATTTGTGATAGACTGATGATGAAGGCAATGCCTTCGAAACTATAGTCTCTAGAAATAATTAAAAATTGTTTTATTTAAAAAACAGAAGACTCTCTCATTTTATTTTTAACCTAAAAAAAAAAAAAAAAAGATGATTCGAGAATTTCTGGACTAATCCATTTCTAAGAACTATCAATATATAAGATCGGAAATAACTAAGTCATAGCTTGCTTATAGCAATAAAATTAGGAGAAATTTAAGATTTTCTTAAAAGACACGCTGATTCATTGTAGAAGATGGTCGATTTCCATCTGAGGGACTGTGGAGTTTAAGTCACAAGATTTAATTTCTGACGCCTACCCTCACTCAACAAAGCAGTTTCCGTTTGGGGCAAAGGTCCCGAAATATATACTTAAAAAATATAATGTTAAATTAAACAAAACTTAGGGTACGCGGTGTAGGTTTATAATGATTTTTTTTTTATTTTAATAGGTTGTTTTATTTTCCATTTATTTATTTATTTTTTTTTCCTTATTGTGAAACACCCCCATCTCCAACCTATTAAAATTTCATCTTAAATTTGGAAAATGATGCCGTATTCGATGAAATTTTTTTAAAAAAAAAGCAAAGATTAAAATAAAATTTCAAAAAATGAAGGGTACTTTTTTGGACATCATCCCCTGGTTGAAAAGTCACCAACCGCCACTGATATATATATATATATATATATATATATATGATATATATATATATATATATATAAATATAGAATATTCATGAATACGAGGGATTTATACACTTTGAATAGGCTTGACTTCATAGAATAGAATCTTTTTACAAATAAGGATTGACTCCGACTTCTATTGCAAAAGGGAATATGGAAAGAATTTACAAAGCGCTTAGGAATAAATAATATGAATAATACAGATTTATCATAGTGAATAAATCTCATAAGACGTATTTAAATAAAAATTCCAATAAATATTAAAGTCAAATTATATTGTTTGTGAGTATTTCAATTTTTACTATATAACTATAAATGAACATATTTTATGATAAATTAAGTGAGTTAATGAAGACAATTAGTAATTGATCGCGAATTTCACATTGAGGTCTTTTTGAGTTAGCCACAACGCGTTATGAACGTTTTTTCTCTCAATGAGCGTTTCGTTCTTTGAGCCTAACATGTAGGTATATATTTATTATTTTTAAAATGTCTGAAACGTACAGAAAAATCAGTTTGAAGCATTATTTTTTTTATTGTCTGTCTGGATTCAGATAACTATGATATCTAAATAACAAAAATTGTAGAAATTTCGTTCTGGTGCCAAAATTTTTTTATTTTCAATTCAAATAAGTAACTGAATAAATTTTGGGCTTTCTAGCTTCTGAATAGCAGAAAGAAAAAAAGTGAATTCTCAATAGGAATCTTTTCAGGGTTGTAGCTAATGAGTTGTAAGATGTCAAAAGTTTATTTAACTTATGTAAGACCTAATTTAGAGTATTGTTCTGTGGTTTGGGACAAACATCCACAACGATTAGAGAAAAATTGATATGGTACAAAGGAGGGCGGCTAGATTTGTTTTTGGTAAATTTGATAGGTTTAGTAGTGTCACTTCAATGATTAATGAATTAGGATGGTCTAGTTTATTGGAGAGAAGGGAATGGGCTAAATTGAAAGTGATTTTCAAAGCCTATAAGGGTTTTAGGAGTTGGGAGGAAATAACGAATAGATTTCAGGAACCAAGTTATTTAGGTAGAGCTGATCATAGAAAAAAGATTCGTAAGCCAAGATTCTTGAAAAATATCGGTTTACATTCATTTGTAGGATCTGGCATTGATTTGTGGAACAGTCTGTCTGTTACTACTTGGGATTATAGTCCTCTGCCCCCTATGATTAAATCAATTATAAATTTTGTCAAGTCCTAGAGTTGTGCAAAATTTTATTTAGTTCTCACAAGCAGAGATTAGGTGAGGTAGAGAGAGGTCATACCATCCTTGTTAAGGTTTTGACCAGGTTTCCTTAACAGCTTATGGCAAATGCCGGGATGGCTAATGCGTCGCTTGCTCCTGGTATCGGGTTTTTGCGCGGAATTTTTTAATTACTTTTTGTCTTTTGATGGAAATCTATGGTCATGTTATTTGTTAATGAGCATACATTTCTAATTTTTTTTTCTTCTTTTTTTTTTACTTGTTTATTATTTGTTAAATTGTTGTAATTAATTTGTATTGATGTTTATTAATGTATTGTAGCTAGATTGTATTGATGTTTGGAAGACCTAGCCACCGAGGCTTGTGCCTCTAAGCAGGTCGAGAAATAAAGATTTATTTATTTATTTATTTATGATATTTGAATTTATATTTATTAGATTAATAAGCTTAAATCACAAGGAATGACAACGCTTTCGCCAACTGTTTTATCCCTATCTCCAGAGACTGGAACTCGCTTCCAGCTACAGTCTTCCCCGCAACTTATAACCTTCAGCTGTTTAAGACCCGCATCCACAGATACCTTCAACTCATACCCAGCCCATAAAATCCCCTTCTTTTCACTATGGAGGGGCCAACCCAGCCCTTTAGGGGATGCACCATTTTGGTGTATCTCCTTCTCACATCAATATCATTAAAAAAAAATTGAAAACGAGTCCAGAACTAGCTGTCAAAACGTCTTTTATCCTGATGAAATTATCGAATTTAAAATGTGCAATCCAAACAGTTTCAGTGGAAACTTCTCTTTTGATAAATTCAACTTTCAACGTTCGCTGAAAAAATATTGCCACAATAATAAAACTTGGGGAGAGCGTACCAAGTTATAAATTTTTTTTAACATTATTCTCGAATTAATATTTGAAATTAGAAAATTAAAAAAAAAAGTATAGTATATTTGGTGCTATCACAGAATACTGCATATCTCGCGGAGACACGGGGTTTAAATAAAATCGTCTTGAAAAGAATGTGTAAAATACCAAAAAGCCTTAACACCACAAAAAAGAGGAAGCTTAGATATTTCGGACACATCGTGCGGAAAAGAAAGTAGAGATTAGTTCAGGTTATTCTTCATGATAAGCTGAATGGAATAAGAAGACGTCGGATATCCCGGCTCGAAATTATTGGCAATGGACGAAGAAAATATCTTTGGAACTATATTTAAAGCGGTGGAAAATAAGATTATGTAGGCACTAATCTCAAACGTCAAAAGAAAGATGAAGAAAACCCCAAAGAAGAACAATTTGAAAGAAAAATTAAAGATTGTTCATCTGTTTATATAAATATTTTTTAGTATTTTTGTGACCATAGTTTTCAATGGCCTGCATCTTAAGTTTAAATAAATATAAAAATAGTATAATAAATGTAACTTTTAAAGGCTTGGTGCGTACTAGATATGTTTTTTATTTATAAGTAGCTTCAAGGCCCGCCTTCGGCTAGCCCCACGCCATGGACACCCACGTGGCTGTTTTATTGATGTTTTATACACGTGTAAAGAGCACTTTCATATATCAACTCTTGTGAATTAATTGTAATAGATTGATGAAGAGGACAAAGTATATCTCTTTATGAATGAATTTAAAAAAATTATTTTTCCAGCAGAAGACAATATTTTATTGTCCCCTTCTGCTACTCAATTATTCGACAAAAAGAACCTTTCAACTTAAATTAAAATAAAGTTTTTGTCTTGTAAAAATTCAATAAATAAGGTAAAAATCGTCATTTGGGGAGAATTATCCTATTAAAAAATTAAAAATAATAAACTTTTAAAGTTTATTATTAGATCATAGAAAATTCAGGTTTAATTAGGCTCAAAATAGGTTTTTAATAATTTCAATAGGCTGAAATTTCCTAGATTTCAAAACAATATAAAAATGGGTTTTCAAATGATTTTGTTTTCTTTAAAGAATTCTACGGGCTAATTGAATTTTTGGTTTTAATCTTTAAGATATATTTTTATAAAAATTCCAAAAGCTAATGAATTCCTTTCAGTTACTTTAGTTAGTATAGTTTCAATAATCCTTTATAATTAACTTTGAAATAAATAAATAATATTGAAATGAATGAATGAGCTTGAATACAAAAGCCAAAAGGCTTAGTTCTTTTGAAATGGCTGAGGGTCTTAAATACAATAGAAAAAGGATGAGGTGAGATTCCCAAGGGTATTTTTAAGAAAAATTATTTTTAAATAACATATTTTATTTGAAATTAAATATTTTTCATCTATATATATAATCAAAAGCTTGGCTCGAACTTTTTTATTTTTAACCGACTTCAAAAAAGGAAGAGGTTCTCTATTCGACTGAATTTTTTTTTGTGTCTATGTTACCTCATATCTCCGCCAATTGTGAACCGATTTTGAAAAAAAATTCGCATTGGGTTCAGTCTACCTTTCGATTGGTCCCATTTTTTTCATAGGTATTAGACCTTTTTTGTTAGGTTTGTTTAGGCCTAACTTCTTTGTTTATGAACCGATTTCGATGATCCTTTTTTTATTGGAAAGGGGGTATCTTAGGGATGGTGTCATATTAATTTGGTCAAGTTCTGAAGATATGATCACTATTAATAACATCACTAAAAAGAGGAAAATAAAAATAATTTTTAAGAAAAAAATAAAACCAACTTCAAAAAATTAAATGCAACAAATAAAATACACTAAAAGGTATAAAATAATTATTATCTTATTTAGTTACAACTAAACGACGAAATATTAACATGAAATTACTTTTTGAAGTCGGTGACAAACATATACCTTTCATGAATCGCACTCGACGGATCTTACTTAGTACGTTTGGAGGATATGCTTGCTTATAGGTACAGTTTGTTTGGTACCGACTTCAAAAAGTAATTTCATGTTAATATTTCGTTGTTTAGTTGTAACTAAATAAGATAATAATTATTTTATACCTTTTAGTGTATTTTATTTGTTGCATTTAATTTTTTGAAGTCGGTTTTATTTTTTCTTAAAAATTATTTTTATTTTTCTCTTTTTAGTGATGTTATTAATAGTGATCATATCATCAGAACTTGACCAAATTAATATGGCACCATCCCTAAAATACACCCTTTCCAATAAAAAAAGAATCATCGAAATCGGTTCATAAACAAAGAAGTTAGGCCTGAACAAACCTAACAAAAAGGTCTAATACCTATGAAAAAAATATGACCAATCGGAAGCTAGACTGGACCCAATGCAAGAAAATTTTTCAAAATCGGTTCACAATTGGCTGAGATATGAGGTAACATAGGCACAAAAAAAAAAAAAATTCAGTCGAATAGAGAACCTCCTCCTTTTTGAAGTCGGTTAAAAAATAGATAGTTTTTTAAATCTTTGTTGCAGTTTTTTTTTGCTAGTTTAGTTCTTTTATTGTTTGGCAAGCTATGTTGGCTAACCTGAACTCTTTTTAGTTTTTCCTGAATTTTCCAATTTTCCGGGCAACTTTTCCAATGTTTTTTTACGTATTAACCTGAATTGGACTATTACGAACATTTAAAAAAAAACATTAGCCAAATCGGTCCAGGCATTTGAGAGATCCGCGCTTACAAAGAAAAAGAAATTCATTTTTATTATATAGATGAAGGATGAATAAAAATACAGTATTTTTAATTAAGTGATAGATTAAAATTTTACGAGGGCCTATGCCACCTCTTCCTCAGTGGATAATGTCAAGTCAGATAATGGCGAGTTTAATGAGTGTAAAAAAGGCATTAAATGATTCATATTAACATGTGTTAAAATTTTTTAAATGTACTTACGCACCAGCTCACCAATATGCCAACCACGTCAGTTTACCCAAATGTAATGAAATCAGCTTAATAATTGGATATATACATAATTGCAATTTTTCCAAAACACAAGGCAACACATAACACTTATGTTCATAATATTTGATTCGCATATAAACTCGCCATTATCCGACTTCATAGGTGCGGTAGACCCTCGAAATATTTGGATCTATCCAGGATCGCCGACCATATGTGAGGTGCACGACGGCGTCAAGGCCATAAAGACGACCAGTGACCATGAAATATTATAACGATCAAAGTTGAATTTAAAAAAGTACTATCTTACTCTAGGAAAAAATACTTTAAAATATATTTTAGGTTAAAAATAAAATAAAATGAGAGAGTCTTCTGTTTTTTAAATAAAATAATTTTTAATTATTTCTAGAGACTATAGTTTCGAAGGCATTGCCTTCTTCATCAGTCTATCACAAATATTTCAAATTAGTTACAAATTAAGATTTATACATAGAAAATTTTGAAAAATATATAATGTCTTTTTCAAAATTTTCTATGTATAAATCTTAATTTGTAACTAATTTGAAATATTTGTGATAGACTGATGATGAATAATGCCTTCGAAACTTAGTCTCTAGAAATAATTAAAAATTATTTTATTTAAAAAACAGAAGACTCTCTCATTTTATTTTATTTTTAACCTAAAATAAAAACAATTCTGTTACCATCGACAGTGAAATCTTTTATTCAACTTTAAAATATAATTTTACTAATAACTTCATATAACCTTCTTTGTGGTCCTCAAGGTACTTAAATTAGAATATTAAATTTCATCAGAATTGGTCAAGTCATTTTCAAGATATTTAGAAAAAAATAAAAAATAAAGTACTAATGTTTGTGGGCCGATAGGTACCAAAAACTAATGAGCGCTTCATTTTGTTAAAGAAATGGTAGATTTTCAATTTCACTTCAATTGGTTGCTTCGCATTGGATAAAGTAAAAATGGAGAATGGATTGCGCCTTTTTTCCAATGTAGTCATACCCTTAACTGATCTGGTAAATCAGTTGTCTATATAGCAGGGGCTCCAATTATTCGAGGTGTTGCTATAAAAAATAATGACCTGACTGCTTCTGTCAAACAGCGAGCGTGTGGTGACAGGTTTGAACATGATTGTGTTGTGCTTCCCCCAGTCTCTGGTCGCTAGACAAGCCTGTGTGTCGCTAAGTTTGTTTGTAGCATATAAAGGTGTTAATCAGTATTTCGCACGACAACGCAAAGGGGACTTGGCGCGTCTCTGGATATATCAATTAACTAAATAAAAAAACCACTGAAAACAAGCAAATAATTTTTATTCATCCTTCATTATAATTAAAATAAATATGTGATTGCATTAGACAGAAGATAAGGCTAGGCTAAGAACTTTTAATATTTTAATGAAGCATAAAGATACAATTGAAAAGTTTTTTTTTACCTAGAGTAGCAGAGTTGTTGAATCATAAAGAGAAACAAAAGGGTTGTCTTCTGATTGATGCAAATAAACATATATGGTATATATATTATTTATTTGTTTGAAACTATGGTTTCGAAAGCTTGGCTTACATAATCAGTCTTTTTTTAATTATAAATATTATTTTTCATAGCCTCAGTATCTCGTGAATATTGAAAATTTTTGTTCTTACTAAGCAGACAAGCTCACTTAATATTTAACTGAGCTTGTGTGCTACAGTTGAACATTAACTGATCTTGTGTGCTAAAGTTAAACATTAACTGAGCTTCTCTGCTAAGTAATAACAAAAATTTTCAATATCCACACGATACTGAACACATGACAAATAAATTAAGCCACTCAACACATACAGTTAAGAAACCCCAAAATTTCCAAAATTTGAGGCTCTCTCACACCTCCATTTCACAATGAATTCAATTTAAAAAAAAATAGCCTATTCGACTTACAGAGTTCTTTACAAGGATACTTCACACCCCATGATAAAAAAATATATTTTATTTTCAACGCAACAAAAAACTCGACGCTCCTAAAATAAACATTCGATTAAAATATTATTACATTTAGCTTTTAAATATCAAGCTTGTATCTTATTTAGCTCACGAACTACAATGCTCTACCAGACGTCTAGAGAGATAGATATTGTATCAAGACTAATATGGAAACCCGTTTTACTTTGGAACCGGGTCCTAAAAAGAGGATAAAATGTCAATCAGACTATCATAAAATCATCTTTCGACACCCACGTGGTTTTTCCCTCAATTTTATTAAATGATTTTTAAATAATGTTAATTTTAAAATAAATTTAATATTTAAATTAGAATATTTTGTGGTAAAATTTTTGGATGTCTTGGATATTCAAGGTGCTGATGATGCCGTCTTAAGCGAAACAACATGTACATTGTCCACCCATTAACTGCTTACACAATAAAATAAAATACTAAAATTACTTTAATGTTCACTTGATTTTTATTTAGAACCAAAAGTGTTCCCCAAGACCTTCAAAATTTTTACAACAAAATATTCTAATATGAGTAAATAAGGGAACAACTGTCCAGCACCCTGTATGAAGATTTTCTACTTGATATTGATATCATACTGGTATATTTATAATATTGGGCTTGCTGAACGATTGATCTCTCTGAATGGTCAGGCTTTGGGTGTTAAATAAATACGGAGGAATTCAAAAATGATTTAAAATCTAAAATTTTCAAACAAAAATAGTAGAAAGCTATTTGTCCTAGAAGAGTCCCTATATTTAAAAGGAGACATATGACTATAAATCTTAATGAGCCAAAAAATTTGTGGAGGGGAGGGGTTCTTTCATAAATGATAATAAATTATTTATTTTAATAATTATCATTTACTATTATATTCCCTATTAGAAAAACATTTTGACCTGTTCTCAATCTTGACACTACCAGTGGCGTACCGAGGGGCCGATGATTATAAATTATTTTGTTTGGGGGATCATTAGAAATATATTTTAGCCTGTCCTCAATCTTGACAATAGCAGTGGCGTATCGGGTAGGGGGTGATAATAAATTATTTATTACGAGAGGCGGTAATTAGAAAAACATTTTGGCCTACGGCCTAGGGGAAACCAGGGGGACCAGTAAGATGCCCGCCGAAGTCGGGATTCACAGCTGGTTAATATGTAGAATGAAATAATTTCAATTTTAAAAATTAAATAAATTCAAAATTTATTTAATTTTTTAGATCAAATACAGTAGAACCTCGTTTATCCGGATTAACTGGGACCAAAGGCAAACAGGATAACCGAAAATCCGGATAATCCGGATTACATGGGTAATAAAGACAAAACAAGTCCTCAGATTAGCGAATTTGAATTTATTACGATAAAAAAACAACATATTTATATCAAAATTACATAGAATTGTTTAAAAAAATACATACTTACATACGTTAAAAAAAATAAAATAACTTTTCACATCATTTCATTTCAAAGTTCAGACTTCGTCAATATAAAAATATAAGAATTAAAGCGAATTTTTGGTGAAATTATAATTACATTCTTGCTATCAGAAATTAAAATTATTTTTAATTCTAAACTGACCACCAGTGAAGGAACATCAAATTTTCAATATCCATACGGTATTGACTCCATGAAAAACAACATTTAAAATTAAAAAAGACTGATGATGAAGACCAAGTCTTCAAAACTATAGTCTCAAACATATAAATAATATATAGATACATATATATCATCTCGATATATATGTGTGTATGTTTATTTGCATCAAGCAGAGGACAACCTCTTTGTTTCTCTTTGTGAATCAACAACTCTGCTACTCTCGGCAAAATATAAACTTTTCAATTTAAAATTATTATTTATTAGAACATTTATTAAAATTAAAATGTCTACAAATTCGATCCAGATAATCCGGAGGTCCGGATAAACGAGGGCCGGATAAACGAGATTTTACTGTAATTTTACTTTTAAGATAATTTGTGAGGATAGTCTGCTCGAAACGGCTCTGTTTCTAATCAATTCTACGAATTCTACTAGTTTACGTGATAAAATAAATTGACACGTTCTAATGTGGCCATCCACTTGAATTTACCATACAATTCTTGTTGAGTTTGGTACAAGGGCCTAGTTTTTAATTTTTTGACCCCCCCCCCCCCCATTTTGGGGTTTGTTTTTGCATTTTTAGTATTCTAGGGGCCCACTGATTATGTATACAAAATTTGGTTCAGTTTGCTCAAATGGCCTAGATTTTTATTTTTTGAGCCCCCATGCCCCCCTAATTTTGACGCCAGAAAAAAAAATATTTTCGTTATTTTAGGTACATTTTATAGTATTTTTTAGTATTCATTTTTCTTGTTTTTTAGTTTGAAAAAATTTTAATTTTAAATTTTAACCCTCCCTTCCCCCTTAATTTTGGGTCGATATGCACCAAATCTAATCAGCTCTTAAACTACGTGTGAAATTTGGTTTTGATATTCACACTAGTTTTGGAGCTAGCTCGTCCACAAAATTTGCTATCGCACAGACTAACAGAATAACACACTAACAGACATTTTGACAAAACAGTTATTATCTCGAAAAATATAATTTTTTCGATGTTCACTTATTGGAGCTTTTGTGTAGACCAAAATGCCATGGTTTAGCCCAATTTTTTTTATCAAAATAGTTTCAGCCGTTTTTTAGATATTTCAAAAAAAATATAAAAAAAAAAAACTTTTTTCATGCATGATTACAATACTTGAGCATACCCTGTATGGTAAAGTAAAAATAAAATGAGGATAGAATATCACTATATTATCAAAACATACCTGTATTTTTGTCTCTGCTACATCAATTTTTCAAATAATTTGTGGTCTCAATTAGTAGGTAAAGGAATGAATTAAAATATTCAAAGTGGAAGGTCCGCGGAAGGAAACTGGAGAAAAAAAGCAACTGGCTAGGCAGGAGGAGGGTTGTTCACTGTGTCCATATCTCGGACTGGCCTTTTAATCAGTGTTTGTTGGGGAGAGCAGTCGCTGGTGCCTGTTGCAAGAGATACAAGAGCCGGAGGACGGAGGTAGACGGATGGGTTGGCCTAGAACGGATTGCCGCCTCGGCGGCGACGGGCTTCCGACCAATCGATAGGCGGCCCGAGGGGAGCACAAATTTCGGGACGTTCGCCCCTAGAAAATTCCACATGAACCAAAGATATCCAAGGGCTCACTTCAACTGCAACTGCTTTTCTTAATGGAATCAACAAAATGAGAAGAGTGGCTGGCTGGTCGCGATAGAACCCTCGCCTCGGCTATTCGGCTAACGGAGGGGAACAATGTTTTGGAAAAATTTCAAGGAAATAAATAACAAAAATAAAAACGGTTCTTCTTTTTTATGTATTGATAAAATATTTGTTTTTTCAAGCCAAAAGAATATGCTAAATTAAAATAAAATTAGAGAAAAAAGTGAAGACTTCTTCTTCAAGACTCTCGGTACGCTTTCCGGCTAGATCCGTCATAGTAACAAAAAAAAGAAATATTAAAAAGTTATAATTTTTTTCAATTTTTTGAGTGATTTATATATAATAACATATTTTTATTTTATTCAAGATAATTTCATCTCCAAGATAACCTGATGGAGAATGGTGTAGGTTCGAAGTGAAACACATAATAATAAAACTTGGGCAAGATGCGAGGTAGGTTTCACAAAAAAAAAATAAAACAAAAATGAGTTTTGAATTGGATATATTTCAGGGGTGAGCCCATCATCAGGAGTCAGAAAAAGTTTTTTGGCTCACTCCTGAATTATATCGAATTCAAAACTCAATTTTGTTTTATTTCTTTTTTTGTGAAACCTACCTCGCATCTTGCTCAAGTTTTATTATTATATTAAAATGTTTCACCTAGAACCAACCTATCTACTTAAAAGTTATTGAAGTGAAACATGTTTAATTTTATAATCTGATTCATAGTCTATTTTAAAAATATTAGTTTCTTTATAGTTGCTTTATACCTTCATTTTAAAGCAACTATTTTGCCCAATTCCCATTGATCAAGGGAGAATTTCTCCAGAAACATTCGGAAATTTAGTAAACATTTTGAGATTATTTTGATTTGATAAAAGAACTGTATCTTCTATTATAAATGGCTTATGCTGTCCCTAGTAGCACAATGTTTCAAACTATATAGTAATTATATGGTGGCTATATAGATTCTCAAAATCTATTTAGGCACTATATAGTTACTATCTAGTTTGAAACATTGTGCTACTAGGGGTCCGTCGCGAGCCACTCATTTAAAACCCACAAATAGTTTATGTCAAATTTATTAAAATTAGAAAATTTAAATTATTATTTAAAAATCCTCAAATGTTCAGTGCCAAAAAATCAAGAAGAGTTCTGGGCAGCTAGATGCCATCTAAAGGCGGGCTTCGCAGCTGCCTTATTTAAATTTCCTTTAATTTATTTTTTCCGTATTCCCGATTTAAAGTAATTAAATATGTTTCTATAAAAATCTTAAAAAAAAAAATTAAAAAGTTATAACTTTTTAATAGTTCATTATATTTTTTTATTACTAAGGCGGCTCTAACCAGAGACCCTCTTGAAAAATTATTAATTTTTTTTTTCTCTAATTTAATTTTGTTATAACATATTTTGGTAAAAAACTTTATTGATTCAATACAATAAAAGGCAATCAATAAGTTATTTCAAAAAATTAATGACCCATAAATAAAAATGCTTTAATCAATTTATTGCATCTTCCAAATTTAAATAATTCTAATTTATGTTTTTTGATTTGATTAACGTGGGAAAAAATTAATTTCGTAATTAATTTTAATATATATATTATTTTGGTTTTGGAAATAAATAATTTGATTAATTTAATTTTTTTTTGAAAACGATAAATACTTGTTTGAATGTTGTTTTGAAATGTTCAAATTTTGGCACCAAAACGATATTGCTACGTCGTTTCTTGAGTTATCGTGGGAATTGGAATTCAGACAGACATACAGCGAAAAAAAACATGGTTTAAACAAATTTTCTCTAAGTTTCAGCAATTTCCAAACATTTAAAATTTAAAGAATTTATATTTTAGAAATTACAGATTGTATATTTGCTTAATAAAAATTTTTTCAGTTAAGCCCCTTGAAGATAGTCAACTTATTATACGGCCATATACAAAAGTAAAAAAAAACATAACAACTAATATTTCACCCAACTTTATTTTTTATTTTAAACTGTAGTTCTGAAACTTCTGAAAAGTAAAATTTTATTTTCCTTTATTTGAAACAATTGGTACATTAGAAAGCTTTTTTTTATTTATGTTAGGCAGAAAAAACTATTTTTGAATTAAATATTTAATTTAGACTGAAGATGAAGAGAATGTTATCAAAACTCTAGTTTCAAAAGATTGATATTATACCAAGCAGAAGACACACTTTTTTGAATTATTTATTTTAATTTGAAGCTAAAAGGAACTATACACTTAATGCGTAAAATACTATTTAAAGCAGAGGACACAATTTTTTAAACATTTATATTAGACTGAAACTGAAGAGGACCTTATCAAACTACCAGCCATGGCCGCCTCATCAAATTTCGGCCCCGGGGCCCAAAATCCGAACCAGGCCCCTTATCATGGAATAAGTATGTGTTTTTTAATGAAGTGGAAAAAGTTGGTCACCCTACGCATTTTTTTCTACCATACCCCCTTAAATAAACATGTCACATCTGGACCGCGGGTCCGGGATCCACAGGTGCACTTTCACCCCCCCCCCCCCCTTGGCAATGTCTTACATCTATAAGGGGCATAGGCTTTGGATTTCTAACGGAGATGAAGTGTCATAATTAATAGTATTCAATTTTTGGCCTTCTTAATCTATTTAATTGGAATGCAAGCAACACGACTGGGATTGAGAAGGCTGTAAATATGCAAACAGCACATAATAATGTATGTAGACGGTCACCTATCTAAGAACTAACTACGCTACATGTTATATATTGCTTATTTATTTTGAGAATTATTATTTTGACAATTCTTGTAGTAGTAGAAAACCCAATAATTTGCAATATTTATATTAGTCTGAAAATGAAGGAAAAAGGGAAGTCCATTAATTTGTACTTAATTTTTAAATGATTAAAATACTATATAACATTAAACAGAAGACACAATATTTAAATTACTTATAAGAAGAAATCAAATATATGATAAAGTTTTGTCCGATATGGTTCGATCCTCTCCCATTGAATGTAATAATAAGAACCAATAACGAGTTGATTCAAACATAAAAATAACATTTGGGCTATTCTTAAAGAATTCAAATAAAATGTAAATAGCTAATTCCAATACTTGGATTCGAAATGTCTTGCTTAGTGACCAGATAAAAAAAAAACAATTTACATAGACTTTAATCCTGGCTATTATGGTTTCTAGCAATATTCACCCGTGGTAATATCCATCGATTTTGAATAGATATTAAAATCGAGAGAAATTAAAGGCAATCAGCACTCATTTGAATTCGTATTGACCAAAAATTAAATTAACATTAGAATTAAAATATAACGAAAGTTAGATATTGTTAAAATAAAAATAATTGTTCAATATAGTATATCTCCATAATTAATTCGGGATTATATTATTATTGGGCAACATTTGCTATGCTAGTGGCAATGTGGTATACCCTTAAGGGGTATAGCCGTCGCTGTTAAATTGAAGAGAGTTGCAAATCCTATATTTCCCTTAAGGCCTTAACAATCAATTCGAATGTGTTGCGAGTGGCATTTGAGTCAGCTCTAATAAAAAAAAGCAATCCAAAAACAAACAGTACAACATGTTGCTTAACAATGGTAGTAGCAATAGTTCATGAATGTTTTTCCTCTGCTGACTAAGAACTGATGATAGTCAATTCTTTTTAATACTCACATTTATATTAATTATATTGAACTTGAAATTGAAATTTAGATTTTGAAAAATACAAAAGTTATACTGAACCCTGACCTCAGAGATTACGTCAGAGATTAGCTTAGAAAAATTTATCCCGAAAATGTACTGGACGCATTTTTATTTAATCAAAAAATTTATACATGATATTTTTTTTCTACCTTTTTAAAAACTAATTAAATAGAATTTAAAATTATATTTTATATGAAATATTATAGTTTTTGTATTTATTTATGTATAATGCCTAAATAGGTTTATTCTAGAAAGGAAAAAAATAATTATAACAAATTCTACACTAGCTATAGAGCTAGAATTTTATATTCTTATATATAATGCAATCAACAATGAAAAAATCGATAAATTTAAAAGTCTCGTGAAAATTTGAAAAGAAAGTAGTGAAAAACAATTTTTATTCAGCCATGTCTTAAAAATGTTAAATGCCTTCTTCTTCAAGCGCCATATTGGATTCTGAGCGTCGATGGTTACTGTGGAGAGTATTCTCTACATTGTAATTTTCCTGGGGAAATTTTTTCACAGGGGGGGTTTCCTATTGCGTTCCCCTATAGTTAAATGGATACAAAAACCAAATCTCAATCTCAATTTTGGGACCACCTAAAGAGCTCACCACCAAGTTTTGGTTAAGATGGAGTTCTTTCTCGAAAGCACTTCCTATATTGTAGATATATATAGGGGGAGAGAGATTTTGGGGTCATATATTTGAACAAAAACATTTCTATGTGCTCTGTAGCTTTATTTGGACTACCGATTAAATATCAACATTTTCCGGGCTAATATATGGTATATTTACAGAAATAAAATAATATGAATTGCATTTGAATAATACATTATTAACATTTTCAAAAGTTAAAAGTAAATAGCTATACTTTCATAAGAATTTTTCATTAAAATATGCTCACTTGTAAAATTTGCCAAAATAGAAGGAAAATTCAATCGTTAAAAAGTCGCGATATTTGTAGGTCGTTCTTGAAACCTTCCTTAAATTATCTTATTTTAACCAAAAATTGAATTAGAGCATTCTAATTTTATTAAGACTATCGATTTATATCAAAATTTTTGAAATCTAAAACATCAATAGTTTTATATAGTATATAAAAGGCAAATACCAATAGTAGTAGAGTACAAATTCCTTTAGAAAATCAAGGAGGTGAACAAAGTCCTAAATTTGAGGTGCTATTGATTATTTTTTATAATCTCAGAATTGTTGTTTCGCCTCTTCGGAAATTGAACAAGAAAGTCAAAAATGCAATCCGACTATTTTACCCGGCCTATATATCAGATACGGTTACATCTAGGAGAGCAAGCAGCCATGTGCCCTGATTACATTTTTGGCATTTGGGTTCAATTCCCGAAGAGGCCAAACAACACTTCTGAGAAAATGAAAATAATATATAACACATCGGATTTTTAGTAATTGACAAACTCTCTTGATTTTGTTATCAATGTTTTTCATGTCATAATAATTTATAACTGAAACTTGTATTCCTGTAAGAATTGCCAAAATGAACATAAAACTCTTTCATTCTAGGATCGCATTTAATTGAGAAAAATTAATTAACTCTAATGCATGTTTTTTTATAATATTAATCATTATAGTAAAATTGGTGTTTGAAATAATATTGTTTTTTTAGTGTCATTCACTCGTCCCAGCTTTGTGATTTTTACTCTTAATAAGTTTCACTGTAGGGATTCGGCTTGTTAGAGCTACCGCTTCTGCATCGTCTTGATGACGATGTTGGAGCCGGAGGCCCAAGTTCTGGCCTTGCTCGTGGTAGAATAAAAAAAAAAAAATAGTTGGTGAAAACCCGGCTCCTCCCCTAACACTACTACCCCATGATAAAAGAATCATACTATATACCGACTGGCTAATTGGACTATGTATCCGAAGTCAACCAAATAAAAAAAAAGTTTTACTTCAAAAATTTAAGATTGTTTTTTGTTTAAAATTAATCACAAAAATAAAAGCTTCAACAGCTTCATTACTAATTGTTTTGTCTTTATCCCAAGTCCTAAATATTTTCTTTTTTTCTAGAACACAAAACATGTACTAACCTTATGAAAACGTATGATTATCAAAGAGTTAGTGCATTTTTAAAAAATTAAAAATTAACGAATTTTAATTACTGTTGTAAAAGTGAAAAAAAAAATTGAGGTACAATACGACTTATGTTTTAATGTCATCATCGATTGAATATTAAATTGATAGTTGTAATAATTAATAAAAAGGTCTATCAATAATTAAATACATATCATGCAATTATCGCATAAATAACAAATTATGAAAAAAAACCGAATCCAGAGAATAGAATTGATTTATGGTGTTTATTTTTTTTGTTTAATTATAATAATTATATAATAATAAATTAATATAGAAAATTTGAATATTTTAATTTCGTGAATGATGAGAGAAAATTAAGCATTTTTTTCATTTTTAGAAAAATAATAATTTAGTGAAAATCATTAATAAATATTAAAAATACGAGTAAATTTAAACATTCTTTAAAAATTAATAAAAGTGTATAATAATAAGTATGCAAAAAATATAGCTTTAATGAATGGTTTATTGAATATTTTCCCAATATTCTATTTCATATCTGCTTATTATGACGCTTTTTTAGTCCGGTTTATTTGTTCTTACAATAAACAAACAGATATATTCTTTGAAAATTATTTATATTACATTAGAAACAGAACAGGTTATTAAAATTATAGAATAAAGAAAAAAAATCAATTTAAACAAAAGAATCACCCGGGGTTCGAACTTGCGACCTACGAGCTCTTAACTATTGTGATTTCAATCTCTGAACCCAAATTAACTGAACTACTTAAATTTTATTTATTTAATCTTTTCCTTATTTATTTTTATTACGATTAAAACACCAAAACATTGATCAATTGAGATTTGCATGGGTGTTTCAAGATTAGGTTATGTTACATTTAAGAAAACTCAACGAAAAGAGAAGTTAAAATTACAGACTTATAAGTCAGGTAAAGTAACCAGATGTTTTATACTGGAATGTGGGACATGAATCTATATTTATATAATTATTTTATTATCATACTAGCTGTAAGGCCCGCTTTCGGTGGCCCTCTTGCTACTCAGGGGACTTGCCCCCTGGACCCCCACCCCGAAGTCCACTCAGCACCCCCACCCACCTCAACACCCCAATTTACAGACAAAACCTTAATTACAACTAAATAAGCAGATCAGTTAAGGGTATGTCTAACCTGAAAATAAAGGCGCAAGCCATTTCCCCATTTTTTTCTTTATTCAATGCGATGATATTTGGACAGTTATCAGTAGACGAAAAAATATAATTTTAAAGGGGAATATAGTTTTAGAACTTTTTTAATTGAAGGCAGTAATCTGGTTTTGCTGTAGCCTAGAAAGAGCATACATAATTATATTTCACATCAGCATAATCACAAAAGTCTTTCAAGACGGCCTCTAGTGTCGCTAAATCCCAACATCGACTTTGTAAAAATATAAATAATTAATAAATATAATTTTTTAACCCAAAATACACAATATTGTCCAATGTGGGACACTTTGTGAGACATTTTCGATGTGGGACAAGAAACCAAAGTGTGGGACAGTCCCACCTAATGTGGTCACTTTAAAGTAAGGTAAACAAAAATTACAACACTAATCACAACACATGGGACAGACACAGACAAATCTAAAATATTCCAGGGATAACTCAAATATGTCGATGTCATGAGAAATCTAATGTGCAGACTTTTGATTAGGGACCTAAATATCTGTTATAAGTACCGTGGTAAGAAATTCTGAATAATTCGGCAAACCTGGTTCTCTGGGTTGATAAAAAATATATTTGCCCATATTAAATTTAATTAGAAATAAAAAAATGTATTACACTTCGGAAAAATTAGAAAATTAGTTAAATTTTAATAAACTAGAAAATGTTATTTTAATTTCACCTTGGTTGCTCGTTTTTTTTCTTCTTTTAAGCATGATTGTATTCTACATCTGTATGTATGTGTGACTGTCAATATGGATTAAAATAGCTACGATATATCAAAAAGAGAACGACCTATCATAGAAAGCTCGTTCACCTGCCAAAATATTTATATTTCAAAAAAAAACTTAAATTATTAGATTTTGACTATTCTAGCTTCAGAACTTCTGATTCAGAAATGCATTTAATGAGATAAAAATTGAAATGTTATATTGATCCCTACAATCAAATGAGGATAATGAACGGAAATTA
Organism: Forficula auricularia; assembly: GCA_024734495.1. Taxonomy (NCBI): domain Eukaryota; kingdom Metazoa; phylum Arthropoda; class Insecta; order Dermaptera; family Forficulidae; genus Forficula; species Forficula auricularia. The sequence continues at coordinate 5,932,872 of JALMQS010000087.1, forward strand.
AATTAATTTAAATTAATAAACAGCGCCTCATCGCCATGATTCACTTTTCTAGTTTAAGCTGTTCACAACGAACTACCGAATCACTACCATTTTCAGAAAAAAACGTACCGAGCCTTAAAAAAGTGTTACGCTTTTTCTTTAAATTTTGAAGCCTCTCATTATTCAAAGTTTAGTACATTTGTATTTAAAATTTTCATAATAAATCGAGTTGAATAATGATCCTGAAGTGGTAACTTTTCGAGAATGAAAAAATAATCAAAAACGAGCTAAAACATATTAATAAATAAAATTGTGTGTATTTGTATTGCAAAAATTGATTAATTCAAAAGGTTAAAGCCCTACAAAGCCTCAGGTTGGACAATTTAAAATTATACAGAGAAAGACTCACACTATCAACAATCAACAGATGATCAAAAGCAAAAAAGTCTCGGACGGACAGCATAACTCTCCGTTATTTAAAAAGAAAGACGACGAAATCGGACTTGTTGAGAGAAAGAAAAAAAGAATCGAAATGTCTTTACCCCTTAGAATTAACTTTCCTTTCATGTTTATCGTCTTATTTTACAAACAAAACCTATTTCGAATCGCCATGGAATTCGCAAAATCAATTTATCATCATCAAATATAATAGTCTCTTTTAGGTGAAATAGGAAGAACAAAAAAGAATTCTCCGAGTAAGAGCTAAAAACAACTGGCAATCATCGATTACGTAGAAAGAAAAGGAAAATCGAGACATAAAAATTATGAATCTCGTTTAAAAAATTAAAATTGGAAAATTGGAGAAAAAAGTAAAAACGTTTTGAAGACACGGCGTCATCTAGAAAAAAATTGCTGATTTGGGGGTACAAAGAGAAAAATGAAATTGAAAGATCGAAATTAATTAATTAATTAATCCCCTTAAGAAAAGTCGTTTTACCCTTTCTCTTCCATCAAGACATAGTTGTCCCACAAGTTTATACCAAATTACTATTGGGTTAAATTAAATTGAAATAGTAGAATTTTAAAAATTGAAGAAGAGACAATAAAAGAGTGTGTCTTCTGCTGGAATGATAAATTTTTAATTTATTTATAACGAGTTATTCCAGCAGAAGACACTCTTTTATTGTCTCCTTCAATTGGGTTAAATATTACCAGAAATGCATGGATCTAGTTAGTTTTCGTGTTTTTAGCATTTTTCCGAATTCGGCAACATTGGATAGACACAAACATGTGATTGTAGCCACTTGCTAAGTTTTCCGCAATCAAATAATGTATTTAAATTTTAATCGAAATATTATTTTGGAGAGGTTTGAATTTTATGTGGGATCAAAAATAAAAAAAATATTTGTTATCATAGTGTGAGGTATTCCTGTAAAACTCTAAGTAAAATTATTTTTAATTCATTTATATTTACCTCGATTTAAAATCACGGTTTGAGAGAACTCCAAAATGGACGATTTAGTTGATTGTTGTACCTGTCGGCGTTTAGAAATGACTTAACCTTAAATTAGGAAATAAATTCCACATATTCACTCATTCTCTCCTTTTCAATTATAAATAAGAAGGAATTTGATATGTCAAGTATTCAGGAAGATATAATCATTTTCCTGCTGCCTGTCTCCTCTAGGTGAGCCTGGAACCACCAAAGGAAGCTCAAGGACAATTTCTACATCAAACACCAAAAAATCACAGCGATAAAAAAACGCAAAGAGCTTCGGGGGTCAAACCCACTTCGAAAGCAGAGTTCCTCTCCAGTATGGCATTTACGGAAAGACAGACCATTCAGTTAGTATATAAATTAGATACGGAGCTGTTGCCGAATTCGATTATTATTGGTAACCAGTGCTGAAGACATGTAGGAATCGACTTAAAATAAAAAAATAACGATCGATTCTTATCTAATACTAAAGGAATATGATAGGTTTTCAATTTTATTTCACTCGGTTAAACGGTGTAGAAAAAATCGCAGACGAAAAAAAAGGGTAACATACATAGGTACATTCCCATGGACTAAATGAAAAAACTACACTTTTTGGCTTCTGGACGAGACCCCGTGTAATTTTTGGCAAAACCGTCACGTGCCAAAATTCAACCTGATTGAATACTACAATTTGTGACTTTGGTTCAAACCATCAGTTTCGTAGTTTTTACCTGAGGAGCCTATGAAGTTGCGCTTAACGCGAGACTGATTCCAATACTTTATCGCGTGGATAAAGTAAAAATGGTAAATGGTAAAAGAGTAGACGGAGGAGAAAAAAAAAAGAAATGAATATTTTACATAGGGCCCCTAACCTTCTGCAACAATTGGTGTTCTACATTTTGTTGTTTTAATTTCTTTGTTTTTTCTTTTTTTTCTGGAGCTGTTGTATCAGATCGTTAAAGGATAAAGGGTAGTTCGTTTTGTCAAATAGAAAGACGCCAAAGTTTCGAAACTTTGTATGACAGTGGCGGTGAAATGCATTATAAAAGCATCGCAATTAAGACATCGGTCGAACGTTTCTCATAATTAAACAGATATTATGAAAACAAATAAAATTAATTAAGCTAATTAAAACATGAAAAGAAATTTGTTTAAATATAAGCCGATTAATTCAATATTTATTTCAATTATTTATGATTTATTCAACCACTTGTTAAACATACTTGAAAATATTCTAATTTAATTGTTTTAAATTTTAATCTTCAAACATAATCGGGTCACATCTTCGATCTCACAAGATGTATCCTAGAATGAAAACAATTTAGATCTACCATAGTAGTAGACGTGTTATACAGGTAGGCATCTTTTAACACGATATGTAAGCTTTTTTTAACACGATATTTGCCTTTCACAAAAATACCGTGTATTATGTAAAAGCGTTATTCGAATTTAGGATGTCATAAAAAATCAGGGTTTGTGTCATGATGCTGAGTCTCAGAAATGTTGAAAAGCATAGAATTTGAAACTTAAGCTAACAATCGGCTAGAAGAAATATCTAAAAATTTTAGATTAAATCAACTAGAGGTCCTTCTTTACTCTTGAATTAAGCTAATAGTAATTTCTAAAAAACGAATCTACGTTTTTTTTTGTTTTTGTTTTTTAAATATGGTAGGTATGCTTATCAAATGTTATTCTTTTTGACATTAAGGGCGCGAACCAAAGTCACAAATTGTAGTATTCAATCAGGTTGAATTTTAGCACGTGACGGTTTTGCCAAAAATTACACGTGTCTTAAAACTAGTACATTTTTTCACAATCTGCATACTTATCAAATAGTATTTATTCTAAAAATTAGTACGATGATTTCAAAGAAATGGCGACTATAATTGAATTACGTATAGTGCATCTATTTCGATAAATATTATTAAGCTGTAAATTTCAAAATTATATAATAATTGATATTCGAAGAAATTTTGGAGTGATTTTAATTTATTTATTAAATTTTATATATTTTATTTTGCTTTTTTTAAATATTATTATTTTTCAATTTTTCCGCCTGGCAGCAATAATCTATGGAGCCCCTGCTCTTTGGCTAAGAAGAAGCCCGCTAAGGCGGGCTACACAACTGTTTTTACACATATGGTAAGACAAATTACTTATTTTGTAAATAAAAAAGTAAAATAATGGACAAATTTTTGTCCCGTATTTCAGTTGATTAGCTACAATCTTTCAAGAGCTCTTCATATATCGATTTGTTCTGATATTCTGAATTTTTCGATTGGAAGTAGTGAACTTAGAAAGTCAACAATCTAATCATTAGGAATACAAACATTTAGGCTTTCCTTATGGACCATGGGTTGAATAGGTGAACTGTATCTCATACTTGTCGTAAAAGGCGTTGGATATGATGATAACAACGCCCACTCCGTAAAAATGATCCCATATATGGAAGCAACGCATCATCTCGGAACCCTAGGAAATTCACAAAATAGACTACACATGAGAGCAGTTCACAGCTATGCCAACCAGAACTAAGCCTCGTGGGAGTCCTCGTATTAGAGAGCAGAGAGGAACATGCGGGAAAGATCTGTTTAGAGAACCATGCTGAAGTTGGCTGAGAACCTTGTGAGCCAAACTAAGAAGAAGAAGAATACTCCCCTACTAACATTTTCGCAGAGAATTGAACTTTCTACGTCTTTCTATACTTGAATAATTGTCAGAACACTGTAAAATACAAACAGCACATGGTACCTGAAAAATGTCACCTTTCTCAGAATAAATTGCTACATTTATCTTATCTTTAATGTTTCTTTGGTAACCGAAACTTTAAACATGCCAAGACCATGTCCTAGTTATAATTACTAACATACTCAGTAACAGTTTTATAACTTGTTTATTGTCGCTATGAATGCTGTATAACCAAAAAGAACATTATAAATCATCATTATAACTAACAAGGCCAAAAAGAAAAAAAAATAATTGTTATTTTTTTTTTTTTAAGAAATGCTGGAAAATCCTGGAAAATACCGCACAGTTTATTTATGCTCCTTAATGGGGAATTCGAGAATGAATTTTTTCCTTTTCCTCATCCCTTAGGTTCTCTTTTAATCTCCTCCGAATGGCAAACGAAAGTCTAATTGTCTGCTTTTAAGCTTTTTCAATTGAATACTTAACAAACGCATCAGATCGCCCGTCTCTTTTTTAAGGGAGTAAATGAAACGTAATTTAAAATAAAGTAGTGATGTTCTTTTTATTTTTACAAGCAAGTAGGTATCACAATTCAAAATTAATTGTGTTTATGACCCAAATAATAAATCGAATACGTGTCTATGCATATTAAGATAGTTCTTTCTCTATAAAAGGACATGCCCGTAAATCAAACTCTCTGCTTGTGGTCGAATGTCACAACATACAAGAGGCGAGGGTCATTCCTTTAAAAAGTTTACATATACTAGCCCAAAATTTTAATTTAGGTTTTAGCCGGAAGTACAAGTTTTGAATCCCCTGGATCCAATCAAAAAGCTCATATTGCCGAGAGTAGGTATGTTTGAGTTTATAAGAACAAGCCCGCTCGCATACCTTACATTATATCTTACAAAATACTTGAGATATCATTATTTTATTCTATTCTTATTTTGATAAGAAGAGATTAGATGTATTAAGATAATTTTTTTATAATTATATGTTCACTAATTCTGGAAAACTTTTGGGTACACAAGCATGTAAAAATTGGTAATTTGATTGCCTCCCACACCGTCATTTTAAAGTGGATGAAATTGAAGAAAATTGCGCCTGATTTTACTTAATAAATTCTTTTCTGGGATACTTCACATTCCATGATAATTTTTTATTTTTATTTGCGACTTTTATTTTTATTCATCAACTCTTTAAAATAATTACCTGATTAAAAGGTTAATACGATTTCAGGAAAGATAAATACCTATATATAATTTGTAAATTTCAAAATTATATCTACTTTAGTTTATCACCTACAATGGTGGGAGTGGCCATTTTTATGTTTTGATTTTTTTTACCCGTCTGTGTTTAGAAACGACTTAATTTATAGTTATGAAAAATACCTCAAATTCACTCATTCACTTCTTGTCAACGACAAATAAGAATGAATTTGATATCTTAAGCATTTTAGAAGCTATAAGGTACAGATCTCTCGGTATGTGATCTGGGTAGATAGATCGCAGGGTACATTTAGCAGCTGATACCTGTATTTCTTGTTTTTTAAATTTTATCAAAATTCCTCTCTTATGTTATCTAATGGGGGTAAGTTTTATAGATCGTATAACATACCAATTATTTACTTTTACCATACGAATAGTCCAAGTATTGTAATCATTAACATGAAAAAAGTGTTTTCCTTCTTTTTCAAATATCCAAGCATTTACTTCTTTTGAGTTACAAAAATTGGGCAAAACCATTACATTTCTTTCTACAAAAGCTCACTAAGTGAACATCAAAATTATGTTTTGAGATAATAATTATTTTGTCAAAATATCTGTTAGTCTGTCCGTCTATTAAAACATTCTGGTTTGTCGGATGCCATTGATATGCGTTATCAAATTTTTGTGGACACGAAACTAAACTCAAAAACTAGTGTGAATATCGGAAACAAATTTCACACGTAGTTTTAGTCCCGTGAGATTAGGCTGATTAGCTTGGTGCATATCGTTATCCAAATTAAAGAGGTGGAGGGGGGGTTAAAAATTAAAAATCAGGCCATTTAGGCAAACTAAACCAAATTTTGTGGCCACAGTAAGCTCAAAAATGCAAACTATACGACTTCTTATTCAAAACTAGGGGGGGGGGTACGCTCTTAAAAAATGAAAATCTGGGCCATTGTACCAAACTCGGCTTCAAATTTTGTATACATAATCCGATGGGACCCCAGGAGTCTAAAAATGGAAAAACTAACCCGCCTCCCCTACATGATTATAAATTATTTTATTAAATATTAAATATAAGTGAGGGGACAGGTTGTATTGTAAAGTCAAGTGGATGGCCATATCAGAACACGTCAACTTATTTTATATATATTGTTGTCTGTCTACCTCTAGGGATGGCGCGGCGTGGCGTCACTTTTCTCTTTCTTCTTTCAACCTCGTTCGGCCCTCCCGAACACCCTCCTGAAGTCCTCTTGAGACCATAGATTTATTTATTTTCTGTACCCGTGTTTTTGTCGATCACCCCTGTTTTCTTCTTTCTATCTAATCTCATTTGAATATTGTCTTAATTTGTCGGTATTATCGATGTTTATCAGGAACACTTTTTTCATTTATAAAGCGAATCATCACTGTATTTTAACGATTAATCGGTTTAAGAATTTTTTTTAAATAAATTGAAGTAGACATCCACATGACTTTTCCAAACAGCTATATCCTCTGTATATTAATTTTGAGTCGATATCACTTTCTATGATCGCGAACAACCATTAATGGATAAGCAGTCGAAGAAGAAGATGATCACTTTCTAGTGTTTATATGTAGTCATTCTCGTAAGGCTTTAAAGGACTTCTATAAGAAATTTGACAGAGATCGATCAAAGGGTCTAGGACAGGGGTGCCACAGAGGTGTCCAAAATGTGGAACACCGGGGGTCACTTAAGTGGTTTGATATATGGCTGCGGGTTACAAAAATGATAAAAAAAAATAAAGACATTATTAAAAAAATCCCTTCTTTTTTCTGAAAAGTTTTTCTTTTGCCGAGAGTAGCAGTTGTTGATTCATAAAGAGAAACAAAGAGGTTGTTTTCTGCTTGATGCAAATTAATTCTAACTGGCGTTCGGCTAAGTAAAGAGCAAAAAAAATGTCAATAACCACGAGATACTGACCCCATTTTTGGTCCAAATCAGACAAAAAATTCAAATTTTTACAAATTCTCTCGCTCTAAAGTTTGCCCGGATATTAAATATTTAATCCGTTCTTAATCTCAATATAAAATATCTAAATATAAAATTTATTTTTGGTACATTTATTGGTTTTCAACCTAGAGCGTACACAAAATTTGGTAACATATATTTTGACAAAATACTAATATCTCTTAAATTATAGTTTTTTCTATGTTCACAAAAAAATACTTAATTATATGGTATACCGAAAAACCACCAGAGTAGAAAAATGTATGTAAACCTGATTAGGTCCAAGCCAGGCATTCCTGACCAGCACCCGACTAGCATGTAAATGAGAGGAGTACTCAGGTCCCGATCAGGAATGTCTGATATCGACCAAACCAAGAATATCTGGTGTGTACCAAACCAGGAATGCCCGAGGTGAACCGAGTCGAGAAGGGCTCGCCTAAACCTGGAAAAGGGTTTCCTAATCGAATCCTAAAGGTGTTATATATCACGCGTGATATTACTCGTCTTTTTTTTATCAAAATAATTTGAGCCATTTTTGAGCAATTTTGAAAAAAAAATAAAACGAAGAAAAAACAAAAACACATTTTTCATACACAATTACATTACTTCACTATTGCTCATATGGTAAACTTAAAATAATTTTAAAACAGTGGCGTAAATAGGGACAAGCAGCTCAAGCTATTCCAGGAGGTTTTAGGCCGCTAATTTTTTAAGAATAATATCAAACCTTAAAAAGTATATTAATTATTTTCTTTTTCATACACTTATTTGTTTGATTCTTGAAAGATTAATTGTCTTAGCAAAGATGGAGGCTGGGAATCCCACTATAAAATATGTATCTGAAGCGATATGTTAGTTTTGTTGAAAAAGTTACTAATTTTTATGTTAGAATATATTCTAAGTTTCTCGTTTCGTCACCTTTTGTACGGCATGCAGCGCTGTTGACAACAACGTAAAAAAGGTGATAAAACTACTTACACGAAAACTTACAATAAAATATTCCGTCATAAGTACCAGCTACTCTTTTTTCGCCAAAGCTAAAATCCCTCTTTGAACTGTTTCAACACTTCCTGAAACAATCAAACATCATCAATCAATTATATTTCATCATGTAAAGAAAATATTAAAAGCTTAATTTTACCACGGATTTCAGAAACAACCTAAGTCCATTTTAACATTTTGACCCATTTTAATATGACTGGTAGTTATTTGCTTCTTCGTAGTTTATTATCTTTTACGATTATTCTAAGTTTTAGCTTACATAAAAATGCATTAAAATTGCAATGCTGAAGATGATACGGTTTTGTTATTTATATACTTAAGCTCGTCAATTATGAATGAGGTAGTTTCTGAAATCACTGATTCAATTGAAGAGAAAAGTTATTGTTTGAATCATAAAGCATTGATAGACTTAGTGAAGAGTGAGTCAGTGACAAAATTATAGTATCTAAAAGTCATAGTAATAAAATATTTGTACTATGATGTACTTCAATTGAAAATAATTTTTATAAAAAAAAAAATAAAACCGACTTCAAAAAAAATTAAATGCAACAAATAAAATAATAAGAACTCAAAAATAAAATAAAATGCACTAAAAGGTGTAAAATAATTATCTTATTTAGTTACAACTAAACGACGAAATATTAACATGAAATCACTTTTTGAAGTCGGTGCTAAACAAACTATATAAGCGAGCGTACTCGCTAAACGTACTAAAAGTACGATCCGTCGAGTTCGATTCATAAAATGTATATTTTTGGCACCGACTTCAAAAAGTGATTTCATGTTAATATTTCGTTGTTTAGTTGTAACTAAATAAGATAATTATTTTATACCTTTTAGTGCATTTTATTTTATTTTTGAGTTCTTATTATTTTATTTGTTGCATTAATTTTTTTGAAGTCGGTTTTATTATTTTTTATAAAAATTATTTTTATTTTTCTCTTTTTATTCTCTTTTTAGTGATGTTATTAATAGTGACTTAAGATAATACTTCTTTGCATCTCGTAGGAGACAGATTCGGGCGGAGGAATCAAAAATTGATAAAAAAATTCAATTCATAAATATAGAAATTCTTTCGAAACGTTTGTGCTTTTTAAATGAATGTCTTAAGATTTTTTTTTTATAAAAGATTTTATTTATTATAATTTCGATTATTTGCTCATAAGAATTGAATATTTACGTTATTTCGTCATTGATCATATCATCTCAACTTGAACAAATTAATATGGGACCACCCTTAAGGTATCCCTTTTCCAATAAAAAAAGAATCATCGAAATCGGTCCATGTGGCAAAAAGTTCTCGCTGAACATACATAAAATGAATAAATAAATAAATAGTTAGGTATCTTGAATATTTTGGAGATATACTGATCCAAACGCATAAAGAATCATCAAAATCGGTTCATAAACAAAGAAGTTATGCCTGAACAAACATAACAAAAAAAGGTCCAGTACCAATGAAAAAAAACGGAACCCATTGAAAACTAGACTGAACCCAATGCAAAAAAAATCATCAAAATCGGTTCACAATTGGAGAAGATATCAAGTAACATAGACAAAAAAAAAAAAAAATTCAGTCGAATTGAGAACCTCCTCCTTTTTTGGAGTCGGTTAAAAATGATATTTATGTTAAATATGTTATTCTAGGTTTCTTATTTGACGATCGTTTCGTCAACCTGCATTGCTGATATTATTAACCCATAAAAAGTGACGAAACGTACAACAAATCTGATAAAATATTTTGACATAAAGACTATCTTTTTTGACCGAAATCAATCAGGATCAACAATCACTTATATTTTATCTTGTTCATTGTTGTATCAGACTACTTTTTAGGGTTCTGTTTAAAAAATAAAACGACACATCTATCAGACCATTGTAGCCAGTAAACTAAATAACATCCAAACTTGACAATTTGTCTTCATTTATTCACAGCTTAACCCTATATAACTAATCATTGGTCCGCGCGACGACGCACCTCCGCTCGAATGTAAAGTTCACAAACTTCCCCGCGCTCTAGACCCATCATTATTTTTCTACCTTAATAATTTGAATAAAGAGTGCAGAGTGTGATGCAATTGTGTTCACACTTCAATTAGGAATTGACTTACGGCAAACCCGTCGTCCGCTCTACGAAAGTTTAGTTGCTAGGTAACTTGTATGCAAATGTTAGTAAGTTATAGACTCCAAAATTATAATAGCCAAAAATTTGTAAAAATTCTGAGGGATAGCTACTCTTTATAAGGATAAAGTCTGCAGAGTTTCAAATTTTTTGAACTATTACTTTGGCCGAAAATTGATCGTTCAATGCCAACCCCATGTTATTTAGATGGGAAACTTGCATCGCTGTGCGGCACAGGTTAAAATTGAGATAGAGACTTGAAACTTGGGGGATATTTTTGTTTATTTCTTTCGAACCATATGAGCCTCTGTCAGCTTAAAAATTCGAAAATACGCAAAATAAGGACCACTCTAGTATGCAAGAATGAAATTTGCGGACCTCATAATGTGGACATATGTAGCAACTGTGTATAATCATATTTCCTAAATATTTCTTTCTTATTTAGTTCCCACTTACCCATACTATTGAGAAATATTGCAAGTTCCTATTTTTATTAAACAATTTTTTTTGATATTAACGTTTTTTAATGCGTAGTTAGCTCGACGAATGTTTAGTTATAATGTAACTGAGAATTAAGTTTAGTTATCTAGGGTTAAAAATCATATTTAAATTTCAGTCAAATGGTTATTTTGAGGAAGATAAAAATTTTTGTGGAATTAAAAATAAAAAAAATATTTTTTTATCATGGAATGTGAGGTAGGTATCACTTTAATTATCCCTTTAACTAGAATTAGATTATATTTATTAAAATGTTTTTCGATTTAAAATGACGGTGCGAGAAAGCTTAAAATGACAATTTTTAGGTGGTTTTTGTACCAGCCCAATTTCATCGATTACTTAAATTAAAATTCCCAAAAAATTCTTAAAATTACTTGATTCTTCCTTATAAGATCAAAGAAAAACGGCGAATCTCTCAATAGTGTTGGAATAAACATTTAACTGCTGGCTGGCCTCTAGCTGAAGTATTGAATTCACAGAGCGTCGAGTCATTCAGCTAGTAAGTTATATATTCTAAATATATATACACCAGTAACCGTATAACCGGTTCTGTCCTTTCCCTGTACTATAAATAATACCATAGTGTTTGTTCAATCTAGTTGAAATCAATAATCACTCCTAAAGCCCAATTTGTTAGAATCCCGCGGTTTTCGAACACCCAGCACCCTTTCGCTGTCATATTGGATAAGAATCGTACGAACGATTACTCCAAATCGTTTATCCTTATGAACTGTAACTCGCTTCCTGCCAATATCTTGACAGCGGCCTATAACCTTCAGCTGTTTAAAACTCGTATTCACAGATACCCGGCCCATAAAATTCTCTTCCTCTTCTTTTTCTTTTCATGATGAAGAGCCAATTCAGGCCATTAAGGACTGCGCCGTCTTGGTGTAACTTCTTTTCGCATCCGTATCATTAAAAATATATATTTATTTTTCAATATTTTATCCGACCTGAAATAATGTTTGGGATACCATAATTATACCTTAATCATATATTAATAAAAAAAATTAATTATGAACAAATGTCATCGATAAAGAGATTAATCTTTAATTAAAGTGCATGACATTTTATCTTCCATTTCTAGACACGTTATCAAGTGTTTATATAGAACAAGTGTGAATGAATCAAACCAGAGCATTTGGTTATGAAAAAAATATAATACATTAAATCAATAATTTACCAGGGGCTCCCATCTGCGGACTTTTCCATATAAAATTCAGGATTTTAAAAATCAAAATAAGACTTTTTCAAATCAAATTCATAATTTATTAATAAACAGTTGAAAAAAATAGAAAAAAGTTATAGTTAAGAAAAAGTTTTAATTTAATTTAACTCTCAGAAAACGTTTTCAGTTAAAAAGCTCAAATTTGGTGCATTGTAAGATATTTGCGAACCAATTTTATGGTTTCATACCTGTATTTTTCCTAAGGGGGCGAAACCTTCCGACATATAATATATACATAATAATCTACTAAGATCTTCTATAAAATTGTCCTTAAATAAATAAATTCTCATAAAATTAAAAAAAATAATGTTAAATTTATGACACTGCAAATAGTAGACTTCGAAATGTGTATTTTCGTTGATGGTGTTTCAATAGATAACTTATTCTATATAAATGAAAATAAATTTTTTTCGTAAGCTGTACTCTTTTATACAACAAAGCTTGAAAAGACTTGATTTTTGGATCTCCTTAACTCGGACTGAATATGGTGCGTTCTGAATTAAATATTCTCAGATAAAGATTCAGAATTGAAGGTCCCTTGAAAATGCGGAACGCACGATAATTATGAAGATGGCTTTGAATATGCAAAGTGTAAACAAAGACGAACACTTTTACCTGAACAACAAAGCCAAATGTTTCATCGTAGTTTATTAGCTATTATATGTTATTTTAATTGGTGGTTTAATTTAAAATTAATTATAAAAAGAAAGAAGCTAATACAATTTTGTTCATTAAGACCTAAGTTCATTTTTGACTTGGGTTGTTTCTGAAATTATTTATTCGATTATTCGATTTATTTACCCACCAAATAAGTCCTGCGATGAGAAAAAAACTAATAATAAGATTGATTCAAAAATTAAAACTGAAAAAATCAAGCCTCTTTTATGTCAAAATCGGAAATTAATTAATTATTTGAAATTTCATTATTTACAGATTAGAGAGTGGCACTTTCTGGGAATTATTTCCCTTTAATCCATTTTTTTTCTTTTGTATTATTTCTATTTATTTCCAATCTAAATATTTCTGTGATTAATCCGCCCATTCCCATTAGATTCACCCTCTCCTATAAATTCATTAAATTGTCATGTGGCTTTGTGCCGTTTCTATCTTTTAATGACTATTCAGTTCAATTTCCACTATTTTCATCAATACGCTTGCCAAACTGAATTTTTAAACTTTTTTGTTAACATTTGATTAGTTATTTGACGTATCAGTCAATACGTTTTGTGGATCTTTTATTTAGTTAAAAGATGAATAGTTGCAAATTGACTGAATTAAAAATTGAATTACTTTGGAAAAATTTAGATTCTTTCTATTCTGTAGATCTAATAAATAAAGGGAGTCCAAATAAACCCAGCTTTATAGATATTAAAAAAAGCTTTTTAAGACCACTTGTTCAAATAATACAAAAGAGAATATATGACTTGCAAATACATTTTTATCTTACACCTGACGAAATTTTGGAGCTTCTATATATTCACATCAAAGAATAATTTTTAAAGAGTTAGGTGTCGGTTCAAGTTGAAACATTTTAATAATAAAAATTAAGTAAAATTCCAAGGCACGTTTCACAAAAACAAAACAAATATATGTTTTGAGTTTTTATCTCGATAAATATTGGGTTGTGAGCCCATCATCAGGAGTTAATTGAAAACTTTTTATTTTGCCGAGAGTAGCAAAGTTGTTGATTCATAAAGAGAAACAAAGGGGTTGTCCTCTGCCTGATGCAAACAAACATACACACATATATATCAAATATATATATGTATGTATATGTCTGAAGATAGAAGCTACGTCGGCGAAAGGTGGAAGAGGCAGCTGGCTTGCTTGTCAATCAAGCTGGTGTTCTTGAATCGAAGCCCTACTCCTAAATTTATATACAGTGTGGTGACTTGGCCGACGCAGCATAGCGATTACAATGTTAATTTTTTAATGTGCATTTATTTGCTCCCCTAATTATTTTAGAGTTAAAGTTCTTATAGGTTTTTTGTAGAGAAAAAAATACTGAATCCGAACATATTTTTGTTTTCAAATTTTGAAATTTCAGAACCGTAATAATCAACATTATAAATAATTGTATTTTTAGAAAAGTCACTGAAGCCATGGAATTATTAAAACAAACAAGGCATTTTCATTTGTTGTTTCTAAGTGAGGTTTGTTGTATTTTAACTTTTTAAAATCAGTTCTTATTAGAATTTATTGATTACCATAATGAGAAACTCGTTAAATTTGAATGGGCTGAGTTTTGTATTCGTCATTGATAAATAAAAATAGTAGATTCACGTAGATGAAGTTTAGAACGAGCTTTTAAATTTTCACAAGAATAATCAACGAAATTATAAGTAATATTTTTAAACGTAATTAAAACAATAAAATTAGTAAGGTAAACAGAATTTAATTTTTTAACATAATTAAGAAATGCATAAAATTATAACAAAAAATAACAATCATAGCAAATGTTCGAATAAACCACCATTTACCACTAAACAATGTCCCAACCTTTCGTAAAATTCTCGTCTGACATTTGCTAATTGGTATTGTGATATTTTATCACATTCAGCTTGTATACGATTTTTGAGTTGATCTAAGTTTTGAAATGTTTGTCCAGAGTAAATCTTTGATTTTAAATATCCCCAAAGAAAAAAATCGTTGGGAGAAAGATCGGGGGACCTTGCAGGCCAGCTAATCGTAAACCTCGGACCAATGATTTTATTCTCAAAATGATTAAAAATTCACGGACATCGCGGCTGTTGTGTGCGGGGCAACCATCCATCTGGAACCAACTATCTTGGTTTTCTCGAGAATTTTCCGTTACAGCCGGAACTATATCCTCTTCCAATAACTGCAAAAAGCTCTGTCCAGTTAAATTTTCATTTAAGAAAAATGGTCCTAAAATGCGATGACCGAATATTCCCGCCCAAACGTTAATTTTTTGGTGATATTGGGTCCTGGTCTTTACAACATTGTGTGCATTTTCAGTAGCCCACACTCTACAATTTTGAACGTTTGGTTCATTATGGAGTGTAAACGTGCATTCGTCCATGAAAACAATGTTTTTCAAAAAATCTCTGTCTTCATTACTTTTTTCCATCATTTCAAGGCAAAAAGCATTTCTTCTCTCCAAATAATTTTCTTGCAACTCTTGATGACATTGATATTTATAAGAGTGGTATTTGTGCTTTTTTAAAATTCGCAATACTCTGGAATGATGTAAGCCAACGTTTTCCGCAATTTGCTTTAAACTTGTATTAGGATCTTCCGTTACTGCAGCCAAAACATTGAAGGTGTTCTCATTTTCCTCGTTTTCACGTAAATTTTGTGCGTCTTTATTACACTTAGAATTATTTAGTACAGTGCCTGTGGTTTCAAATTTTTGAACTATTCTGTCAACCGTTGTACCAGCTGGAATTGGCCGATTCGGATATTTAACGCTAAACAAGGAACTCACTTGCCGAACACTATTTCCAGCATAAAAATACTTAATTATTTCAACTTTTTCTTGTAATGAATACATTGTAATAAGAACTGACTTTAAAAAGTTAAGTTTTGTTTTATAATCATAGATTTGTTTCTAATATGAATCCATTTTGAGACTAGTATAAACAATAAAACTTAAACAATCGACAACAATAAAAGTTTTGAATTTAAATTTTTTAAATAAATATCTACATTTTTAAAATCGTTTTTTTGGACTTTTAAATTATCTGATGTAATTATCTTTTAGAATTTTAATTCTGCTCAGTTTTTTGTATTCTAATTATGCTCTAAAATAATCACTAAAGACATCACTATTAAACGTCAAATAGAAACAACAAATGAAAATGCCTTGTTTGTTTTAATAATTCCATGGACTCAGTGATTTTTGTAAAAATACAATTATTTATAATGTTGATTATTACGGTTCTGAAATTTCAAAATTTGAAAACAAAAATATGTTCGGATTCAGTATTTTTTTCTCTACAAAAAACCTATAAGAACTTTAACTCTAAACTAATTAGGGGAGCAAATAAATGCACATTCAAAAATTAACATTTTAATCGCTATGCTGCGTCGGCCAAGTCACCACCCTGTATATTATTTATTTGTTTAAGACTATAGTTTCGGAGGCTTGGCCTTCAAAATCAGTCTTTTTTTTAATTATAAATATTATTTTTCATGGGGTCAGTATCGCGCGGATATTGAAATTTTTTTCGTTCTTACTTAACCGAAAGTCAGTTAGAATTCTCTAAAAAAAGACTGATGATTAAGGCCAAACCTTCGAAACTATAGTCTAAAACAAATAAATAATATTTACCTATACATATATATATTTGATATATATGTGTGTATGTTTATTTGCATCATGCAGAGGACAACCTCTTTGTTTCTCTTTATGAATCAGGCGTTAACAAAGCTTTCTTTGTTAACTACATATATTGACTCCTGATGATGGCCTCAAAACTCAAAATATCTATATCGAGATCAAAACTCAAAACATATATTTGTTTTATTTTTGTGAAACCTACCTTGGAATTTTACTTAATTTTTATTATATCAAAGAATGACTTAGGTTGGCTAGCCAGATAAAAGTCTTTATTAAATTAGGAGATCCAGAATTAACTAGAGCTCTCGATTCCTTGGCCTATCATAGAACCGTCTCCGCCATTTCCCTTTTTTATAGATACTACCACTTTTATGACCTTTGTTCTGGCGAGATAAAATCAATAATCCCCCTAAAGTCTCATTTGCGTGAAATACAAGATTTTCAAACATTCAACACCCCTTGCGATTAAATTAGATACTAACCAAAAATGCATTTACCAACTCGAAATTGTATTATCGTATAACCACAGATCTCAATTTTTTTTGTTGGGGGGGGGGGGATAATTTGATAGGTTTTTTAATTAAATTATTATTAACAGGTGGTTGGTTAAAAATGAATCATCTCAGTGAATCAAAACACAACAAGTGGTTGATTATATAGAAACAATAATCAAATACAAACAATTCATCGAGCGAAGCTCGGGTTCCCCGGTAACTAATAGTTAAATGAATAAATTCAAAATACCTAAAAAAAAAATTTAAACATAAAAAACAAAAAATTCAAAATAATTATGTTTAATTATTTGATTTAGTAAGGGTTTAAATAAGAGACGTGCAGCTTTTATTTATTTCTTTTTATTTATGAACTCCCGCCACGTTTCGGCTATTGGTTGTAGCCGAGGGGTGATCCGCGATTGGAAGTAGATGTACACCTCTTTGGAAGTATTTTGGAAGTACTTGGAAATATTTGAAAGTACTTGGGAATATTTCAAAGTGCTTGGAATATTTGGAAGTACTTGGAAATATTTGGAAGTACTTGGAAATATTTGGTATTACTTGGAAATATTTGGAATTACTTGGAAATATTTGGAATACTTGGAAATATTTGGAAGTACTTGGAAATATTTGGAAGTACATGGAAATATTTGGAAGTACAAGTGGAAGTAGGTGTACAGCATATAAGGTCGCGGTTCACCCCTCGGTAGCCATCTTCAGAGCTAAACAATGACAAACAATGTTAACAATATTAAATCGGCCTTGTCCGAGCATATCAACCAATTATAATTTTGTTTTTCTACTCACCGGGAATTTGTCAATATTTATATAAAATAAACTGCAACGGATCGTTGCTAAACTTTATCCAAATTCACTTGAAATATTAATATGTTTATTCCTTTATTATTAATCAGATATCACTTGCTATTTGCAGGCCATTTTGACTTTAAGTCAAAAATAATGATCGATTCTCATTTAATAGTCGAGGAATAACCATTCTACATTGGAATTTTGATGTTTCGGTTATTAATAGTAACCATTGCTGAAGACATGGAAGAATCGACCTAAAATAAAAAATAGCGATCGATTCTCATCTAATACTTGAGGAATAACAATTCTTCATTAAATTTTTGACGCTTCGATTATTATTGGTAACCATTGCTGAAGACATGGAGGAATCGACTTAAAATAAAAAATAGCGATCGATTCTTATCTAATACTAGAGTAATAACCTTTTGCATTCCATTTTTGATGTTTTGACTATTAATAGCAACCTCTACTGATAACGTGACCAAAACTTCAAAAATGGAATGCAAAAGGTTATTCCTCTAGCATTTGATAAGAATCGATCTTTATTTTTGATTTTAAGCCGATTCCTCCACGTCTTCATCAATGGTTACCAATAATAATCGAAACGTCAAAAACCTAATGTAGAATTGTTATTCCTCAAGTATTAAATGAGAATCGATTGCTATTTTTGATTTTAAGTCGATTCCTCCATGTCTTCAACAATGGTTAATAATAATAACCAAAATGTCAAAAATCCAATAAAAAATTGTTATTCCTCAAGTATTAGATGAGAATCGATAGCTATTTTTGATTTTAAATCGATTCCTCTATGTCTTCAGCAATGGTTACCAATAAAAACCGAAACGTCAAAAATCCAATAAAGAATTGTTATTCCTCAAGTATTAATTCAGAATCAATTACTATTTTTGATTTTAACTCGATTCCTCCATGTCTTCAGCAATGGTTCCCAATAAAAAGCAAAACGCCAAAAATCCAATATAGAATGGTTATTCCTCAAGTACTAGATGAAAATAAATCGCTATTTTTGATTTTAAATCGATTCCTCTATGTCTTCAGAAATGGTTACCAATAAAAAAACGAAACGTCAAAAATCCAATATAGAATTGTTATTACTCAGGTAATAGATGAAAATCAATGGCTATTTTTGATTTTAAGTCCATTTCTCTATGTCTTCAGCAATGGTTATCAATAAAAACCGAAACGTCAAAAATCCAATAAAGAATGGTTATTCCTCAAATAATAGATGAGAATCAATCGCTATTTTTGATTTGAAGTCGATTCCTCTATGTCTTCAGCAAAGTTAACGGATAAAAAAACAATGCTGTTGCTATGGTTACTTATAAAATTTCACGGATAAAAAACAATGCAGTTGCTATGGTTACTTATAAAATTTCCTCCCAAATTTTTATCATTTTACAGCGAGAAGCCTATCCATTCTTACTTAAGCAAGTTTACATGAGCTATATTAAACCGATCAAATGAATAAATTTTAAAGAATTTTTGGTAAAATAAGGAATTTAAAAAAGTACTATCTTACTCTAGAGTAAAGTAGTTTAAAATATACTTTTACTAAAAATTTTATTTAAGCTTTTTTGTTGTCCCCAAGAAACTTAATTAGGGTATTAAATTTCATCAAAATTGGTTAAGTCATTTTCAAGATATTTAGAAAAAACATAAAAAGTACCGAAATAACGTACTAATGTTTGTGGGCCGATGTGCACCAAAAGCTAATTAGCGCTTCATTTTGTTAAAATAATGGTAGGCTTTCGATTTCATTTTAATCGGTGCAAGGGTGTGGAAAAAAAAACCAAAAAAATTATAACATCCATCCATCCGCACGCATTTCCAAAAAATGGCACTTTTTGGCCCCTAGACGAGACCCCATGTAATTTTTGGCAAAACCGTCACGTGCTAATATTCAACCTAATTGAATACTACAATTTGTGACCTTAATTGAGACCATGGGTTTCGTAGTCTTTACCTGAGAACCCTTTGAAGTCGTGCTTGCCGCGAGACTTATTACAATACTTTACCCATGCTTCACATTGGATAAAGTAAAAAAAAAATTTGGATACACCTTACTAAATTAATACAACTACAGCTTTAAAGAATTCCTAAAATAAAAAAAAAAATATTATTTGGCCATTTTTCGTTAATCCGGTGAAGAATATCTACTATCATTGAAAAAGTAACCTGTCGTTATCTCTATTAGTTTAAAAAATTACGTTCTGTCTTTCTAAACAAGTTATTATCTATCTATCTTGTGGGATCAGAATGGTATTATTCTTCAGTCTGTTCAAAATAGCATTTGAAAAGAAATGCCTTTAATTATTGTTGAGCTAAAAAGTGGTACCATTTGTGGAAGTGAGAAAAATGAATTGGAAAGAGAAATTGGTATCTCTCGCTCGTCAAGTGTAAACATCTTAATGAGAGGGCCGGATAAGATTTCGATTCTCTCTTAATAGCATTTCAATTAGATTCTGTTCATTGATTTGATTCTACGTCTTAATTTAGGGGCAATCTCACTTATTTCGAATCGTTAAGTGTAATCGAGAAACAAGCTGATTCCTTGATTTTCCGGACATTTCTGTAATACGTTAGTTTGCTGTTGGTGCGTCATTGGAGAAATTATTAATATTTAAATTTTTATGTGCTTCGTGAACATTTTATCCACTGTAAAAAAAGACCAATTATGATTAATAAAACGTTTTCCCGAAAAAAGTACTGAAATATGGTATAATATCTCACCTTTTTCGGGCAAACCGTTTAATATTCATATATTTGGTCTTTTTTGACTGAAGTGGTCGTTTGGTCAGTTGTTTGTTTAAGCGAATAGTCATCGCATAGGGAAGGGTGTTAACGGGTGAAAATTTGATTTTGTCTGAAGAGCATTGATTAAAAGTTATCTATATCTATACTTATTATAATCGGTTTGCGCGATGACGCCGACGTGATTTTTTTAATTTTAAAACCCACTTAAAGTTCATAACAAATAAATTTTTTTAAAATTAAATTACTATTTCAAGACCCACTACGAAGTCAGGAGACGTAGCACTCTGTCCAGCAAGATACATGCCGAGGGCTGGCTTCGCACCTGATTAAATATAAAAGACAAATGCCGATACTAGTAGCTTTAAAAAATTAGAGTAAAAATTCAGGATAGAGGTATACTACTAGATTCTAGATGTTATGGATTATTTTTTATTATGTCAGAAGGGCTTTGTTTCACCTATTCAGGAATCGAAACCCGAATGCCAAAAAGTGCAATCCGTACACTTGGCTTGACCTTCATGGTGGACCACATCTCACATATATATCGTATATATATCATATGTTCATCATTATATACCTATATGTAAGACTATATGTCCACGTTGGAGGTCAAGCCAAGTGCCCGGATTGCACTCTTTTGGCATTCGGGTAAGATTCCCGAAATGGTGAAACAATCATTCCGACATAATAAAAAATAACATCTCGATTCTCGAATCTATAGTAATAGACCATCTCGCTTGAATTTCTATAATAAAATGTATTAACTATTCATTTTGATATTAAATTATTGACATTTTTAGCTGATGTGAATTTAAACTATCCAAATTTCACCTCTTCATTTCAAAGATTAAAATTAATAAGGAAAATTTTCGTTTCCTTTATTAGTGTCCCAAACTCTACCATCATACTAAATTTTAGCATTCTATATGGTCATTGCATATTTAGTAGATGTGAATTTTGGGTTTTTTCTTTTTACTTTATTTTATTTCAGTAGTTTCCTAAACTCGAACATCATACCAAATTTTATAATTCCATGGGCGTTGCGTATTCACTAGATGTGAATTTAGGTACTCTACAAATTTTGCCTTTTAATTTCAGTGATTGGAAGAAGGAAAATCTGGGTTTTTCGATTTTTCCCTTCATAACTTTCCCGAAATCTACCATCATACAAAATTTTAACTTTCTATGAATTACTAGATGTAAATATACTAGTCAAAATTTACCTGCTGTCAAATACGTATTATTTTTTTTCAAGTACCTATCACGTATTTGTTGTGGAGTTTACTTTAATTTAATTTTATTAATTAATTTAATAAAATATGCAAAAATGAATCGTTTGATATTCCAAAGTTTTTAGAGGAATATGAACATTTTCCATGTTATCATGTAATGTGTCAAACATTTCCTCGTTCATTCGAAGGGAATTAAAAAATCTCCTTGGATCTTCCACGGCAAGTTCCCTTAGTAATGTTTGGGAAGCCCCTAGTTCGTAGTTGCCTTCTTTGTATCCACGGCGTAGTCCAAATTTTTTCTCTCTTCAATTTTCTTTTTGATTATTTCAACTACAGCAGCTGCCACTGCAAGGAGTTCACTGTCGACCATACTACTCTCGATAAACATATAAAATGTTTTAAAAAAATTAATACAGAATATGATGAACTTCACTACTGTCGCAGTGAAGGCTATCACACTTGTAGACATCAACCACACATGATAGCACTATCGCATTTACTATCATGACATTGCTTTCATGATAGTACTATGACCATGAAAAAAGGCTTAAGTGACTAACTAGCATATTGTTGACCCTCTTGGACAGTATGAGCAATAGATATGTGTCAATTTGTGATTTAGTTAAGCTTATGGACTACTATTAATTTTCAGCCCATTCAATTTTTAATTTTTTCGATAATAAATGTAAAGGATGAGTTGATTTAGTTTTCATTCGTGCTTTATTCCGATTCGGTTGGAAGCTGAATGGGATTAATAAGGGAATCGCTTATACTTGAATTATCTAACTCCTATGAGGTGTAGGATTAAAGTAATTTCTCAGAACAACAAACTCACTAATGACCGGTTTGTCCACTTCTGGTTAAACTTGGCTTGAGGACGAATTTACCATAGAGCCGCAATACCCGACAGATTATGCCAATGTTTAGATGATTTTATTTAAAAACTTGATTGCTTTGTATCCCTGGGTAGAATCAATCAAATTTAGACTTACGTCTATTCTCAAGCCTAGCAACATAGCAAAGGTTCGCCATCACCATCTCTGCTCTAGGCTCTTGTGCCGTGTTTAAATGAATATAGAATGAATGAACGAATCTGTATAACGTTATAAACATAACCGTTGAATTTAACTCGCTGAACATTTTATAATTTATGTTTATAATGTAAGATACTTGTATTTTCCTTTTAAGTAAATATTTAGTTTTAATGGTTAAAAAAGAAGACCGGAAAATTTTTCATGAGAAAATTGAGAATCGATTAAACAGCCATTTTGAAGAAAAGATTTTTCTTCAAATTTTTAAATAAATCATTTATTAGGTTGACTATATAGATTTTATATAAGCTACTTATTTATTTATTATCCTCCAAACTTTGGAAGGCCTCACCAATTATGTATTGCCATTGGACGCCCTCTGGTTTGAAAAAATAATTATACGTATTTGTATTAAACGATGTTAATTTAAAAATTAAACATGAACCTCATCTGGGAATCTAGCACTAATCTAAGGAATGTTCTCACACCCGAACCATTGGACAGTATATTTTACATGTTTTCTTTAACAACAAACGCGTTGGCTTTATATCTTAAAATGAGCGCACTCTTGTAGTATTTTTTAAGACAAGCAAAATCGAATATAATTTCAGAGTACACTGCTTAGTCACTATAGATATGTGGAAATAATTTATTGATTGTTTTTTGTGTATAAATAAATACAATGCTATTATAAAACAATTTCAGCAAAAATTTTATTAGAAAGTTTTGGGAGAAATTATTGCTTTTCAATGGAAATTTGGAAAAATTTGCTTTTAAAGGGAAATCTAATGCAATTATAAACAAATACATATTTTGGAAATAGACAATGATACAGATTTTCTTGGAGATGAAGTTACCTTGAATTAAAATAAATATATAACTATAGGGTATATAACAGTCGGGGTTGGTGACTTTTCAACCAGGGGTTGCTGTCCAAAAAAGTACCTTTCATTTTTTTACTTTATCCAATGCGAAGCATGGATAAAGTATTGTAATCATGAAGGAACCGGCTTAAAATAAAAAATAACGATCGAATCTTATCTATTAGTAGAGAAATAACCTTATTGCATAACATTTTTGATGTTTTGACTATTAATGGCAACCTCTACTGAAAACGTGGAAGAATCGACTTAAAATCAAAAAGACCAAATTCTTTTTTAGTAAACAATTCAAGCTTGAGAGTTTTTAGAAATGGATTAGTCCAAAGATTCCCGAATCATCTTTATTTATTCCCTTTTTGTATTATTATCTATTATTCTAATAGTTGCTCAAAGAGAACAATTTTTGTTCGACAAAAACTCCTCTGAATTTGTCTTTGCCATGCTTGAACTGGGTAATAAGGAACACTACCAATCACCCCTTAAAATCTTAAACACTCAATTAGAAGTCCCTGTATTTATTACAATATTGAGGTTCACTTGGTTGAGGTAATTTGACTGGTCCATTTCGTTCTTGAGATTAAACATGCAATAATATAGCAATATAGGCCCAAAAGACAAAGAAAAAATGAATTGCAATACGCATAAAGCGTGGATAAATTATTCTAATAATTAGAATTGATATTTTTGGTCCAATACTATGTAATTATAATTGGATAAAATATTAATTAATTAAAAAGAATTTACATTTTTAGGGATAATGTGATCTTAATGATAATTATGTATATTTGCATGTCAGAGGGTTTCATCGCTTTGGGATCGAACCCAAGCGCTAACGTTGCTATCCGGGCTGTTAGCTTACCATAGAAATTAATAATTAAAATTCATGTTAAATCCATTTTCATTTATCTTTTACTGATGATTTTCCTTTTTTTTTTTTTAAATAAAAATGTTCTATTATGTTTTCTGTTTTAGAGAATCGAGCCCACCTAGAGGAATGGATTCAAGATAATCGGAATTAAAAACGGCATTTTATTCATTTGTGGGGCGAAAATCGACCAGTGCAGACTTGCAGACGCGACAGCCATTCTTCCAAGGTAAGAACAGATCGATTAAACTCTAATTAATTTTGATACATCATTAATACATTAATTAGTATAAGCCATATTAATATTACGATATCATATTATACTCAATACAGCAACTCTAAGCACGAAAACTTTAATTTCTATCGAAAATAGTTAAATAAAAAAAAAGGCAAATCTTTTGGTTAATATATTAACAAACTAGTTAATGATAGTTCTTAATTTCACTGTTTCCCTATTTGATCGGGTATTTTAACCCTTGATAAATAATAGATAAAATATTTAAAATTAAAAAGACTGAATAAAAAAGATCCAATTCTTTGAAATTGAAAATAAGCTGGTGTGGCAGTCCACATGACTTTACCATACACCTGTCCCCTCTCTCCTATTTTTGAACCCCTCCTCTTCTGGGCCACTATCAATTTCACATAATGAGACATTTTCATAAGGTATGCATAGGCAAAATTTCGTACAAATTGATCAAAGAGTCTAGGACTTAATATATTGATAGTTCTACTTTTTGAGAACCCCCCCCCCCCCCATATATATATGGAAATAAAATCCTTTTTATTTTTGTCTTAATTTATACTTAAAATATTGATTAATAGTCCAGACAAATTAGACCGAAAAAATGCCGCGCTGGCCAATTAATAAAATCTAAGAAAATTTTGACTTTATTCAGATTTTCGCTTATAACTCAAAAACCATGCGTCCTACAGAAAATTTGACTCTTACCAAAATAAAAAAAGCACAAAATTTCGCGTCAAATAAGGTAGGTACTTAAATTGGTGTAAAAGTGAATTATGCTCATTAGGTGGTTACAAGAAACCACTCTAGAAATCTAAGTTTTAACTAAATAAGCTGACGTGTTCTGATGTGACCATCCACTTGACTTTACCATACAACCTGGCCCCTCACTTATATTTAATATTTAATAAAATTATTTATAATCATGTAGGGTAGGGGGGTTAGTTTTTGCATTTTTAGATTCCTGGGGGCCCACTGATTATGTATACAAAATTTGGTTGAGTTTGATACAAGAGCCTATATGATCATTTTTGATCCTACACCCCCCTCCATTTCGGGCGGTTAGTTTTTGCATTTTTAGACTTCTGGGGTTCCACTGATTATGTATACAAAATTTGGTTGAGTTTGGTAAATGGCCAAGATTTCCATTTTTTGACCCTACACCACCCTCCCCCCATTTTGGGCGGTTAGTTTTTGCATTTTTAGACTTCTGGGTTTCCACTGATTATGTATACAAAATTTGGTTGAGTTTGCTCAAACGGCCTAGTTTTTTAATTTTTAACCACCCCTCCATCCCCTTAATTTTGTGTCGATATGCACCAAAATCTAATCAGCTCTTAATCTCAATGGACCAAAACTACTTGTGAAATTTGGTTTCGATATTCCCACTAGTTTTTGAGCTAGCTCGTCCACAAAAATTTGGTAACGCACAAACTAACGGACACCCAACCAGACAACCAGACTAACAGACATTTTGACAAAACAATTATTTTCTCAAAAAATATAATTTTTTCGATGTTCACTTATTAGAGCTTTTTTGTAGAGCGAAATGACATGGTTTTGCTCAATTTTTTAATCAAAATAGTTTAAGCCGTTTTTGAGATATTTTGAAAAAAGAAGAAAAAAAAACTTTTTTCATGCACGATTACAATACTTGACCATACTCTATTTGGTAAAGTAAAATGCATGAAGGCATAAGGTCAAATCGAATATATATATATATAAAGCGGTTTGTTCTACAGCATGCGCCGTTTTCCGCATCCAACACGCCAATTCTCTCTATCCAGGATGTCTTGCTCTTGTAGTTGCCTACTGGTCATTGCCTCATCTACTCCCTGCTTCCACGTTCGTCTCGGTCTTCCTCTTCTCCTCCGTCTTTCCGTGGGCATCCAGGTCCATATTTTATGAGGCCACCTATCTTCCGGCATTCTTTTGAGGTGTCCGTACCATATTAATCTCTTCCTTTCTATTCTATCTATTATGTCGTTTTCCATTTTCATTTTGTCCCTTATAGTTGTATTTGGGATATGCTCCAATCTCGACACTCTGCAACTCCTTCTCATCGCATCCATTTCGAGCGCTTGTAATTTTTTTTCGTTTTTCTTATTCATGTCCCATGTTTCTGAATTTCTCAAATCGAATATACTGATTCTTTTATAAATTGTTTCACAAGAGAGAATATAGTTTTATTTTATTATACATTTTAAAAGATTAATTAGACAGACAACCAAATAAAAGACTCCACATTAGTCAATTTTTCGGATTTATTTTTTGATTTTTCCTCAAGAATATGGATTGATAATTAGTTATTTGTATATATAATAGTTGATTTAACAGGCATATAAAATTTAATGTTTATTGAAAAAAGAATGCGACACTTAAAATCATAAATAAGAATGTAAAAATTATAGAGCCGACGTTTTTGTGATGTTTAAAACTTTTTAAATCATTATATAAATACTAAGAGTTACCCGGGCTTTGCACACCTCCCGGGCGTACCGAGTAAGAGACCATCAGATTAGTTTATGGTGTTTATTGGCCAACTAACATTAATTTACTTTAATCCGGTCTTTCTTTCTAGTTTTTCTAAACATCTGTAGAATAACTTAATCGATTTTGATCAAATTTAATATTCTATTTAGTTCTAAAATAGTTAAGCCGTTTTTGAGATATTTCGAAAAAATGAAGGAAAAAAACACTTTTTTCATGCACGATTAGAATATTCTGTATGGTAAAGTAAAAAAACTGATTATGAAGTCCAATACTTCGAAACTATAGTCTCTAACAAATAAATTATATATAATATTATATGTTTATTTGCATAAAGCAGAGAACAACCTCATTGAACCTTTATGAATCAACGACTCTGGTAGTCTCGGCAAAACCAAATCTTTTAAATTAGAAAATCTTAATTGTTTACTTATAAATTATTATCTTTAGTACTCTCAGCGAAAATACCATTTTTTATTCAGGTCTTCCTCTGCTTCGATGTCCTAATATTATAGCCTTCAAAAATGTTATCTATGGAAGTTACCATGGACTTTGTGTCTGGATCGATCTAAATATCTTAAAAACGGCTGAAACTATGAAAATAAAATAGTAGAGCATTAGATAAGTCATGTTTCGTAAACATAAAGTACGGGAAGAATGTGTGTAAGTTAAAAATTATGAAATACTTTCATAAGAGAGTGCACGTTGTAGAGTTTACGCCAGGCTATAAACCTCCATCGTAGAAGAGACTAAATGGTAAACATCATTTGTATAACTATGCCGTATAGTTACACATAATGCACAGTTCTAAGAATAGAATAGTAATAGAAAATCATAATAATTTCGGGGGAAATTATAATTGAGCATACGTAACTTTGTCACACGCACGCGCTCCAAGATTAAATTATTATCTGACAAACCATGTGATAGATTGAGTTCTCAGAGTAAATCAATCATGTAAGTAAGTCAATGCGTACTAGCTTGATACGGTATGCTTAAAGAAGGCAGTGTATAGTGCTTATATAGTACGTGTATTAAACACTCAAAGAGTGATGTAAACAATTGTAAGCATAGGCGTATTAAATTTCAAAAACAAATATCCTCTTCAATATCTTGCTTAAAATGAGACGTCAGTATTTATTGTAAATCAAGTCCGCAACTCTATTTTACGATCAAGTTGTCATGTCATTAGCAAAAGAGAGAAACAATTATACTTTCATTTATATCCATTTCCTTTATTTAAGGTTTAAATAGACACAACTGACACAACCAATTATATCTGTATCGTATCGTGATTTAACTTTCAAAATACACATGGTATAAACTAGAGGGTCTGTTGGTATACGTAGCCGTTTTAAAATTGATGCACATTATTTTAGTATTACGTGTACTAGTGGTATTCTTAAAGTCTTGACAGGTTCAAAGAATCTCCAAAGTTAAGAAACATGTGGTGCGTTTGCTGAGGAAAGGACTAGTGGTAATTGCGATCGTTAGCTATAAAAACAACCGCTCTTATATACTATATACGAGTATGTGGCAATGACAGTATAAGCAAAAGCTAGCCAATATTATACTTTTTTGTTTAGCTAAGACCATAGTTATATTATCAATCATAACGTATACTTATATCCAATCGAATTAATGTTATCTGGTCCTTAGGGAATACCAGATAAGTCCGAAAAAAACTATCTGGAAAAAAATTCTACATTTGGGATATACTCAGTTCACTTCAATCTAAGGGGCTTACCCCACACTCAATTTATTTTCAATCGGTTCAAAAACCAGGATCGGAAGAGAATTGAGATTAATCGGAATTGACCGTGTTTACATCCAAAAAATCTCATTCCGCTCCAGATGGAGTAAACGATGCAAACTAGGTCAATGATTCATTATTTACTTATTGACAATGCATATTGAATATTCTTAGTTAATTGTGTCGTAATTACAACTTGTTGTTGTTGTTATCTAGGCAAATGTGTTAATGAATTGACAATCCAAAAAAAGAGTGTTGTAATTAAAATCTTTAGATAAAAAGATGCAAGCATTGGTGATTTTAAAATTTACTTACTTACTTAGTCCGTAGCACTACAACACTGGGTGGGTCTCGACTGCACTAATTTTTAGATTTGTGTTAGTTAATCCTTTTGTATTAATAAAATAATTTTATTTAGTAAAGTATTCTGTTGTGATTTTATTCACAAACAATAACTTGGAAATAGATTATCACTAAAAAATATTCAATGCCGAGATTTTTAATGAATTTCTCGCTAGATTCTTTGAACAATATTTATTAGTTGAGGTAGTTTTGAATGCATATCTTAGTTTTGTTTCAAGATATTTTATTATATTTATTATATTAAACGAGCAATTCTTGTATATATATAGAATCTGTAAATCGGTAAAACGGCTCTAACGATTTCGCTAAAAATTGGTGAACTGATCAAGTCTCATGAGTTAGTAGTGGTGTATAAATTTTAATCCGATTAAAATAAAGGAAGGGGGTGTAAATTAGTCATGTCGCAAAATAAATATTTTTATCGTTCATATCTCGTCTTCGGTAAGTCGCAGAGCCTTGAAATTTGAAACTTGAGCTTTTCAGAGGCAAAAAGTTACCGAGCATCGCTTGGTGCTCCAGGCACTATTGATCTATTCACAAAACACATTTAAAAATATAAATTTACTTCTATACTAACACATATCTATATATATACACCTTTAATTTATTTTTCTTAACATTCAGACCTATCCAAGACCACAATCTAACAAAAACAAAAAACACTCAAACAATGACACTATTAGACTGTAGCACTTTCGAAAAATATTCTCTATAATTTTAATTATTATAAAAATTATTGGAAAAATCAAGTGCCTTATCCTATAGTTCTACAATGCATAATGTATATTGACTATAGTTACTATTTATACTGACAATCTCATTTAATCTTAAGCAGGGCCGTTGCGTGGGAACGCCGCGGCTTGAAAAAAAATTAGAGTTGTAAATTTTGAATCTTAAAAAATTATTGTACTTGTTTGATTCCGATGTACCTAATTTCAAATAGTAAGAGTTGGAAGGTTAGACATCGTGATGCAAAATATACTGTTTTATGTAGTCGATCGATATTAATTTATGGAGGTTAGTGTTAGTCAGTCAGTACACCACACCCGTCGGACAAGAATGACATTATAAAAAACGTACTGTAGGGGGGGGGGGGGGCTGGTAAAATCTCGCCTCGGGCGCCTACAACCCACACGACGGCCCTGGTCTTAAGGAGTAAACCCGTTGCTTTCTAGTGATTAAGAAGGTTCCAATTTGTAGTATCTCTCTTTAGAACATGCCAATCAATTTCAACATGACGCGGATGCATGCAACACGACTGACTGGTATTGAAAAGGCTGTAAAATTGCTAACAGCACATAATGTCTTTGAAACTATCACCTGCCGCCGATAAAAACACCCAACATCATGTTGGTTAACTTCGAGGATCCTTTGAGAACTCGTGCATTGAATGGATCAAATCTACATTGTTTTTTGATCAAGTATTATAAAGTGATAGTAACTGTTAAATTTGTGCCATCTTTGGAAGCATCTGTGTTTTCTCGTTCTGTCATCAACCTTTTATTCTATCAATGTTGACAGGCCACAGAAGGTTGAAGGATCAATATTGCATTTTGCACATTTAGTCTACCCGTTGATTCATGATCTGTTCATTCCGGTGTCGATTTCTCTTTAACTGTTTTAATCAACCTTTGTTGTCAATAGCACTCATTGGTAAAATGAAAAATATTCATTTAATTTAATTACTAAGGGTTCTAATAAGAATCTTTTCAATACCTATATATATATAAAATGGCCAATAGAAAATACAAAGAGCTTCTGAATAAAAAAATAATTATAAAATTAATTAAAAGTTACAAAGGGGTAAAAAATAGCAGGGTTTTAATAAAAGGCCAACGTTTACCTGAACAGGTAATGTCATGTACTCTGACAAGTATTCAAAATCTTCATTGAGGCCACACCAATCAATTCAAGTATATGAAAGAAATATGGCGGTTATGAATGGATATCTTGCTTGTTTTGAATATTGTCCATTCTTATCATCAAAGGCACTTTGTTCCATTTTCTGTTTACAGAATGGTATATTCTATTTCTTCTTCAAATTCAGATCGTAAAGGATTGAAGATCGTAGGACACTGGAAAAAGGAAGTCGGAGAGATAGTTCAGGCTCTATCAAGCATTGAGATAAATATGGTGGTTCGGCACTTCTTCAATTTATCCGGCAAGGAGAGTTGGAAGTCGGTGAATTGGGTGCTACGCACAAAACAAGATTTGGGGGAAGTGTTGATATATGGGAGCAATATCGTGATAATATCTGACAAAAAGGGAAAGAGCTGAGTCAATTTTTTTTTTAGTCAGCGAGGGTCAAGAAAATCAGTGAGGGCTTTATTGACTATTATTCTGATTACTCGTTTCTGAACTAGATCCAAACTGGCAAGCGAATGCTTGGAGACCTCTTTCTACGAATTTCAGTCACATTCAAAATAGAAGCTGATTTGGGACTTAAGTAGTTTCTCTTAAATTTAAATGGTTGCATTACATATCTGATGGTTATCTGATTTAGCTGACAGTTTTTCTGGAGACCGACACTCCGACTCCAAGTCAAATAGGCTTAAATTACTTTATTACACACATTTTTGAATTTTACTTTTTCACATGTAGTGAAGGATTAAAATATTTTTATTTCTATATTTGACGTATGGGAATCCAAATTTATTATCAGTAGATTCATAGCTAAATCAATTATTTTCATTTCAAGCATAGGAAACACCTCTTCCATTAACGTGAATTTAAAAATATTATTTTTCGCTCTATTAATCTAATTTTCGATGATACGTCGAAAAAATTCTCGACATTTTAATACGTCAAGATCAAAAGACTCAATGCTGGTGATATTTTTGATAGGTTCATTTCTACCTGTGTTTGAAATTTAAATTTGAAAAGCTGAATTGAAATTAATTTGAAATGCTTCCTAGCCTTCATTCTATGAATTATATTACTAAACGATTCTCTTTTCTCCCATAAACTCACTGACATTTTCCTCTTTTTGACAAACTCAACAAATCAACAAAATCAAATTTTTTATAATCATATATATTAGTCTAAAATAAAAATAAAAAGAGCATAATAAATATATTTCTTTTAAAATAATTTTGATTTGCTCATATAAAATTATATTAGAATTTAAAGCATGTACTACATACAGATTTGTTCTATTTTGAATTCGGTTATTTGTAGATTCTTAATGGCCTTAGAGCATGAGTCCGGGGAACATTTTTAGCAATTATCTCAAAATATATATTTAGTTACGGCGATATTATCCCCTCGATTAGAAAGAAGGAAAGTCAAAAAACATAACAGTTTATTGAATAATTTATCATAATTATGAAAAGTATAAATTAGCTACTATAAAATGAATATACATACATATTAATAAAAATACTCAAATAAAAAAAGGAGGAAGGACGTAGATTAAAGATTTTTATTAAGAAATCTCATCAGAATGTACAGCGTTTATACTCCTATTCATATATGTAGTCATTCCCTTAGTCTTTTAATAGACTCCTTCAACAGAACTTGAAAATGCCTCCAAAAATAAGTGTTGAAACGTCTTTCATTATGATAAAATTTCTTAATTATAAATGTACAAGCAATAATTTTTGCAATTAAATTAATTGAAAAAAATTATCTTCAGATTTTTGAGAAATTATATATTCTCATGTCTATAACTAAAATCCTGGAGATTATTAGCATAAAATTTGATTAAAATAAGCCCGTACACATTTATTGGAGTATAATAAGTTAATGGAGACTCGTGGACCAATAATAATAATAATAAATAATTTATTGGAGTATTTTGAAATTTTTTGGGTCCTCAAAGAAAAAACCGATTTTCAACTTTTCAGTGCGTGTCGAAGTTTGTTTTTCAAAATATTATTAATACTATTATTTTTTTATTATAATACAATAAAAAAAAAAAAAAAAAAAAAAAAAATGAAAAATATTATTTTTCAAAAATCCAAAATTACTCAAAATTTTAACTTCTTTATAATATCAAAAGTGTATTTAAAATTAAAAATATTTTACTGAAAATAAATTAAAAAAATTCTTCGTCGCTTTTATACTATTTATGTTTTTTTATAGAAGAAAATTTGTCATTGATCTATGGGTAATACTATTGTCATAAAATGAAATAGGAATTCAGTGATACAATATTGTTAGATGTGCTGGAAAATTGGCTTCGGATGGATCAAAATTTATCTTAGAAAAAATATAAGAGTCAGTGAAATGTAATAGAGGATGTTTATTTAGAAAAATATATTCTAGTTGTCCACAATCCAAGTGAAAAGACACCCTGATCCACCTCGTTGAACTTATCTAAAAACAAAGAGCAACAGACAATGGAGAGCTAAAATAGAGAGTGACGAGGAGAGAAAAGACTCACCTATTCCTTATCGCCCACTATGGGAGGGAGACACATCCTCTTTCAGGTCTCTTAAGAAATGCGGGAATATTGGATGAGGCCGATCAGCAAAAGTGTATGCAATTTCTAAATAATTTATCTATTTATAATATAGAATAGTTACCAATTTTAAAAAGAGCAGTCAAAAAATATCGATTTCATTTATATATGCTAAAAAAGATAAAATATTTTTTTAGGTCGGCATCAAAATTAATACCTATAAAGATAATGATATTCAATAAAGTTCACTATATCTATATCAAATTTGATACCGTTTATAGAAACAAAAATATATTTTACTCTTTTATGCACATTTGAAGTTTGTGTTTTAAGTGTTCCAAAAGTAAAACGGGACCGTATTAGTCTCGCAGTTCAAAATGTCGAGATAGAATTTTCTAGTCCCGTGAGATCTCGAACTTGCGATCTTGGCTCGAGATTGCATTCCTTAGTCTTGCTACAATATCTCTGTCATAAATAGGATAAAATCTTGAAATTTAAGTTGTTATTTTTTTATTGCTTGGCTACGGATACATAGTTCATTTTAGCCAGTGAGACCGTAGTATGATTATTTTTTATAATAGGATAGAGAGGGAGCAGGGTTTTCGCCGGTAAAATTTTTTATTCTGCCGCGGGCAAGGTCTGAACTTGGACCTCTCGCTCTAACATTGTCACCAATGCGATGCAGAAGCAGTAGCTCTAACGCGCGCAGCTAAACGACAATCCAAATTTAAAGTTATATTATATATATTCATTTTTCCGGAAATCAAAAATAATATTAAAATTTTAATCAAGTAATTCTTTTGGAAATATCTAAGAAAATCAAAGAGGGTGTCATCTTTTGGATGTGAGATGGAATGGATTTATTTTTAAGGGTTGTTTTTAATGCTTAGGGAATCTAACTCTAGTGCCAAAATTATAGATCCGGGCCAATTGGCTACCCTGTCTATTTCTAAAACACGATTGCAATACCAATACTAAACTAAAATAAAAAAAAGCATGAGAAGACCGCAGAGACCCGCCAAGTTCTTGCTTCTACAAAATACTGAATATATGCACTGAGCCAAAATTACTGCGGCCACAACATTTTTTCACGTTTCAAGGTTTTTTTACAAAAAGAACTAATAGGGCGAATAATAAATAGTTTTCGCCGATTTTGAGATATTTCGAAAATACACAGCCAAAAAAATATTTTATGCACGATTACAACTTTTCATTATACTTCATATATTATGTAGTAACGTAATAAGATTGAATTTAAAAGAGGTTGAAAATGTGAATCTTTTAAAATAAAAGAAGCTTGTAGGTGAATTCAAATTTTCTTAATTTAGAAAATAAATTTGTTTCTTTTATTTTTTTAGCTTAAAATGTTTATGGTTTTTAAGAAAAATTACTTTGAAATTTTTTGGGAAGAATCACCACACACAATCATTTCTAAACCAGTCAGGGCACGCTCGCTTTTGCCAGTAGCAGCATCAGTCCCGTCATTTAATAGCAACGCCTTGAGTAATAGGAGCCCCTGCTAGTTAGACAACTAGTTTGACAGATCTATTAAGGGTATGACTACCTTTCGAAAAAAAGGCGAGTCCCTGTAGATTCGGATGGGGTGAATGGGGGAAAAATATGCGAAATAATCCATTGTGTTCGCCCAAGGGCCCCCCCCCCTGGAATAAATAGTCTCTACGCACCTGCTCTATTCTATTCATAATATCTAAAGACACACATTTCAATACTATTTCAATTAATTTATTAATGTATTCAATTTCATTATTAATTACATAAATTTAAAGCTACACAACAAATAAAATAAAATAAATTCATAAATTCGATGCATGCAACGTGGAATAATCGATTTTGGAAACTAGCCCTTTTAGTGTATGATAAATTAAACCGTAATAAAACATGACAAATGTTTATTTTCTTTAAAAATGTATAACGAGAAAAAGGAAACAATGTAAATCAAATAATTACAATGTAAATCAAGAAACATCGAAATAATTACTCAATACGCTCTAGAGGCAAGTGAGGAACGTTGTCTTTAAAATCGCTGAAACGTGAAGAAAAACCATTTTCAACCATTTTTTTCTGGGTATGTTTCTCTTTCCTCTTTCTAGATTTTGATACCCACGATAACTATGAAACATAAAGTCATAGTTTATTTATGTTGACACGTGGCCCTATCTCTAAAAAGTTTGGGGACCCTACTTTAGAGGTTAACCATTGCAAGGATGCCAAAACAAGTCCAGACTTGTTTCAGACAAGCAGAGATTAAGGTAGTTCTTTCACAAATGTAAAAGTTCAAGAAGTCTTCGAAACTTGGAATATAAGTCATTAAAAGCATAATAAACACACTATTAAAATTTGAAGACGATTTACCACACCAAACATGAAATAATTGCAATTAAAAATGAATTTTTTACAAATGGTAGATTGAGAAAGGGTGGGAAAATGATCATTATTTTATTTTTTTTCATTGTAGGACTTTCACCATCTTGATGAAAAGCTAATATTTGTTAGAATAATATATTCGGAGTATCTTAAGAAAAAATTGAAATTATTTATCTTGTAGTTTTGATGGCTTGAAAACGATCCATTCATAAAGAGGATATAGTATTGTGAGAAGTAAATTCACGTCTAAAAAACATAACCTAAAATTTTAACACCGTTCATATGTATAGAGTGGTTATAAGGCTAAAACTTTTTGTGTGGATTGTCGTCAAAGAACTACCTTAATTTCTTAATTTCTCTTATTCTAGGAATGACTTTTTTTCTTTGGGAATTATCTAATTTTAATAATATTACAATTATCAAAAATTTATTTCAATTAAATAATGAAATATAGCAAATGGTCAGCGAGTCTAACAATTTCATCTTACTATTAATAACTATTATTATGGGTAAGGGTAAGTGAAAATTAAAATGTTTGATTATTGAATATGATCACGAAAGAAGCCAAAGTGAAGGGATTGTGATCAATTGAGACAAAGGGAATGAATTAATTTATGACGAAGAGAACCAAACGATAATTGAAATTTGGTCAGTTCATTCTTCTAAAGTCAAATTGTAGACTAGGTAACGTTCAAGGTTTCCAATAAAATTCAGTAATTTAGTCAGTTTAACTAAAAATGAAATTTAAAAAATCCACATTCAGAAACCATGGCTTGAAATTTTCTTTTTTTTCTTTTTGTACCTTTTTAAAATAATTTATGCTTCGAAAGGGTGTGTTTTTCCTCGTTTATTTTTAATTAATTTATAATTTATAATACATAGGTTAAAGTTTTGTATTTCTCTTTCAAAGTCATCGACAGTGTGAGATTCTTAACTCCAAGTTTGCTTTAAATTTGTCTTGACTGGATAAAAGCAAACAATATATCTAAAAGATAGAAATAAAATATAGAAAGAAAAAAATATACGGTCCTTGTGGTTCTTGGTGCCCAAAAATTACTTTAAAGTTAATTGAATTGTTCAGTATTACAGGCTTACTCTTCCTGAGTTCAGCGACGGTAAATCACAGAACTACAAAATTTGAACTTGACCAAGGTATTGACCCGAAAAAATACACCAAACTTTTGTTTTGTTTTTTGAAATTTTTTCTTCACTCTATTTTTGTTTTAAATTAGTCTACTTATAAAGTATTGTATAGTTTATGAACTTTCTGATGAAACAAGTAGAAAATCAGAAAAAAAATCGAATTGTTATAGGATTTCTTAAACAATTATAGCTAATGAAATTAATTTTGGCGCACAAATTTCTATTAATAATTGCATCGGTGTGCCAAAAAGGCGTTAGCTTTCTAGCTTAAGGGAGTTCGAGACAGCTTATCTATCTGGTTGATCTTCGAAAAAATCTTTTGTATTTCTCCAGAGTGACAACTTCTGAATACTATATTGTTTAATAAAAAAAATTGTTAATAATGAGCTTAATTTCGAATAAAAATCTTTGTTTTGATAATATTAATAAAAAGAATATTGAGATAAATTTTTTCTCATTATAAAAATATTTATTTAACACAAAAACGATTTCAAGAAATAGAGTTGGAATTCTACACTAGTGCTTTTGTTATATTCTGTTGGCTGAAAATGATTTTTTTTCTTTTTACATTTATGAATAACTAATTAACTAGATAGTCAAATCTATTGAAAAATCTATCATTCAATTAATAAAAGTTGCATTATTGATCTGTATAAATTTGTTGAAAATGGTATGATTTGTATAGAAGTTATAGCCCTTTTTTTTAGGTTTTATGGTGTTTCTTGTAATTTTTTGGTATTTTTTTAAATTTTTTCATTTTTTTGGATTTTCTATTGTTTTTTTTTGAAAACTACAATTTTTTTTTTTTGTAATTTATGAAATGTAAGGATGAGGCATTGGAAATGGGAATGCTGTACAGGCATCGGACCACCTTTTAAAAGCTCGGCCCATTTACTTTCATGTTAAAAGGATAATTTTCAATAATTTATTTCTCGGTAATAGGACAGACGATTAACTTCAAATTTCGGGAATAAATATTTAATACATCAATGATTCGATGGTAAAAATTTGAGAATTTTCTTATAAAAATGATAAACAGTCCCGATCCTCCTTAATAGGCTAAATAGCAAAAGAATTAGAAATTCTTTAGAATTTCTGAGAAAGTATTGACACTTTAAAACATTAAACATATTTATGAATAAAAATTAATTTCAGCATGCATATTTTATATATACCTACAGTCCTGATCCTCCTTTAATAGGCTAAATAGCAAAAGAATTAGAAATTCTTTAGAATTTCTGAGAAAGTATTGACACTTTAAAACATTAAACATATTTATGAATAAAAATTAATTTCAGCATGCATATTTTATATATACCTATATATATATATATATATATATATATATATATATATATATATATATATATATATATATATATATATATATAAATCAGAGAGAAACTAAGACAAATAAGCGAGATCCAACCTTAAAAAAAAAAAGAATTAAATTATAGATTCTAAAAATTCCAATATTTGTTTATCATTTTTTTTTTTTTTTTTTTTAATATTGAAAAATTCTTTTAGTAAATGGCACTACATACTAAATACTAACGAGAGTAATGCATTTTTAACGTGTTTCTTCACAAATTAAAAAAAAAAAAAAAATCTATACCTCTAATTCACGAGCGTTTCCAAAAAGTAAATCCGTTTGTCAGCATGAGACGACTACCTCACCTCAATAAACAGTGCAGTTGAACTTATAAGCTCAGAAATCTGAGGCTCTCTCCCTGCCGCCTTGCGCATTAAAAAGGTATGTCGCGGTTTTTATGGATCGTCAAATACGTGTCTTTAGAAATTGGCGTACGAGTATTTTTCTTTTCCAACCGATAAATAAACGTTCCCGGCTGTGATCGTGAGAGGATTTAGTGTTCTTAGGGATGCTAAAAACTTTCATGAAAATACATTCATTCGTTCCGATTCTAAAATTATTTATTAAAATAAGTAAAATTAAAAATATTTTTATAAAAGTATTTATTTTAATAAGAAATAAAACAATCCATCCACAATGTCTTTACCATAAAACTTCCCCCTCTCATTCGTATTTGGAAATTAAATAAAAGTAAATTTGATTTTTTTGAATTGAAAATTTTATAGTTAAAATTCTATTGAACCTCCACCCACATTTTAGATTACTATCAATTTCAGAAATAACTTATATTCGTCATTTTCGCGCCTAAATCTCATGACCACTAGGGTGCGTTTCGGATCGACATATCGGATGGCGGACTCATATGAATCCAGCTTAATAAGCGTTGCCGGCTGCCCGTGAGAGGATTAGGCATCCCAAGAGAATGGTAAAACTTTTACAAAAATACATTTATCGCATTCATTCCATTTCGTCAATTATATTATAAAATATATATAATAAAAAAATACAAATATTTATAAAACAATCTCGGAACGTTTATTTTGAAACCAGACGTTTCGGGAGAAATTCTCCCTTTATCGATAGAATTTAAAAAAAAAAAAAAATAAAAAAAAAGTTGTTTTCGCCAATGTTTCGCAAACAACCCTAAGAAATTAAATATTTTGATAACAGGCAATTGTACAAATTGTCCTGGTGACGAAATTACTTTTAATTCAAATAAAAAATAAAAATATATATATAAGAGTTTTCATATTTTGACCACACCCCCTCGCTTTTTGGGTAGCTTTTTTGGGGGAATATTTTTAAACAAAAGTTGTCATAAATCATATTCCCTACAACTTTATATATAATATAATAAAATTTGCCGTAGAGTTAATAGTTTAGGAGTTATTTGATAATTTTCATTCGTGCGCGCCCCAAACCCCCTTCCGGAGTCAAAATATCAAAACGTTATATAGCTAAAAACGTAAGTTAGAAGACATCTGATGTAAATATGAAATTTCATAGTAATCCCTTCAGTCGCTTTTACGTGGATCGTGAGCAACATTTCGGAAACGACGGAAACATACAGACAGGAATTTTGTTGAGGGTGTTTTCGTTCATAACTTTGCTTGAAACGTGTGCAACCAAAATTTGGCCTGATTTGGACCAATGTACAGACAAAACCCTAATTTTATATACCTAAATAGATAGATAATTAGTAGAGATTGTGGTGTTGGTGCAAGGTGAAACATCTTTAATAAAGATAAGAGTAAAAAAATAGTATTTGTAATTAAAAATGTGAAACAAGTGACCAAGAATCCTTAACCCATAGTAAATGAATATTACAAATAGTATTTTTTTACTCTTATCTTTATAATATATAGATAGATAAATAAATATTTATGAAAAATTATTTTTCTCTAAAAATTTTTTATAAACATTAGAAAAACAATCCAAATTTACGAGCATGAATATTCAATTAGAACAAAAAATTCCGAATGCACAATGCACAATGCTGCATTCTACTAACCTGAAAAACAATTTTGACTTTTCTCATCCAAAAAATTTTTAGATAAAGTACATAATTTAAAAAAAAAAGATTAATCTTAGAAATGATCGAAATTTTAAATAACAAAAATTCCATTAATAAAAGGTCAGATATGGACTGTTTTCCTAATGTTTATATTTTCATAAATATTTATATTTTTTATTTGAATTAAAGGTAATTTCGTCACCAGTACAATTTGTACAATTGCCTATTATCAAAATATTTAATTTCTTAGGGTTGTTTTCGAAACATTAATGAAAAGAACTTTTTTTTACTTTTTTCAATTTTTTAAAACAATTCTACCGATAAAGGGAGAATTTCTCCCGAAACGTCTAGTTTCAAAATAAACGTTCCGAGATTGTTTTATAAAGACTTGTATTTTTACTTTATCCAATGCGAAGCATGGGTAAAGTATTGTAATCGGTCGCGCGCCAAAGCGGGACTTCAAAGGGTCCTCAGGTAAAGACTACGAAACCCATGGACTCAATTAAGGTCACAAATTGTAGTATTCAAGTAGGTTGAATTTTAGCACGTGACGATTTTGCAAAAAATTACCTGGGGTCTCGTCGAGAGGCCAAAAAGTACCATTTTTTTTTGGAAGTGCGTGGGGATGGATGGATGGATGTATGTTATCGTTTTTTTCGTCCACGATTTTTTCCACATCTTTGCACCGATTAAAATGAAATTGAAAACCTACCATTCTTTTAACAAAATGAAGCGCTGATTAGTTTTTGGTACATATCGGCACACAAACATTAGTACTTTATTTGGGTACTTTTTTAGTTTTTTTTAAATATCTTGAAAATGACATAACGAATTTTGATGAAATTTAATAACCTAATTAAGTATCTTGGGGACATCAAAAAAGGTTAAATAAAGTTTTTAGTAAAAGTATATTTTAAAGTACTTTACTCTAGAGTAAAATAGTACTTTTTTAAATTCCTTATTTTACCAAAAATTTAAAAAATACTTTAAAATTTATTCATTTGATCTGTAATATACCTCATTTAAACTTCCTTAAGTAAGAATGGTTAGTCTTCTCGCTGTGAAATGATAAACATTTGGGAGGAAATTTTATAAGTAACCATAGCAACTGCGTTGTTTTTTTATCTGTTACCTTTTCTGAAGACATAGAGGAATCGACTTAAAATCAAAAATAGTGATTGATTCTGATTTAGTACTTGAGGAATAACCATTCTATATTCAATTTTTGACGTTTCGGTTTTTATTGGTAACCATTGCTGAAGACAGAGGAATCGACTTAAAATCAAAAATAGTGATTGATTCTGATTTAGTGCTTGAGGAATAAACATTCTATATTGAATTTGTGACGTTTCGGTTTTTATTGGTAACCATTGCTGAAGACATAGAGGAATCGATTTAAAATCAAAAATAGCGATTGATTCTCATCTAGTACTTGAGAAACCATTCTATATTGAATTTTGACGTTTCGGTTTTTATTGGCAACCATTGCTGAAGACATGGAGGAATCGAGTTAAAATCAAAAATAGTGATTGATTCTGATGTAATACTTGAGGAATAACAATTCTTTATTGGATTTCTGACGTTTCGGTTTTTATTGGTAACTATTGCTGAAGACATCGAGGAATCGATTTAAAATCAAAAATAGCGATTGATTCTCATCTAGTACTTGAGGGATAACCATTCTATATTGGATTTTTGATGTTTCGGTTTTTATTGGCAACCATTGCTGAAGACATGGAGGAATCGAGTTAAAATCAAAAATAGTGATCGATTCTCATCTAATACATGAGGAATAACAATTCTACATTATATCAAGTTGAGTTGTTTGCCATAAAAGAATTTAGTCTTTTTGATTTTAAGTCGATTCTTCCACGTTATCAGTAGAGGTTGCCATTAATAGTCAAAAAATCAAAAATGGAATGCAATAAGGTTATTCCGCTAGTATTAGATGAGAATCGATCGCTATTTGATTTGAAGTCGATTCCTCCATGCCTTCAGCAATGGTTACAAATAATAACCGAAACGTCAAAAATTCTAATGTAGAATGGTAATTCCTCTACTATTAAATTAGAATCGATATTAATTTTGACTTAAAGTCAACATGAACTACAAATTGCAAGTGATATCTGATTAATAATAAAGGAATAAACTTATTAATATTTCAAGTGAATTTGGATAAAGTTTACCAACGATCCGTTGCAGTTTTATTTTTATTATTATAATTAAAACAATAAATAATTAATTTTACTTTTAAATATATATATATAAACATTTAATATAGGTAATTGTTTAAATAAAAATCGTCTTATATTTTATAAATTATATTGTTTTAACATAGAATAAGCTTAAATATAATTGGTAAATTTTAATTACTCCACTAGATTCAACCATTTGATTGAATTTCAAATAAGCAAAAAAAAAATTAAAATTTGAATTTTTATTTAAATCAGACATAATTAATTATAATTATTTAATGAACATGATCAAATAATATAATATAACTACGACGTTTCGATCGACTTATTCTGGGATCGTTCTCAAGTATGAGCACCCACTCCGATTCTAGATCAAATTTTAATCAAATTATAACAAAAATTAAAGCTTCAACAGCTTCATTACTAATAAAAAAAAAGTTGTCTTATAAAACAAACATTAATAAACCATTAAAATACAAAAGTCAGACTTTTTATACTTTGAGTCCGTATCTTATATCTCCCGAAATGCTTAAGAGATAAAAAGTGTTCCTTTTATATAAAAAGAAAATGACTGAATTTATGAAATTTTAAATAAATGTGAAATTAAGTTATTTGTTATTGGTCAACAAATCATCTAAAAATGGCCATTTACAGGATCAGTTGAAAGTAAATATTTTTATTTTATTTTCGATCCCACGGAAAATTTTACCCACCCCAAAATAATCATTGGAATAAAATTTTAAAACGATTTTTGATTTCACAGAAAATGAATACATTAAGTCCTAAATCTTAAGTTTGTATCTTTTTTAGTTTACGAGCTATAATCTTTAGACAGCTGAACAAATAGACAGAGTGACCGACATAATGACAGACAAACGTTCCCTAGTAGTACTCTAAAAATCTATATAGGCACTATATGCTTACTATATAGTTTGAAACATTGTGCTACTAGGGGTGTATCGACAATAATAGAGCTGGT
Organism: Forficula auricularia; assembly: GCA_024734495.1. Taxonomy (NCBI): domain Eukaryota; kingdom Metazoa; phylum Arthropoda; class Insecta; order Dermaptera; family Forficulidae; genus Forficula; species Forficula auricularia. Next base: position 5,976,717 of record JALMQS010000087.1, read on the forward strand.
CTTACTTTTGAATGAAACCCTAAAATCAAACCTAGAGCGCTTAGATCAGGGGTGTCCAACGTATTCGCTTACAAGGGCCACATTTGAAGAAAAAATTATCTCGGACCGCGGATAAAATATTATAATTCTATTGATATTTGTTATTTAAAAAATATAGTTAATAATGTAGAAATGAGAAATTTATTATTTTTTTAGCTCATAGGGAGCTTATAATTTTACTTTTCGTAAATTTTACACTTGAAAATATTATCTCGTATATGTTAATAATTACCTATATATTTAGAAAAAGTGATATTATGTATTAGTATTTGTTTATATTTTTTCCTGGCTAGATAATTAATATAAAATTCTAATTAAGGGACAATATTCAACTTTTCTTCCAGATCTGTATCTAATTGTTGTTCTAGAATATTTAATCAGAAAGTTTGCAAGTAGAAAATTTATTTCTTATGAAAATGGAGTAGAAATAGACCAAAATGATGATTATTTTTTGGGAAATCTTGAACTCTAGTTCCAGATTCAAAATTTAAAATTAGCACTTTTATTTTTCGAAAACTTTACAGTAGATTTTCAGATTTCTTATTTTAGAGAAAAAAAATTATCAGGCCAAATTATTGTGTGTTTTCCAGTATCTACATATAAATCTCAATGTTTTAAGGAATCTTATGACTTTATATTGAGATACGGGCTGGACAGTCCTGGTTTAAATCGAATGGAATTAAAGAAGGATATGAGGAATGATAATTTATTTTTTAAAAGGGTCACGGATATAATAATGCCTGGCTATCCATTATCTATTGACATCTAAGAACGTGCAAAGATCTAAAAGACAAGTCCTGACAAGTTTTAGTCCAAAAGGGAAATTATCAATTAATTGTGATTGTTCTAGAAAGGCCCAATTCATTGTCTCCTTCTACTACAGAATGATAACTGTAGACTTGGTTAATGTCGTAGCATCTAAATTAATGAAATAATAAATATTTTAGAATATGAAAATATGAGATGAAAAATAATTTTTAAATATTCGAAACTTGATTATTTTTTTTATCTTATATAGTTGAGCTTATAATTTTGGTTTTAGTGAATTTTATTGTTGGAAAAAGCTTCACGTATATTGTACAAATGTACATTCATATTTCGAAAAAGGGAATAAATATATCTCTACATATAAATCTCAATGTTTTAAGGAAGTTTATGATTTTATGTTGGGCCACACTCATTTTGCAGTGCTGGGCCGCATACGGCCCGATGGACACGGGTTAGACAGCCCTGGCTTAGAGTATTTAATTTAATCATCTTATTCGATTAATAAATAGCGTAATTTCATGATATTTCCAATATTTTAAAAATAATAACTAAATAATTAACATCATTTATACACGTTCACTAGTTTTCTTATTTTTTAACAGTTTTCTAAATGTGTTGTTTCTCTGATAGGGCGTCGTCGGCTACGTCAACGTTTTTCTAAGCCTTTTCCTCTCGGAAAGACAATCGGAGGAATGAAAAATGGAAACAAAAAACATAATAGAGAAAATTAATTAAATATAATAATAGATTGAAGCTTTTTCCAAAATTTGGTATGCTTTCCACAATATCTTGCGATTTGGGAATTTTCGGTCATCGAGTATTGTGTGCAAGAAAGTTGAAAGTTAATAAACGTATTAGTGTAGTTTATTAATACGAGTTATTTTAGCATATTATCTACAACCATTCGGTAGCTCCTTAAAACAGTTATACATATATACACATATAGGTATATATTAGAATTTACGAGCATGAATATTCAATTAGAATGAAAAATTCCAAATGTACAATCGTGAAAAGAAGCTTTTCAACCTTTTACCACTACTAGAATTGTAACGACCATATCTCCCCATGAAAAGTGGAAATCACTGGTATTACTTTCTAGTAGAAATCCAATAAATAATGAACAATTCATTTTAAACTAAATTATATTAGAACTAAAATTTCATTATAGTTTTGTATATTTTATCAGTTAAATATTAAAGATAAAAAAAATTATGATTTTCGTATTGTAAAACATTTTAAAAATTCCGATCCGCATTGAAAGCAAAATAAAAAAAATCATATTTTACTCGATTTAATTTGAAATGTACATTTACAAAAATGTAAAAAGGTATAGAATATATTATGTAAAGCTTAAATGTCAAATTTGATCCATTACAATGATGTATATTTGATCCGATGATCCGATTATGTTTACTTACATATATATTCGCGTCTACTTAACTACAGAGAGACTAAATAGGCGAATTTAGAGACCATGATTTGTCCAGAATAATTATAAAAAACAATTTTTTTCCTAAAAACAATTCTCTGTTTGCTATTCATATTTTCAATAATTAATTACTCCAAAAATATTAGTTATGAGATTTGTTACAATGAAGTCTACATTTATCTGCATATTGAACTTTGTGGTATATATATATCAGTGGAGTGCGATTCTTGGATGCTGTGGGTGCGGCGCATCCCTAAAATTTCAAACATTTAGAGTATTTTCATAAATATATAAGGTCGACTTCAAAATTTCAGAAGAATCTTTAAATTTTAAAATTATTATCCGTTATTTCAAATATTTCTATAAAAAACATTTTTTTTGTTTTGAAAAATATATTGGTTCTCAAAATGAAATAAAACTGTTGCATACATTCAAGGGGCAATTAAAATGAATGATTTTACCAAAAGGGGTGAGGATAGAAGGTTTTAAGGTAGATATATCTTCCAGTTCAAGGAATAAATAAAGATGATTCGAGAATTTTTGGAGTGATCCATTTTTAAGAACTTTTAATACCTATATAATATAAGATCGGAAATAACTAAGAGTGCTATAATCAAGTCATAGCTTGTTTGTAGCAATAGAATTAGGAGAAATTTAAGATTTTCTTATAGGACAGGCTGATTCATTGTGGAAGATTTCCATCTCAGGGATTTCAAGAATCAATTTCTGACTCCTACCCTCACTCACACAAATTAGTAGCCGTTAGGGGCGAATGTCCCAAAATATATATTTTTTTTTTAATCTACTGTTAAATTTGAAAAATAACGAAAATGGTGCCTTATTTGATGAAATTTGCAAAAAAAAGCGGAGAGTAAAATAAAATTTCAAAAAATGAAGGGTACTTTTTTGAACAGCATCCCCTGGTTGAAAAGTCACCAACCGCCACTGATATCTATATAATATATGTGATTCGCTACAAGAGACCAACCCCAAAAAGTTAAATTCTGCTAAAAGTGCGACATAAAGGTAAATAATAATTTTTAAATAGTACCTACTGTTTTAGAGTAACAAACAAAAGTAGTATAAGACTAAAAAAACAAAAAATAAAGCATCAGTTTTCAGATTCGCTACAATTCAGTATCCGTTCAATGATAAATTGTAGTAAAAATGTAAATATAAAATTTTAGAGATTGCCCCAGTGGAGTAAAAAGATTGCCTACATTAAAATAATATTACAACAAATCAATAGGTACCACTAAGTCAAATTTTAGTAAAGATGAAAAAGACTTATACTGCTTTCATACTAGCAACTAAATCGCGCAATTTAATCGCGAAGTGGGGGACTGAATTGGAATGTGGTGGGATCTGTTGTCAAAATAAAATATCTTAGAAAATAAAAAACGGTCTCGTATTTGTTGATGTTTTTCATGATATTTCTTAAAATTTTAAAACATAAATAAACGCAATGACGTCACGACAGGTAAGAACTATTATCTACTTTGCATGTACAAAAGAAATGACGGTTAATGATAAAAATAAGACAAATAAAATAAATAAAATATAAAAATTGGAAGTTTTTTTGCCGAGAGTAGCTGAATTTTTATATATTGAAGGAGACAATAAAAGAGTGTGTCTTCTGCTGGAATTACAAATTTTATTTATTTATAACGAGCCCTCGAAACTATAGTCTCGTTATAAATAAATAAAATTTATAATTCCAGCAGAAGACACACTCTTTTATTGTCTCCTTCAATATAAAAATTGGATTATAATACATAACGAGGTATATATATTAGATAAAAGTTTTTATTATATAGATAAAATAATACATAAATAACATACGAGTATATACGTGTTTCAATTTTTTTCAGTGATGATTTTATTCTCGAAAATAGCGATAGACTGAAAATTGCCCGAATAAGTCGCTATTGTGAAAGGGAATACAAAATTGTACAGGTACTAAAATAAAATATGGTGTGTGTCTATTCAAGGAATATCTACATAATAAAAGTGAAACTTCAAAAGTTCATTCTATTTCAACAATGTTAATAAAATTCATACTTATATATTCTCAAGACGTGAAAAAAGATTTCAAAAGAGCAATAAAATAGACAAAATAGATAATAAATAGATGCTAAATTTCATTTTTCCTTTTCAAAACAAAAATAATGAAATGATTTATGAACTGCAAAAAATTCGCAGGCTGAATCATGGAAATTATTCAAATTTACGCAGTTCAATTAATTTAATTAATTTCAAAATAAATATGGAACTAAGTTCGTTAAAAATAAAATGTTTATACAAAATCAAAAGTCACTAGACTAGTCTAGAAGATAACCATAAAAGGAAAAATGACATCGATCTAATATGGCTTCTCTGGTAGGATTCATCTGTAGCGCAGTTGGTTAGCGCAGCCTCGGCTAAAGAGGAAGACGCAGGTTCGAATCCTGCCAGATGCTAAATTTCATTTTTCCTTTTCAAAACAAAAATAATGAAATGATTTATGAACTGCAAAAAATTCGCAGGCTGAATCATGGAAATTATTCAAATTTACGCGGTTCAATTAATTTAAATAGTTTTTAAAGTCGAATCAATGGAGTGTTGTCAGAAATCTGCTTGGATTTTTACCTCATATTTTAAATGTTCAGAGGAATTATCAAATGAACAAAGAAATAGATTTTTAAAATGGTGCTTTGATTTCCAACGCTAATGAGCATGTCCGCATGACGGATGCGTTCCACTCTCTCTCATTCTACAACTCTTTCTATTTAGAATTTCATTTTGACTTGAGTTACTATCCCGCAATAAGAGTATTCAATTAAAAAGAAAATAAAGTAGTGTAAGAATTCAAAAAAAAAAAAATTACTCCTAAAACATTAATAAAACAGTGCTCGACAAAAATTAAACAAAAATTCCCCTCGTAAACCTAACAATGGATTCCAGTAGAGTTCCATAGACTGATTATCATACAATTTCCCGATTTTTTACAATACGTCAGAGTTTTGAGATATTTTAAGTTAAAATTACAAAAAAGGCCATTTTGACATATTTTCGACTCGCATTAAATATTTAACAGCAATATTTGAAATCAAAATATTTTGTTGACGTAATAGAAAACAATTTTCTCTTTGATTTTCAAATTACCACTTGTTTGTAACTCAATTAGAACTCAAGTTATAACTAAAAAACTTAAACTACGTGATTATAAAGGATAAAAATCATAGAGAAAAACATATGGTCTTAGTCTTTTAGTTATAACTCGAGTTCTAATTGAGATACAAACAAGTGGTAATTTTAAAATCAAAGAGGAAGTTGTTTTCTATTACTTCAACACAATATTTTGATTTCAAATATGCTGTTAAATATTTAATGCGACTCGAAAATAGGTCAAAATGGCCTTTTTCATAATTTTGACCTATAATATCTCAAAACTCTGACGTGTTGTAAAAATCGGGAAATTCCATGATAATCAGCCTATAAAACTCTACTGGAATCCATTGTTAGGTTTAAGGGGAAAAATTTATGTTGATCAGTGTTATGGAATGTGCTATGATACAGAATGACCTCAAAGTAGAATTGTGGTAAAGATGATTCCTAAAGTGAAAACAAAATTTTAAACGAAGCTGCACTGAACTAAGCAAGAAAAATAAAATAAAAATTACCACTAAGACTTAAATTGTGCGATTTGTTATAATACAGCATAACACTTATTTTCCAAACAAAGTTCTCTTATGCTTATCTGATCAGAAAGATAGGAACAAAAGGATTTACTTTGAAGAAAAACCTTTAACATAGTTTGAGGAAGAAATTGAAAGTTTCTTTTTGCCGAGAGTAGCAGAATTTTTTTATAAATTAGAGGAGACAATAAAAGAGTGTCTTCTGCTGAAATTATGAATTTTTATTTTATTTATAACGAGACTATAGTTTCGAGAGCTTTGCCCTCTTCATCAGGAGCATGAATTCATGTGAATCAATTGTAATAGACTGATGAAGTGGGCAAATCTCTCGAAACTAAGGTCTCGTTATAAACAAATTAAACATTTATAATTCCAGCAGAAGACACACTCTTTTATTGTCTCCTTCAATTTGAAGAAGAAAACAATGAAAACAAACAGTTAATATCTGACAGTCAAAATTAAAAATTTCATGAAATTTCCGGAGATAATTTATGAATTGATTCCAAACCGTCATCATTAATGAAGCCATTTTCACTCGGTAATCGGACAAAATCAGAATTATTAGTGGGATTTTCTCTAATAGAGAATGAACGAATGCAAAAGCCAGCAATTTCAAATGGATTAGTTGTGAACGTAATTTCAATTTGGGTAATGTTTATGGAAAGTGTGTTTCACTAAAAAAAGATTTGAACTAAACTCGTCAATTCAAGGGCTTTTATTTTAATCACTGGTCAACATTAGAGGTTCATGATAAACAATCTGCACTACGTCACATATCAATACAACATTCTATTATATAAGCCAGTATATCCGAAATGAAATTAGTAGCAGTATTTCTTATCTTTATTAAAATATATAATTTATTAAAAAAAAATAAAACAATAAGTTTCAAACCTTCGTCTGTTTTCACAATTGAGGTTTGTATTTTTTTTTTTTTTTTTTTTTAATTAAAGGACAAGTAAGCTTGATGACGTCTGAATGGAATATCAATCCGAAAAATTCCATTCTGCGATATTCTAGGATTAATAGACTCAAATTCGTCCCTGTCTCGAATATGGGTCTATTCTGTCGAGAGGGGCCTCCCAGCATTCTCTTGCCACACTGGATGCAATTCAGAAGCGAGCAATTAAACTAATAGGAGATCCGGCCCTAACTAACTCACTCGACTCCCTGGCTCACCGAAGAAACATTTCTGCTCTTTCCCTGTACTACAGATACTATCATGGTGTCTGTTCAACCGAGCTGAAATCAATTATCCCCCCTAAAGACCTCTTTACAAGAATCACGAGGTTTTAGAACCCTCACCACCCCTTCGCTGTCAAATTGGATGAAAATCGACCCGACGCTTTCGCCAACTCCTTTATCCCTATGACCTCCAGCCACCGTCTTCCCCTCGACTTATAACCTTCAGCTGTTTAAGACCCGCATCCACAGATACCTTCGACTCGTACCCAGCCCATAAAATCCCCTCTTCTTCTTTTCCCGATTGAGAATTCAACCCAGGCACCTCTTTGGTGAAACTCCTTCTCTCATCTATTTCATTAAAAAAAAGGCAAACAACAGGGCTTGAGACCAAAATAATGCTGAAAATGTAATAATTTCAAATTAACTACTTTACTCTAAGTAAGATTGCACTTTTTTTTAATTCTTTATAATTTATTTATTTGGTCGGTTTAATATAGCTCATTTAATATTGCGTATGAATGGATAGTCTACACGAGGGGTGAATCGCGATTGGAATTAGGTGTATGAACGTCTTTGGAATTATGTGGAATTATTTTGGAATTCATTAGATAATGCCCCTTCATCTATTGTCTTCTACTTGGAAATGAAAGTAGGTGTACACGATATTAGGTTACGGTTCACCCCTCCGTCTTCTCTTTGTAAAATGCTAAATTTGGGAGGAAAGTAACCATAGAAACTGCGTTGTTATCGTATACGTTACCTTTATTGGAGATCTGGAGGAATTGACTGAAAATAAAAAAATAGCCATCGTTTCGATTACTAATGGTAATCACTGCTGAAGACAGAGGAATCTACTTTAAATCAAAAAAGTTACCAATAATGATCGAAATGTCAAAAATGCAATGTAGTACGGTTATTCCTCACGTATTAGCTTGACTCTTAATGGCCATTTTTGATTTACCTTTACTTCAAATAGCCAATGATATCCGATTAATAATAAATAATATAATATAATAATATAATATAATAATTCCTCAGGAGCTCATTTCTGGTGATCAGTACGTGGTTGGCGACCATGGGGTTTTCCGAGCTGGGTCTGACATTGCTTCCACTTACTTATGTCAGGCTCCTTTCTGTTAACTTTCCTATCTGGCCTCCCTTGGCCAACTCTTGTTTCTACCGACCCCGACGCTATTAGGTTTTCGAGGGCTAGGGGTCTTTTCATCTATGGCTGTGAGTCGTGGACAATGACGCTACTTAACCAGAGGAGACTGATAAGTTTCGAGAACAAAGTTCTCAGGAATATGTGGGCCTGTTCAAGATCTAACTTCTGGTGAATGGAGACGAAGATCCGAGGAAGAAGTCAGAGACTTGACAAAGCAGCCTTATATCTCAAGTGTAGTGAGGAAAAGAAGATTAGAATGGGCCGGTCATGTGGCTCGTGCTCCGAAAACCAGGGACATAAGGAGCCTCCACGAGAGCTACCCGCCTGGAAGAAGACCACCAGGCAGACCAAGACAAAGATGGCTGGATAATGTCGTCAGAGATCTGCAAAGAGCTTCACGTGGGGGCAAGGATGGGAGGGATTGGCCCAGGATAGAGGAATATGGAGAGGCATCACGCAGAGGCTCAAGCTCTACAAGGGCGATTTGGCCATCGGAAGTAAGTAAGTATAATATAATAATATAATATTAATAATAGTTAATATTTTAAACGACTATGGATAAAGTCTGGCAACGATCCGTATAAAATATAATATCTACTTAGTCAACGTAATACAGATATATAAACATGCAATTTACCATTTTCGTACATTGCTGGTTGGGAAATATAAAGTAACAAAAAATTTAAGCTCCAAAAGTCTTATCTGATAGTAGATTATGAGAAGAGCAGTTTATTCAGAAGATTCTCTTGTTGTTTCTAATACAAAACATCAGGCTTAAGTCTGTCATTGTGTCTCATATAGCATATTTTTTTATTTTAACTGTAATTTTTATTTATTTCTTCTTTATATATATTATATATTTAATTTATTTAGTAGAGTTTAATTAATTTATCACAGTGTGAGGCCAGCAACCTGCTTTGTGTGAACAAATTTAATTGCTCACCAAATCAATGAAATAAACAGATGGTCGGATAGGTGTTACATCATTGAGAATTCTCAATCACATACCGGAAGAGTCTCTGGCTCTTTTAATTAGAAATAAACAGACTAGCAGTCTATAATAAATATAAAGTAGATAATTTTTTTTCCATTTAAATCAAGAAATTTAAATTTAAAAAAAATGTAAGAAAGTTAAATTTTTATTTAAATCACACATAATTAATTATAACTAATTAATGAAGGCAACAATAAATAATAGAGTGTGGAACTATTTTTTCATAATTTTAAGTTAAGCCATTTGTAAACTTTGGCAAGAACAACAATCACCTAAAAATGGCCACTTAGTGCCAATTCAGACCGTAATTTTTAAGTGAAATAAAAATTGGTCTTATTCTATCTAAAGAAATATTTAGAGTGATAGCTCACACCCTATGATAAAAAAATTATACTTTACCATACAGGGGTTTGGTCAAGTATTGTAATCGTGCATGAAAAGTGTTTTTTTCTTCCTTTTTTCGAAATATTCGAAAACGCTTCAATTTATTATGATTATATCTAAATTTACATCTTTTTATTTATGACTATACGAAAAATTCACCCTCCTTAAAATAATCATTCACTTAAAATTTCAATATGAGATTAGATTTCGGGGAAAATGTATAGGTATGTACTATGTATAACTTGTGAAATTCAAATTTTTATCTTATTTAGTTTACGAACTACATTGCTCTGACAGACAGAGAGACATATGAATTACTTTTGAACGGAACCCTAAAAAAATGTAAATTTAGATATTAAAGAAAATTATTTCCTACAGTTGAATAAACCATAATAAAGTATCTCTTGTTATTATTTATTATTGAATTCCATTGTTGGAAATCTTGAAAGATGTTTATTTGTTAACTAACCAAAATATTCCATTAGCCAAAATGTCCTAACGCAATCCATTGAAGATTTCAATTGGAGAAATCATCCCCATGAATAGGGCCTGATCCGTTACTAAGTTTCCCTGGTCATTATGGCAATTGGAATTTATTCGTTCCGACTAGACATTCCATAAATGGCATTCTATGAATAGATAATGTTGCGGTCCGGATGCCGTTATCAAGTGTTTCGGATAGCAAAAATCAATATTTCAAATTGTTTGAAGTTCGAAGATAACAGACGAAACATTGTGCCGTCTTGATTTAATACTCGATCATTAATTATTTGAAAAGTTCATGCTTCTGTAACAATCAAGGGGGGTAGATGTTTGTCAAAAATAGTGAAGGAATCACTCAATATGCTTTGCCTACCTTCCGGGCGAGCACAAGTGATGAATTCACTTGACAATTTTCATTTTTTTTCTAATTATTGTATTTAGAAATAAATATATATTATCCTGGTCCTTATTTTGGGTATTTTCGAATTTTTACGCTGACAAGGGCTCATATGGCTCGAAATAAATAAAAAAAAAAATATCCCCCAAGTTTCAAGTCTCTATCTCAATTATAACCTGTGCCCCCAGCGATGCAAGTTTCTAATCTAAGTAAGATGGGGTTTTTGGCATTAAAATATCAATTTGTTATTCCGGCCCTAGTAATGGTTCAAAAAATTTGAAACTCAATAGACTTTATCCTTATAATACTAGCTATCCATCAGAATTATTACAGATTTTTAGCTATTATAATTTTGGAGGTACAGCTAGATAAAATATTGCTATATCACTTTATTATTTATTTTGGCCGCTCAGGAGGGGCCTCCTCTTACAAGAGATAAGTAAGTGACAAAATTAGTTTATACAAAAGGAGGCAATATTTATAGTTCTCTCTCTCTCTCTCTCTACTTACAGTAGTAGCTTGTTAAAATTTATACATATGTCAAATCAATAAAACAAAAATGAAAAATATGAATAAAAAAACAAACAAACAAACATAAGTTATAGACTCATCATCATCATTGAGTATACAGTCCTAAGACTGATTTGACGCAACCACCCGTATCCACTCGGCTCTGTCCCCCGCCAACTGTTTGACCTCTCTAAATGTCTGGAATCCCATATCCCCAATTATTTGGTTGAAATATTCTGATCTGGGACTTCCCCTTCTCCTTTTCTTTCCCACCTCCCCCTCCAAGATATCCCTAAGCAGTCCCCCATGTCTCAGTGTGTTCCCCATCATCTGACCTCTTCTCTTCTTCAGACTCTTTCACAAGGTTCTTCTTTCTCCGATTCTTCAAAGAACTTCTTCATTTGTAATTTTATCCGTCCATTTGATATTCATCATTCTTCTGTAGCACCACATTTCGAAAGCCTCTAATCTTTTTCTCTTCGCTTCTCTAATTGTCCAAGTAACACACCCGTACCAGACCGTACCACACGTTATAGACTCAAAAATTATAATAGCCAAAAATCTGTAAAAATTCTGAGGGATAGCTACTATTATAAGGATAAAGTTTACAGAGTTTCACATTTTTTGAACCATTACTTTGGCCGGAATAAAATATTGATCTTTCAATGGCAAAACCCCCATGTTATTTATAAATATGATGCGATGTAAGTTTCTCATCTATAGATAAGAAAGTTACATCGCTGGGGGCACAGGTTATAATTGAGATAGAGACTTAATACTTGGGAGATATTTTTTTTATTTATTTAGAACCATATGAGCCCTTGTCAGCGCAAAAATTCGAAAATACCCAAAATAAGGACGACCCTAATATATATATGTTTTTTATTTTTGGTTGGCTTCATAGTATGTCCACTTAGCCAGTTTCTATTGAGTATAATAGTTTTTACCATAGGTTAGTACTGTTAGGGCCAGTACTATGTCGGTTTGCAAAGTCTTTGTTAAGTTGACAAACGGTCAACCCTTAGTATTCACCATATTTCCGGCCGGGTGGCCAATTAGATGAAAGTTCGTGTGATCTGATTGGCCATCTGGCCGAGCACAAGGTGAACACTAAGGTTTGACCGTTTGTCAACTTAACAAAGACTTTACGAACAGACACACATACAACTGGCCCTTAGTGAGGGAGCCAAGTTTTAGCCGGCCACATATTTATTATGCCGCGAGCAGGCCTGAACTTGGGACTCTTGCTCCAACAACGTCATCAAGACAAAGATGCAGAATCGTTGCTCTAGCGCGCGCGGTTACCCGACTCACACTAGAAATAATTATATGAAACGTAGAAATAATCATTTTCAAACATGATTTTTTTTTCTCTCACCTGTATAACTGGTTTATGAAACCCACGATAACTCAAGAACAGAAAGTTCGTTCTGATGACAAAAAGTTTGTAATTTAATTCGGATGTGTAGTGTGCAAAACTTTGAGGAGGTCAACTAAAGTATGAGAGAAATTTCTAGTGACATTTGAAATACATATTTGCAAAATTTTAAGAAATTGGCCTAGTAAAAATAGGTCAAAAATTGTTGATAAATAAAATCTGAATTAAATATTAAAAATAATAATAAGCTCATAAACTGTAACTAAAAAACCTTCAAATAAATATTCTTTTATTGGAAATAATATTTGCATTTATTCCTGGACTGCTTTCCATTAAATCCTCAGGTATAAATCTACCTTTCCGTCCCCGAAGAAAAACTTCTTATAAAAAAATGATACTAAAAATTAATTGTAATATTTCCATTTTTCACTTAATTTAAGAGATATCTCTAAGATATCTTATAAAACAATCTTAGAGATATTAGATATGTAGCTGTTAATTGAATTTTTTTAAGGTTAAATTTTTAAGAAATCCACAAATTATAGATATTTATTGAACATAACAGTAAATAATACAATATAAACACAACGTGTTGATTGCTTAATCTGCAATCTTAAAGGAATCTTACCAAGACCTCTAGAAGAATCTAGAGCAGCGCTGTCCAACCCGAGTCCCTCATTCGGCCCAGCACTGCAATGAATGCGGCCCGACATGAAATTATAAACTTCCTTAAAATCATGAGATTTTTATGTACTTACTGGAAATCATTTCTGATGCGATTCGATCTGATATTTTTTTTTCTAAAATAAGAAGAAATTGGACAATTTCACCAAAAATTTTCGAAAAATAAATGGGCAGACTTAAAATTTTTAATGTGAAAAAATATATCAAGATTTCCGGAAAAAATCACAATTTTGTCATATTTTGACTCATTTTTACTTTATCCAATGCAAAGCATGGGTAAAGTATTGTAATCGCTCTCGGGGCAAGCGTGGCTTCAAAGGGTCCTCAGGTAAAGACTACGGAACCCATGGATGCAATTAAAGTCACAAATTGTAGTATTCATATAGGTTGAATTTAAACACGTGACGGTTTTGTCAAAAATTACATGGGGTCTCGTCGAGAGGCCAAAAAGGGCGATTTTTTCATTTAGTGCGTGCGTATGGATGGATGGATGTATGGATGGATGTATGGATGGATGTATGGATGGATGTATGTATGTTATCGCTTTTTTGGCCCACGATTTTTTCCACACCGTTGCACCGATTGAAATGAAATTGAAAACCTACCATTAGTTTAACAAAATGAAGAGCTGATTAGTTTTTGGTACATATCGGCCCACAAACATTAGTACTTTATTTCAGTACTTTTTTAGTTTTTTCTAAATATCTTGAAAATGACTTAACCAATTTTGATGAAATTTAATATCCTAATTAAGTACCTTGGGGACCACAAAAAAGGTTAAATAAAGTTTTTAGTAAAATTATATTTTAAAGTACTTTACTCTAGAGTTAGATGGTACTTTTTTAATTTTTTAAATTCTTTAAAATTTATTCATTTGAAAGTTTTAATATAGCTCATTTAGCCTTGATTAAGTAAGAATGGATAGGCTTCTCTCTGTGAAATGCTAAAAATTTGGGAGGAATTTTTATGAGTAACCATAGCAACTGCGTTGTTTTCTTATCCGTTACCTTTGCTGAAGACATAGAGAAATCGATTTTAAACCAAAAATAGCGATTGATTCTCATCTAGTACTTGAGGAATAATCATTCTATATTGGATTTTTGACGTTTCGATTTTTATTGGTAACCATTGCTGAAGACATAGAGGAATCGACTTAAAATCAAAAATAGCGATTGATTCTCATCTAATACTTGAGGAATAACAATTCTACATTAGGTTTTTGACGTTTCGATTATTATTGGTAACCATTGCTGAAGACATGGAGGAATCGACTTAAAATAAAAAATAACGATCGATTCTTATCTAATAATAGAGGAATAACCTTATTGCATTCCATTTTTGTTGTTTTGACTATTAATGGAAACCTCTACTGAAAATGTAGAAGAATCGACTTAAAATCAAAAAGACTAAATTCTTTTTTGGTAAACAACTCAAGCTTGAGTTGTTTGCCATAAAAGACGAAACGTCTGGCCCATTTAATAAAAACTCTGTTTTTTATTTTTATCCAATTCCCTGCTATTCCTGTTAATTAAACATATTAATATTTCAAATGAATTTGGATAAAGTTTAGCAACGATCCGTTGCAGTTTATTTAATTAGATATAAATATTTTTAATATATTTTTGCCTTTTTGTCATGGTCATATCATTATTCTACATTATTATTTATCTTTGTTGATTAAAAAATATCAATAGAATTAATATATTTTATCTGCGGCCCGAGGCATTTGTTTTTACTTCAAATGCGGCCCATGTAAGCCAAAAAGTTGGACACCCCTGATCTAGAGCATACATGCTATCTGGTAATATATTAATATTAAAAGGGAGTCTTAAGTCGGCGTGTGTATGTAAATCTTGAATACTTTTCGTTTATTATAACAATACTATTGCCGAGTCACGTGTGAGACACAATATCCGCTAGGAAATAAATTTTTCTTTCGAGATATGCGGATCGAGTTTAAGAGGGAGTGGAAGGAGTATTTTTGACATTTCATTTTTAACAGAAGACCTTGTTATTATAAGCTATCAAAACGAATTGCAAAGAATGATAACGAAAAACCAATCTCGAAATCGAAGTGATGATTTCTGTTTCGCTGTTTGTATATTTATAGAAAATAGAAGAAGGCAGTCAGGAAAAATAATACAAATTTATAATGAATTATTAAGTCGACATTACGGTAGATTTTATTCTTTTGCTGTAATATATAAAGACGCTAAACGCACACAAAAAAGCAACGCCCTGGTACACTCCAGAAATAAAAGAACTGTCCCAAGAAAAAAGAAAATCCTATCTAAAATATATTACAAAACCATCAAGTGAAAGTCGCAGAGAATACATACAAGTTCGAAATAGAGTAAATTCTAGGGTGAGAAACATTAAAGAAGGTCACTGAGAGAGCTTCACATGGAGCATGATATGTATGGTGCTCAGAAAAAGATATGGAAGCTCCTAAGAAACAGCAAGCGGGAAATAAGCGAGTCCCTCCCCAGCAACAAAATTAGTATCCAAGAGTGGGAGAAATTTTTTGTGATCTATACCAAAGTAATACATGTGACACTGTCGAATCGACAATAGAACTTATGGATGACATACCCCTATCTATAGAGGAGGTAGAAAAAGAACTAAAATACCTAAAAAATAGAAAATCCCCGGGCCCTGATGGTATATCTAATTAGATGTTGAAGTATGGTGGCATCGAATTGACCTTGAATATGACTTAATTGTTCCAAAACATCATGAAACAAGCAAAAGTACCGAGGAGCTGGAAAGAGAACACAATAATCCCGATATTCAAAAAAGGTTCTAAAGAAAATCCAGATAATTACCGTGGAATAACCTTGCTAAATACTGGCCTAAAACTTTTCTTTTCTCTAGAATTATCCTAACCAAGTTGCTTAACTTCATATCGATTAGAGAGGAGCAACAAGGATTTAGGAAAAATCGATCAACAACAGATGCTATCTTCATTATACGTCAGATAGTCGAGAAGTCAATTGAATTTAAAAACCCGCGATATCTTTGTTTCGTGGACCTTACAAAAGTCTTCGATAGAATAAGATTGGAAGACATAATTGACTGCCTTAGAGAAAGAAAAGTTCCCGACCAAATAGTGAAATTAATAAAAGAACTAAACTCTAATAACAAAGCAAGAGTCAAATCAAAGAACCAAATAACGGGGTTCATAGAAATAAAAAAAGGGATGAGGCAGGGAGAATCGTTGAGTACTATACTTTTCAACCTGATCATGAACAAAATAATATCAAGTTTACCCAGGCAACTTGGATATAACATGGGAGGAACTCCGATACAGGCAGTATGTTATGCTGACGACGCAGTTTTAATAGCGGATAGTGAGGAAAACCTGCAAAAGATTTTAATCAAATTCGACCAGACGGCTAAAAAACTAAATATGGAAATCTCTTTAAAGAAGACAAAATGCCTATCAATCTCTAAAAACCAAACCAAAAGTGTGAAATAAAACTAGGAGATACTATATTAGAACAAGTCTCCAAATTCAACTATTTAGGAGTAGAAATATCGAGCAATAGGAATTTGAGAGAAGTGAAAACTCAAGTGACTAAAGGAACCAGAATATCCGGCTGTTTGAACAATTTAATATGGCGAAACAGATCTATGTTAGCGGAGAGTAAAGTTCGCATTTACCATATAAGACCAGGGTGCGCCCAGTGTTGACATATGCTGCAGAGTCAAGGGCAGATACAATTTCTACCCAACTTCTCAGAACAACCGAAATTAGGATAATTACAACCCTACAGAGGAAAACAATAAGAGATCGAGTCTGCAGTGAAGATTTAAGGGAGATAAGCGGCATACCAGATATAGAGTACTGGGTCGGTATTAGAAAAAGAGAATGGGCAGCCCATGTAGACCGTATGGGAGAGGACTGATTTGTAAAAGTAGCAAAAGAATGTCGTCCCCAGGGTGTAAGAAGCAGAGTAAGGCCAAAAAAAAAGATGGAAAGAGGGCCTAAATGTACACCCTGGCTAAAAATCGAATGGAACAACGTCCTTCATTTGGAGAAACAGGCGCATGCCTAT
Source organism: Forficula auricularia (assembly GCA_024734495.1). Lineage (NCBI taxonomy): Eukaryota > Metazoa > Arthropoda > Insecta > Dermaptera > Forficulidae > Forficula > Forficula auricularia. Next base: position 5,993,871 of record JALMQS010000087.1, read on the forward strand.
TGAAAAGATTAAGAAGAAGTTCTCATATCAACATTATTAACTATCTTTTTTGAATAATAAATATCAATAGAATTATAGTATTTTATCCGCGGTCCGAGGCAATTTTTTTTCTTCAAATGTGGCCCGTGTAAGCCAAAAGGTTGGACACCCCTCTAGGCACTAAGATATTCGTTAGAGAGAAAAGATATAAAAAATAGAAAATTTGAGAAAAATTATCGAGTAGAACTACTACAAAAAGTAAGAAATCTATACCTATTCAAATTTAAGTTGGGAGTCATCTATTTCAAATCGAATCATCAATTTTAAAATGAGATTATTCAACTTCAATTTGGAATGAATCAAAAGCAAATCAAATTAGAAACAATGATAAATATATAATTCCAAAATGAGAATAATCAATTTTAAATTAGGATTAATCAGTTTCGAATTGAGATTAATCAATTTTAAAATGAGTTTAATTTAATTGAATTTCAAAAGGATCAATACCAATTTGAAATATTAAAAAAAGCTGTTTCAATTACAATAAAAAATCATTTTCAAATTCTTTTTGCAATTAATTAATTTCATTTTTAAGTCAACTTATTCTTTTTTGAAATTGATTACAATCAATTTAAGTTGTAAAGGTAAAGAATTGGGCTTTTCAAATTTTTTTAAAATTTTATTGTACATATACTAAAGTTGTATTAAAAAGCTGCATCTTACTATCAAGTTTCAACTTTCTAGTTCTAATCGTTCCCTGAACAAAAAAGTTTTTGCATTTTCCTACATTTAAAATTAAAAAAATTATCGTGAAAAATAAAAACAAACTTTACTTTTTTTTTAATAAGTAAAGTTCCATTGGCTCAATCGTCTTTTCAAACGCAAAAAAATGTTGTTATGACGTCTCACCGTTGTACTCGTTCGCTTTTAGCATTCAAATTTAATATTAAATATTTGGTTTTGACTCACACAGCGAACATGTATATAGATATCAGTGGCGGTTGGTGACTTTTCAACCAGCGGATGTTGTCCAAAAAAGTACCCTTCATTTTTTGAAATCTTCGCTTTTTTGCAAATTTCATCGAATGTGGCATCATTTTCGTTATTTTTCAAATATAATATTAGATTTTAAAAAAAATATATTTTGGGTCCTTTGCCCCAAACGAATACTTTGTGTGAGTGAGGGTAAGAGTCAGAAATTAAATCTTGTGACTTAAAACTCCGCGGAACCTGAGATGGAAATCTTCCTCTATGAATCAACCTGTCCTTTCAGAAAAACTTAAATCTATCCTTATTCTATTGCTATAAGCAAGCTATGACTTGTCTATAGCACTCTTAGTTATTTCTGATCTTATATATTAAGAGTTTTTAGAAATGGATTGTTCTAAAGATTCTCGAATCATCTTTATTTATTCTTTTTTTGTATTATTACTATTTTAATAGTTCCTCAGCGAGAACAATTTTTATTCGACTAAAACTCGCCTGGACTTGTCTTTGACATGTTTGAACTGGAAGATATACATAGCTGGCAGAGACTTCAAACCTTTTATCAGCACGCTTTTCGGAAAATCATTCATTTTAATTGTCCCTTAAAGCTATGCAACAATTTCAATTCATTTCGAGAACCAATATACTTTTAAAAACAAAACATATTTTTTTATAGAAATATATGAAATAACAGATAATAATTTGAAAATTTAAAGATTCTCCCGAAATTTTGAAGTCGATATTTATGAAAATACTCTAAATGTTTAAAATTTTAGGGATGCGCCGCATCCACAGCATCCATGGACCGCACGCCACTGATATATATATATATGATTGGCATTGGAAAATCCCCCTTTTTGCCAAAATCTATTTGTATGATAACAAATATGACTTTATTCATCAGAGGCATTTCGAGTTACTTAAATTTTATTTCAATATTAACTCTCTAGATCAGGGCTTCTTAACTTGTTGATTGGCGACCCCATTTTGAAGGAGAAGTCATTGTTGCCCTATGTTTCGCTACTCCAAAATTCAGTTTTATGACCCCAAATAAAGTTGCGACCCATAGTTTAAGAAGCCCTGCTCTAGATTAATGATACTGAATTTAAAAAAATATAATTGAACAATAAATTTAAAAAAAAAATAGATTTTTAATTAATACCAAAATGACATAAGATGCTTAATATATTTTTATTTGGGAAAGCCCAATTTCAAAATTTTATTTTGGTCACTAAAACAATTATCCAAAGAATAGAAGCATTTGATTGAGGATCTTGACACAAAAATCTTTTTAAATGGAAACAACTGTCAAGGAACAAAAAGAAAGACTGTAAATTCTAAAATGAAGAGATAAAAAAATGGTTAAGAAAAAAAGGGGTATACGATCGAGAAGCTTAGAAATTGAAAAATAGAAATAAATGTGAATCATGTGTAGTCAAACGCAGTAGTTTTTTCGATACTTGTCTGCTTTCTAGGCAACTTCGAGAGCGGATCTCCTAAATAATGAACGTGAGCCGTTCTCTCCTTTTCTCAGTTGCATATGTTACAGGCAAGAGTGGGGGAAAACTTTTGCTGATGAATATAACACATCTAGTCATTGCGTTGTACATATGTAATTATAATGGAGCGAATGTTTAATTCTAAATTAAATATATTATATATTTGAAATAATATAAATTAATATAATTTATGAAATTTTTTTTGTAATTATTGTCAGCAGAAGTACATACCCTGAATGGAAAAAGGTTTAAATATAAATATAAAACACTAGGCTGATGTGTTCACCATACTTTCACTTACAACGTCTCTTTCCTTGAAACCATCCCACAAATTTTCCCCATTCAAATTAATTTACCGGAAAGACAAATGTAAAGATGTACTTCTGGAGATTATTTTGAACCTTGATGTTTTCTTTTTAGTTAAATTTATTTTATTTATTTATATTTAAATGTATTTTTCATACATATATATTACAATATTTAGAAATCTTAATACTAAAGTTAAAATATTTTTCAATATTTTTCAATAGAAATGTTCAACTGTCCCTCTTAAGATATATCCTCACTTGGTTCTTAAATTGAATCAGACTTGATGCATTTCTCACTTCAGCTGGCAGAGAATTAAATTCCTCAAGTCCTCTAAAATATAATGAATTTCTTGTGCCCTGTTTCCTCACCCTCTCAATAAATATATTGTCTCTGATTCGAGTCTCATGATCATGGGTCTCGATGACCAATGTGAAATTTAGATAGGCTGGCAGCTGCCTATGATATAATTTATATACAAAACACATTGTCTGTAAAAATAAGAATGCTTCATATTCGTAAATCCTAAACATTCCAACTTATTGATGTACCATATATCTGTCACATTTTAAAATAATTCTCAGGCATCTATTTTGTAAAAGCTGCAGCTTATCAATATTCTCCTGAGTACCAAAATATAATATTATAGGACAGTAAGAGAAACTAGGACTAATTATAGTTCTATACACCTTAATTCTAGTGTTCATATTCAAATTATTACTAGCTCTACCAAAGTAATGCACTTTTCTGTTTACATTCTTCAAGAGCTCACTATGATGACTCTTAGGGCCGGTTGTATGTCGCAAACTTTCAGTGCCTGTCATCTGATTGGCCATCCCAGTGCCTCCATTTACCATCTACCGTTTGTTAGTGGTAAAAAGCATTTACTTTGCGACATACAACCGGCCCTAAAAGTTCAACTTCGCGTCAACCACTACTCCGAGGTATTTAAATGAGGTATAAGTGTTTACAAGTATTTCAACACGTCTAAAATCAACTCCCTTCCAGTAATTCGTAAAAATATACAAGTTAATGCTTATATTTTTATATGGATATTATTATATTTTTATTATGGAGATTACTATTTTATAAGTCCACCGATTTTTAACAAATAGCTAGCCTCTTTTTGGGTCACGCCTAACCAGACTCCCTCCCTCCTTTTAGAATCAATCGGAATAAAATGTATACTCATTGAAAAACATATAGATCACACTTGATAAGCACTCCAATTTAAAATAAAATCGTTCAAGCCGTTTTTGTTAATTGTGAACAAGGAATAAAACGCTTAGAATAATCGAGTACTTCCTCTTCCTCATATTAGTTACAATGCTTCGATAGTTTCTTTTGATATATGTTCGATGTTTTCTAATTTTTTGCATGTTTTAACTGGAAGCTCTGAAGCTAGAAATACCATAATATAATTTCTGATATACAAACATTTAGTAACAAGAAATACTTTTCTAAGACTTCTCGAGTTATCATGGATATCTTAATCCAGACAGAATGGCACAGAGACAGATAAAATACTAATATTTGAAAAATATTTTTCTCCAAATTTCTGACATTTTTAAACACGACAAGCAAAAAAAAAAAAAAAACTCAAAAAAGAAATGAAAATTTTCGAATAAATTTATTACTGCAATTCAATCATTACAGATAAGTTTTATTTTCCTGCACGCCATCAATCATTCATTAAATAAAAAAAAAAAAAAAAAAAAAACTGGCGAAAGAATGAATCATAGTCACAGCCTGAAACGTGGCCTTCCTATCTTCTGCTATAGATAATGTCATTTAGAAATCGAATGAAAATGAAAATAATAATAATATCTCTCTTCATAATAACAAAGACACAATAATGTAGCCAAGGTAATACACCAAGCACTGGCAAAGAGATATCACCTAATAAAAGAAGATCAGCCTTTTATTACAAATGTAGGCCCGAGACAGTAATCAGCAATGACTAAGCGCAAATTTTATGTGACTGTGCCATCACCACTGATAGAGCAGTTGAAGCAAATAGGGCCGATATTGTCCTGTTTCATAAAAATAAAAAAACAACCGATAATCATTGATGTAGCTGTTCCTACCTAAGCTTCTGCAACGAAGAAAAGAAGAGGAAGTACCAAGCGCTGTCTGTCGAGATGAAAGATATGTATTAACTGCAGGAGGTGGAGATAGTTCCAGTGGTTTTCTAAAGCTGCTGCTTGCAACCTTGGCCTCCTATTTGGGTCTAGATTTTACTCTCAATCATCTTCTTATACTGTATAAGGCTTAAATTCGCCCCTGTCTCAAATATGGCTCTTATCTGTGGAGCGGTACCTCCAAGCATTCTCTCGCCACACTGGATTAAATTCAGAAGCGAGTAATTAAACTAATAGGAGACCCGGACCTAACTAACTCACTCGACTCCCTGGCTCACCGAAGAACCATTTCTGCCCTTTCCCTGTACTACAGATAGTATCATGGTGTATGTTCAGTTGAGCTGAAATCAATTATCCCCCCTAAAGCCCTCTTTACTAGAAACACACGGTTTTCGAACGCACAGCACCCCTTGGCTGTCAAATTGGATAAAAATCAAATCAGCGCTTTCGGCAACTCCAATCCCTATGACCTCCAGAGAATGGAACTCACTTCCAGTCACCCTCTTCCCCGCGACATAACCTTCAGCTGTTTAAGACCCGCATCCACAGATACCTTCGACCCCTACCTAGCCCATAAAATCCCCTCTTCTTTTTCTTTTCGCGATCGAGGGGCCAACCCAGGGGATGAACCTTTTTGGTGTAACTCCTTCTCTCCTCAATTTCATTTAAAAAAAAAGTGGTGGTGTCCGCTAATGATCTGACCACGGGAAATTGGAAGGTTGCAAAAGCAAAAATTCAATTGGACGAAGGACATTTGAGAACTTGTCAGAAGGCGGCATTATTGGAACTGATAATATTGTTCGAAAATTTTTGAGTCTCCAGTGAACCACCTGAGAGAATGTCATGGATTGGTTATCATCCATAAGCAAGACTTATATTATATCTTCATATTCATTCCTTTCTAAATTCAATGAGCTTAAAAAAAAAAGTGGAACAGTTGAAAATTTCGGATTTTTTCAAAAAAATATCCAAATTAAAATTTTTTATTTAAACCTTTAATAGATTGTATACATGTAGAATTATTTTTAAACGATATCACAACGAATAAAATTCTTAAGTAGGTACAAAAAATATACAAAAACGAAATTTTTCATATTTTTGGTCATTTTTAATAACAAAATTCAAGTTCTAATAAGCATTATTACCGCCCCTCGTCTGAGTCACAGCCGCCAGGCTCCTAACCATACTTCTGATTAGACGTACAACCTACGTATGGTTCAGATTTTCCCACTCTTCTTGGAGGAAGTCTCGGAGCTGCTGGATGGTCTCTGGAGCAGGATCTCTAGCACGGACTCGCCTCCCCAGCATGTCCCATACATGCTCAATGGGATTTAAGTTCGGGCTGCAAGCTGGCCAATCCATAGTGTGAATCCCTACCTATTTTAAAAATGTTCAAAATGTTTTCAAGTGTTCCAACTTTTTTTTGAAGCGCAGTGTATATATATATATATATATAACAACTTTTGTACATCAATTTTTGGCTTGGGTAAATACCCCGGAAACTATGAAAAAGAAAAAGAAAGACAATAACAATAATAATTGAATGAGAGAATTTCATTCCCAGCACTCACGCAGACTAACCCTAAATAAAATAAAATAAAACAGAGGAAAACTAGCTAGCATTATCACTTAAGTTGAAAAAAAGAGACGATTGAACTTTAATTTGATCTAAAGGGAGAATAAAAGAGAAAGAGAGATGGAGAAGTCATGCCATGGATTGTAATCAAATCAAACCATTTGATCCAAACCAGCAAAACGCTTCTCGAACATATCGACGAATTCGAATTCAATTTATTTATATAACTCGTAATTGGAAGGAGTCAAAAAATAAAAAATATCTATTATTCTATTAAAATATGTATAAATTTATAGTGACTAGATATTTTTAATAAATCAAAACATTTATTATCAAATTCAAATGACAAAGAAATCCTTTATATTAAAATTAAAATTTGGGTCAACGATATAATTCGTACGCAACAAGGGCACAAGGGTGTATAAGTCTAACTTTATAATATGGGACAAAGTGGGAGGGGGCGCCGCATAGATATATCAATTTCATTTTTGTTCTTTTAACAACCATACTTATGAAATTTATTTTATTTTAAATAATTATATATTTAATTGTATTACTGAAATTTGAACAAATTATACTGCTGAACAGAAAAAAACTCACGATGAACCATCTAATAAGATCTAAAAATTTCTTTTAGCTATTTGTTTTCTCCGAAGG